>CM021733.1:77757909-77783580 GCA_011075105.1 Heteronetta atricapilla
ATATTGGCCACAAGACTTTGCTACCAGCCTGGCTGGCTGGCTGTTGTTTAATGCTGCTGCTCCATCAGGGTTGGAGGGAGACCTATTGTGAATAGCAACAGGAGAAAGGGATAAAACAGGAAAAAGGGATAAAAACAAGCAAAAAAATAAATAAATAAATAAATAACAACAGCTACAAAATTGAATCTAGAAACAAAAGTGTGTATGGTACTTATTTTCAAAATTAGTGCTACCTTGTCTATCTCTTTCATAAGACACAGGGCTTAATTTTTACTTCCCTCCCTGCAAATAAATGAAAAAAATATATAAGAATTGTAATTCTTAAAACACTGGTATCCAAAACTTTCTATAATTTTGTAACTTGTTGCTTGTCAGTTTGTCCTGAATCTACACTTTTCAGTCTTGTGAAATATGAAAAATCTCTGTTGTTCTTTTGAAATCATAAAAGAGTCATGGAAAATAATTTCAACTCTTTCAAAGCACAGTGTTCAGATTCCAGGTGCAGTGTCTCAGGCTGGTAGTTTTTCATCCTCTACAGTAGCTGGTATTTCTCTGGAGAAATGTAATAACAGGTACCTTGGGCACTCAAAACCACCTTTTAAAACTTCTATCCAGGGCATAAGTGGAACCCTTAGCTCCGGTTAGGGTTAGGTAAAGGTACTGTTTCCTTTTAGGGGTGCTGGGGCAGGCAGGCAGGTGGGGAGGCTTTCCACTAGGTGGCACTGATGAAATGTGTGAAGATTTGGGTTGCATTATTCAGGTTTTCTTAAAGAATCTTTGCAAAAAAGAACATTCCCCGCCCCAGTCACCATACCCCACCCCAAAGTTATGTTTATTTCAGCTGTCACAGTTGAAAAGATCTGCACATCTATGCAGAGATTACCTTGAAATGTGCATCTATGTAAAGGGAAAGCATTTTAGAAATGAATCAGAATAATGGGACATCTATAAAATTGTAAATTTGAAATTTATTCAGTTAGAGCTTTTGTTTACACAGATATATGTATTTTAAAAATAATTATTTATTTAAGGCTTGTAGTCTTTCACTAGAAATTATAAATCAGTTTTACCAGTTACGGGCATTGAATAAACCCTGTATTTAAAGATTAGCTTCAGTGAGGTATAACCTCAGTAGACAGAGGAGAGCAGAACAAAGGAGTAAAATCCCCTGTGTTATAAATGAGAAATGGAAGTAAAGTTTGTATTTGCCTGTGTTTCCACAAGTGTATTCAGATCTTTTGAGACCTGTTTAATTGATAAATCTCACTCCTGTATTTCCAATGTGTCACTATGGACTGTGATTCACTGTGAATCAATTAATGAAACATTTGTGATCAGCTTTGCCCTGTGTATGAATGAATACATGGTGACAACTGAAAAGCTTGCTACATCTTTCGTTTAGAGATGTTTTACTTCATTTAATGAAAATAGGAATGAGATATCATGTGTCATAGCATTAGGCTTCAATAATGTTATATTAATAAAGTATTAGGTGTCAGTATTCTGTGGTATGCAAAGCATATCAAGCTCAGAAAAACTTGACTTCTGGATGTAACTGATTCATCTTTCAGCATTGAAAGAAGTTATGGTAACCATAATTGGTCATTCAGAATAACACAGAGTGAGAAATAAATTTTCATATTTTCCTTTCAGTGAAAAGAAATCTTGTGTTTGTGAATACTGTTCACCTGCTAGACCTGTGCAGATACTTATTGGTGGAACCAAGCAGTACTTAATCACCTTTTTAAGAGTTCAGAGAAGTTTTTGTGGTTTGTTTGGAGATATCTCACACTTCGCTGAATCTCCAGGGCTTGCTGACATTCCTGACTCTTTGTGAATGAGGCCTTTTTTTTTTTTTTTTTTCATTTTCCCTTCATTTGTTTAGCTCTTTACCTAATTGATTTTCTGTGCTAATACACTAAAGGTCTGAAGAAGGCAGAGCCTCAGGTGTGACAGATGAAATAAGGTGCTTTTAGTCATTGCTTTTATCTTCCATGTCTAATGTGTTGGTTACAGCTGTGCAGTTTAACAGTAAAATCAATACATCATTTGCAGCGGGTACCTGAAAGAATTTGGAACCCTGTTGGTATTTTAACTAGGTTTCCCCTGAAAGGACTTCCCCCCCACCTCCACAGCAACCCCCCTTCCCCTCCCCCCCCATCTTGTTCCGCTCAAAATCTAACATTGCAGGTCCCTTCCTATCTCCTGATGTTTGTGTATGCATGTAAATTTATTAGCCATTTTCCTTACTGCTGGTTACTTAAATTACTTTCCTGGAAATTATGTCTTCAAATTGAATTATTAAGTTTTCACTTACTTCTAATATAAATGCAATTCTGAGCATATGAGCATATTTAATACTAGCATTTTGAGAATACAGTTTATGATCATGAGAAATAGGAATGGCAAATAGGGAACTTATTTGCACAACAATGAGAGAACAAAACTTATGGCCCTGCATGCAGTCCTGGGTTGCTGATGCAGCCACAGAAGTTGCACTATGTAATTATATTGTCCCCATTTTACTTTTTCCTCTTTTTACAATAAGCACCTTTTGACCTAAAAATAGCAGAAAATGCCAAGAGAACAAAGAAAAAGCAAAGTGGTGGATTTAAAATGATCTGTTGAATCACAAGTCAGTTTAATTTCTTTGTATATGGTGTTTATTATAATATTTCTCCTTGTCTCCAGAGTTTTTTTTTTTTTTTTTTTTTTTTATTTAGATAATCTTATTCCTTGCTTCATTCATGCAGTATTATTTACTTCTTGTTTTTCTCTGACTCATGTTTTTGTTTCTGTAATCTTTCATACTACTATACCTATTGCCATTTGCTAAGGAAACACTTAAGCACAAAAATTGCCCTCCAGATAACATGATTACCTTATTATTGATTTATTTTATATATGCTGTATGTATTCTCAACACTACACAATGAAAGATCTCTGCCTAACAAATGACAGGTTCCTGCCCAGAAAGGGTGAGTGGAATAACACAGTCCTGCAAAGAGCTCATTCATTCCTGTGAAATGCTGGGAACATTTTCCTGATATGAATTCTGACCCCACCTGTTTTGATCACATACTGCACCCTGATGGATCTGGCACAATGCTGATTAAAATAACAGTATGATGCATTGTTTTTTCTGACTGAATTTTGAGATTTCATCTGAATGAAATAATGTAGGACTCAGCAACTCAATATTAAAAAAATAAACTTCTGTTATCATTCTGCTAACTAGGACAGACCAAATTATTATGGATAACAAAAGCATCAGCCTGAATGTTAATCCTCATGTTGAAACAGATGAAAAAAAATGCTTCAGGATATCATTACTTTTTATTTTTTTCCTCTACACATATTTTCTAGACATGTTCAGAACTGGCACAATCAATTATTAAAAATAACAGGTTGAATGGTACTTCCAGCATAGCTGAATCCAACAAAATTAATGTTACTGTTGTTCAGGTATCATCAATATCCTCAGCAACATTCATCTGCCCATGAAGATAGCACACTTGTAGTAAAGAGATCTTTTCAGACGTAGCAAAAATATCTTGAGACTTTCATTACTGGCATATTTTCAATTTAGGACACATGTTTCATAGTAAATCAAGTTGTTAGGACTTTATTAGTGGTAAGCCATTACTTGAATAGCTCCCCGCACTGGGTTTCTGACTGTTACTAATTGTTTCTGACTGTTACTAATTGAAAGTGACATTTACATCAATATTTACCAAAGCCGATCTTCATCTTTGTGTAGCTAAGACATTTCTTGATAGATTTATATGGCCAAAAAGAATTGTCATGATCAGGTTGACTGTCCATATAGCATAATTCACATAATTTTAGCAACTGGCTCCTGAACCACATTGCTGACTTCCTGCTGTCTTAGGACGTAACTTAGAGAGACACTCTCAGAAAGGCACTCTCTCTTAAGGCACTCTCTCTTTATCTAGTGATTAGCACATTGGACAGTCACAACCTTCAGAAATTTTGCCAACTCTTTATTGCCATCAGAGATTAAAATGTGAATGGGGATGGTATTGGCTTCCAGTCAGTAGAGTTTATTATGCCTTTGTTTGCTACTTTAAATAGCACTCATATAATTTCTATGCCTTCTGGAAGTACTCATGGACAGTGATGAATCCATCTCCTCCTTTGAATGTGAAATAGACTCAAGCCTCAGAATATTTTTATAAAGATTCTGAATGCTTTTCAAAATGTTAACATACTGTGACCTGTAAGCCATAGATATGGCAATTAAAAGTTTCATCAGTTAATAATATTAACACCAATAATACTACGTTTCATTTTCCTCCTTACTCCTCCAGGGATTTGATTTACTCTTTTGCTTTCCACAACAACATGGAAAATCACATGCATTTTGATATTCAATGTGATACTCAAGCTCTCTGAACATCTCTGTTTTCTGAAATTACATATTAAAAATATCTTTGTAAGTCTAAAGGTATTTAAATCATTTTGGCTTTTTTGTTGCTGTTCTGTGGGCTTGGATTTACTGTGCTAAGCTCAGCATTGAGAAATTTGGTGCTAGACCAATCCTTTATAAATTTATTTTTCAAATGTAATACCTTTGTGAGATTTGAATACTTTTTTTTTCTTTTTTTTTTTTTTAGTTTTTATAGAAATTTCTGAACCTAAGATGCCCCTAGGAAGGTCCATTGCATCCTTTTTCCTTTTCAGTTGGTGTGGTGAGAACTGGAGAGATTAGAGTCCACTATAGCCTATCAGAGAGTCAGGGCATTTTCTAATACCTTAATGGTGCTCTTCAGTAGCAGCCATTTTGTCCTATTTTTCAAGTTTTGCTGTCCACCTAAAGACCCCTGCCATGTTGATAGTTTAGATACTTCAGCACCATGGTAGTCGTTCCTTCTTGAATTATGTTATTTCACTGCTAGTGAACCTTTACTGTCTTAGAGGAAGAGAGTTGCTGACAATGACAGTGTATAGTGGAGTTTTGGTGCCTTGAAGCTACACACAAAAGAAAAAAACAAAACAGTCTTTCAGAAAAAACACAGCTTTAGATTACACAAGAACTCAAGAACTAATCTTGTCCATACTGGGGTACGCAGTAAATAAAATGCACCACTTGAGATTCCAGTGCTACAAAGTATTACATTCATAAATAATCTTCAAAAAATGTGATCTTGTTATTCCTAGACACAGAAAGCTCTAGTACAAAGTCAAGCCTCAGGTACTTGCATTGCAATTCTCAGTTCATCTGATGCATGTCAGAATAATATTTTTAATTGTTGGTGTGAATAACTCTGTAGCATATTTAAATGTGCATAACGTTCCTATTTAGCTGGCTATTGTCAGGATGCAGCATGGATGGGGGGTCCCCATTGCATCCACCAGAGCAGCACCACCAGCTGGGGGGCGTCCAACTGCTTCAGCCAGGAGCAGGGCAGGTGGGAGCTCCAAGGCAACCTCAGCCCCAGGCATCAGACACCTCCTGGGAACAGGGACAGGCTCCATACAAACACCATTGCTACTTGACTCCTTTTTGTAAATATACAATGAATGACAATGTGGTTTGCTATGTTGAAGCACAGGTGTCTGGTGTCTTTGCTGGTTTGCAGTGGGTATTGAGAAGGAAGGACTAAGCCAGATATTTTTGACAGTAGCTGCCTAGCAAAAAATATATATATTTTGAAGAATAGCTATTAAAACAAGGGCCTGTGTGTGAAAATGAACTGTGTGAAATTTTTCACCAATTCTGGTGAAAATTCTAATATAAAAGAAAATTAAGGTTTGAGTGATTATCTCAATCAGCAACAATGAAAAGAAGTGAAGAAGGGCCTTAAATTGTATCAACACATCCATCAGTGAAATGAAAAGTATCATCTTTGGAGTTCAATTCAGAGAAAGCATTCAATCTTATTTATTTATTTATGTAGTATATTAGGCATCTTAGTGAAGGATACCAAGGATACTAGTCTATATCTTCCCTGGGTTCAAGCCAGGCTTGAGGTAACATGTTGGTCTTCTCTTGAGATTTGTTTTAAAAAAAGGGAAAAAAAAAAAAAAAAAAGAGAAACATATTTATTTACATATCAATGCACAATTCTCCCCATGTACTTCACACCAGAATTTCACAGTTAATCAGGTGCAGAGATTAAAGACCTATTTCCCACTAAAATGTTGAGAATATCTTCTGGGATGAAGAAATTTTATGTTCCTAGAAGTTTGTTATAACATGCCTCATAAAGAAGGCTTCAAAATACTCAGTTTTTTTTTTTCCCTGCTTTTTTTTTTTTTTTTTAATGCAGATGAAAAATAGAAACACTTTGCTGAAACCTTGTTTCATGGCCATACATTTTGTTGCTATTATTTAAGTTTATTTAGGGTTGGTAATCAGACCTTTTATTTTTTATCTGATAAATATCTCTTGGACAAGGGAAGCTATTGCAACCAGCTGGAGTTATGTGACTCCTTCTGCCAAGGTTGGCAGAACTCCCTGACATACCATATGATTTAGCTGCTCAGGGCCAGATGATTCTTTTTGCTGCAAAATATGGAGGCGGTGTGAAGGAGAAGGAAAAAAAAGAAATACAGAGCTCAGTATCCTAAATGGGAAAGAAGGGTGGATCTTTTGGAAAACTCTTATCCTTGAGCCAGAAAGTTCCATCAGATACATACATATGCATATAAACACAGAAAAAGAAGTGATGAATTCTTAGAGATGAGTCAGAAAAGGTTGGTAGATGTGGAATTCTTTCAGGCAGTAGTTCCTCTATAAAATTTGTTTGTTTTCCCACTTATTACAGCCCAGTGGAACGGTACTTATGCTCTTCTCAAGTTCAATTTTTCTCTTTTTTTTTTTTTTTTTTCCAAGATTATTCCTGCTTTTTATTCAACATTTTTTATTCAAGATATGTTAATAGTTATGAAAGACAAGACATCTTCACTTTTTTTCTTTCTAAGCAAGTTAGGCAGTACACAATGAGTGTCTGTTTGCTTTCCTTCTGAGGCATAAGTTACGGTTTTGCTCTGGCCCTACCACAGAAGAAAATGAGGAGAGAGACAGATACAAATAGTTTAACTTATACTGTATTTTTTAGGTTGTTATTTGGGTGTTGGAAATCTAAAAGCTTGTCTTTGGTTGCCAGTGGAGGGAAAAGTGATAATGAGAGTGATAATAAAAGTGATAATATATAATAATAAAAGTGATAATATAGTTTATTACAATAAACCACTGTTCATTGTAATATTTATATATTGTAATATGTAGCTCTTAATTATGTATACCTTTTCATCACACCTGGCCCTTACTGACAGCAATACAAACAGGGAATTAAGATTTTTTTTTTTTCTTAGAATATAATGACGTTACAAGTCTCAGGGATGAACAGAAAACAAACAAACAAAAAACAAAGACAAAAAAATAGAAAAAGAACAAGGAAAACCCATATAGAATTCCAACAAGATATCAAAGTAGAATGTTCTGTTTATCCACTTAAACTCCATATCCAAAATCTTCTTCATCTAGGCATATCTTCTTTCCTTGTTCCTGACTAATACTTATGACAGATGTTCTGTAAATAACTTTTCCCAAATTTTCCTACTAAAATAAAAGAAGCTGATTTAAGCTGGTATGTCAAAAATGTGAGTATGACTTACTGAATGAAGATCCCTTTAAAATTTTTAAATATTTTTTTTTTTAAATTAATCTATCCATATCTTCCTAAAGCACAGGCATTTTTCTTTGTTCATTTTGAGAATTTTTAATTCTGAGCATTTATTTTTAAAATAAATAACTAAGAGCTTTTGGACAAAATACTTTTGAAACATCTTCCATTGATCTACATAGTCTTCATTTGAAAACACATGCTTCATTCCACACCCCGTGGAGATAATTGCTTCCATGCCCTCCTCCACAGCTCACAGGAGTCACAGGGGACAAAAAGGAAAAATAAACAAGACAGGAAGCATGCACTTGTTTTTTTTTTTTTTTTTTTTTTTTTTTTTTTTTTTTTTGACAGGAATGTGTCCAAAACTTAATAATATTTTTTAAAAGCTTATTACATTTCAATCAAAATTGAAAAAACTTTTTGACATGACTTTTTGGAATCTTATTTCAAAATGTGATTTCCACTACTATTTTTTCATTAAAAAAAAATAATAATAACCCCATGTGTTCTTTTATTACTTGTATAAACCAAACAAGGAGAATTCACATGCTTGTACTTCAATTTCAGTGACAATCCCAAAGAGTTGCCTGCACAGACCAACCCAGATTGAAGTTAAGATTTGCTGTACATTCTTAAGCATGGGGAAACTTTTTGCATTTATTTTGTTTCTACAGTTGAGCAAATGACAGAATTGTCTTTTTATATTCTCACCTCATCTTGTCCTCCAGACTGAGATTTCATAATAATATTTTGTTTACTCATGTCCCTGGTATCTGTATGCCTTGCTTATTTTAATCATGTGTGAACATTCAGGTACTCAATCTTTATTAAAGCAAATAAAAAAAAAAAGGACAATTTAATCTCCAGTTTTTCAAAAGCAATTTTAAATTTGTCTGTTTAATTGTAATACTCAGTACACACTGTATTGGTTAATTAGATGTGTTAACAGAGACAAGAAAAAAATATAGCAGTAGCCTAGTAATGTAACTGTGCAAACTGAGGAATATGAACATTCATTGAGCACGCTTTGTACACATTATTATGTTTCAAAAATATATATTTTTAATAAAAATCTTATATCACTTCTTTGATGTTGAGACATTTTCTATATAAAGAAATATTACATGAGCAGAATTTTCCCCCAAAGCTTTTTTTTTTTTTTTTTTTTTTTTTTTTTTAAGAAAACATAAATTGTCTTTCTTTTCAGATAAGAAAATTCTTTTTTTCCAAATCTTACACTATGTGTGTATGCTCTGAGTATTAAAGACACTGGGGTTCAGAACTTTAGGTTTTTTTAGTTAACTTTTCTTTAGTTCAACAAATTTTCAGTAAAGCTGCATTTAAAAATTTGAACAACAGGTGTGTTATTTCAGCTTCAACAAAAAAGAAGCCCTGTGGGGTTCCCTTCTCTTCAGACAGCCCTTTTTACACCTGTAAACAAAATTCAGTTTCTGATGTCCAAGTCTCTCCTAGTTAATTGATGTGTCCTGCATCTGTGTCTTAGTAACAGAAGCCAAAAGCTGCTTAACTGGGTCTTTTCAAAGACTGCTTACCTGCAGCATGTCAGCAACTTAAAGGTGGCTCCCCTTCTTGGGGAAAAATGTTCTCACTGAGGCTAAGATCTTACCCTTATTCTTCATAGAATTTTCATGCTTATTCATGTGAAAATTTCCTTTAGCAGAAAACTTCTGAATTTCTGTTCTGGATTTCCAGAATGTTTGTCTTAGTATATTAGGAGTTCTTTGACTTTGACAATAATACAATATAAATTATATACTCCTAGTAGGTATGAGAACAAAGATCTGTTGTGTTTGTACAGCAACATTTAGTAGTGTTTTTTTTTTTTTAAAAAAAAAAATTAATTGGTTGCATAAATCAATATTAAGTTTAGATGAGGAAACAAAATACAAGGAAATATAATAATATTTACAGGTATGAATTTAAAATGAAGTTCAAAGTTTATGAAGAAGTGAAAATATGGAAAACTGAAAACAGAATATACATCAAAGGCTTTTATATTTTACAGTTCATATTTTGTGATTTTTAATTCTTTCGTATAGTTTTCATTTATTCTAAAGTAAGAAATCAATTAGTATGATATTTAGCTGAAAAGATAAGAAGAGATTACTCACATCAAAAAAGAAGCTGTACTTTGATTCATAGAGCATAACTGATGTAATTTTAGATAATTGTTGTGATACTTTAGGAACAATAGTTCCTGAAAGATTTCCTAAAATTTTGTCTATCAATGATAATCAAGTATGATTCAACTAATTCAGAGTCATTGAGGACATCCCCAAAAGAATATTTTGTATTCTTGTTCAAAAGAACACATAACTAATGTACAAGAGCGTGATGTCATTGAGATTAATTAACAAGACTACTGAAATTACTGAACTTTAGCATTACTTTTGCCTTCATTTCACTTTACTTCAACTCATAATTCTAAGGTTCCATTATTCTAAGTTCTATAATTATAAAATTAGCTATGATCTCAGTCAATATTTTAATTATATTTTTATTATTTGACTTATCTTTCTGAAACATTGCTAAGTACAACATATTTAGCAGCAATAGTGGAAAAAATCCACTTTGGACTATTTTTAAATTTAAAAAGACTTTTTTATTTTATTTTATTTTATTTTTTACAATTTGTCCACCTGGTCAAAGTAGGATCTATAGCTACAGCAGGCTGTTCAGGATTTTGTCCAGTAAGATTTTAAGTGTCTCCAGGAGACTCCACAACCTCTTTTGGAAACCTGTTCCAGAGTCTGACCACCCTCTCTCTCTATATATATATGTTTGAATGGAAATTTAAATTTCAGCTTGTCTCCTTTGCCTCTTACTGTTTCCAAAGGGCTTCTTGATCTTCTTTACTGCTCCCACACTGTATTGATCAGATCTCCCTGTGCCTTCTCCAGGATGAACAGTCCCAATTCTCTCAGCTTCTCTATGTATGACAGGTGCAGTAGTCCCTTATTCATCTTCATGGATCTTCCCTGGACTTGCTCTAGTTTGTCCATGTCTATCTGATTCTCTGAGGCTCAGACCTTCACCTAGTCCTCCAGCTTTTTCTCTGGAGCAGGGAGGAAATTTCACCACCCTCAACCTGTTGACACTGTCTTCCGAGTCATGGTCAGCTTGTACAAGAACCCTCAGGGCCTTCTTTGCAAGCTGATTTCCAGAATGGTTGGCTCCCAGCATGTCCTGGTACATATGGTTGTTCCTTCCCAGGTACAGAACTTTACATTTCTCCATGCTGAAGATCATAAGATTCCTCTCTGCCTAGTTCCTAGTTTGCTGGGGTCTCTGAGCATGACCATCTGACCTATCAACTATTCCTGACAGTTTTATGTGAGATGCAAACTTAATTGAGAGTACGTTCTGTCCATGATCGTGGTCATTAATTAATATGTTAAATAGCATTTGCCCCAGGCATAACCCCTGTACCAACTACTGTGTGACTGATCCTTGACTGGACTTCATTCCCCTGATTATAACATCTGATCCCAGAAGTACAGACAGTTTTCAATTCAACTCATTGTTCTTTAATTTATGTTCATTAGCCTCCATCTAAGAGGATGTTATGAAAGTATCTAAAGTCAAGATTAACCATATTTACTGCTCTCCCCTCATTTACAAAGACTGTAATTTCATTGGAGGAGGCTATCGGGTTGGTTAAGTATGGTTTTGCCTTTTATAAATCCACACTGACTACTCCCAATGACCTTCCTATCCTTTACATGCTTGGAAATTATTTCTAGGACTATTATTTGTTCTATGTCCTTTCTAGAGATCAAGATGAAGCTGACTGGTCTGTAGTTTTCTGAATTTTCCTTTTTGTCCTTCTTGAAGATAGGAATGTCATTTGCTTTCTTCCAGAGTCGTGAATCTCTCTTGACCACCATGACCATTTAAGAATGACTGAGAATGTCCTCAAAATAACATTGTCCAACTACCTCAGCACTCAGCGGGTGTAACCCAAAAAGTCCCACGGGTTTAAGGATATTCAGTTTGTTTACATATGCCCTAACATGAAACTTTTACACCAAAAATATATCTTCCTTGCTCAAAGCATTTCCACTGGTCTCAGTGGCCTGAGGTTCCTGAATGTGAAACTTACCAGTAAAGACTGAGGTGAAGAGAATATTGACTACATCAGGTTTTTCCATGTCCCTTTTCTGCAGTTCCCATGTCCCATTCAGCAGAATGCCAATATTTTCCCTAGTCTTTCTTTAGCTGTTAATCTAGTTGTAGCAGCCCATCTTGTTGCCCTTTGCATCCTGTCAGATTAATCTCCAGGTTGGGTTGGCTTTCCTGACCTATCTTTCCTGACCCTATCTTTCCATTACTGAACAACATCTCTTCTTTCTTTCTGAGTCACATATCCCTCCCTCCATCTCTAATTTAGTCATGAGATCCTTGATCATTCATGTACGCTTCCTTCCATCCTTATTTGACTTCCTGTATATTGGGACACAGTGTTCTTAAGGTTGGGAGAGGTGATTCAGCTCCCATGGGATTCTTCCAAGCAGATCCCCCAAGTGACCAAAGACTACTTTCATGAAATCCAATGTTATAATTCCTCCTCTCATGATATTGAACTCCACCATCTCATGGTCACAGCAGGAGAGGCTGCCTCTGACTTCCACCCCTCTGACCAGTCCTACCCTTATTGTAAGTATGAGGTACAGCTGAGCATCTCCCCTCATTGGATGCTCAATCACTCGTGTCATCAATGCACTCCAAAAACTGTTTGGATTGTTTGTGCCCTACTCTGTTCCTCTATTAGCAGACACTCCCATGAGGACATAGGCCTACAATCATACAGACACATCTGAAAACCTATAGTAAAATTCTGCTGTCAGAAATTGAAAATCAAACAAGAAAAAACAAACAAACAAAACAATTTCCAACATCTTCAGAATGTATCTCTCTCATCTTAATCTTTTTAGAAGTAATAAAAATATCTTTTTTTTTTTCTTTGATGTGAAGCTATCATTGGGGGTGCTCCTGAGGGTTTCTTTTCCTTTTGGGTTTATTGGAGAAACGGACCCATTTTTTGGTGCCTACTTTCAACAATTTGTACAATTGATCTGTAACATTTTTTCAAATGTAATCTGGAAATTAATTGTAGATAGAGGTTCCTGTGCTTTCATAAAGTGTTAGTAAGTGTGTGGGTGGTGTAGTGTGGGAGATACATTAGTTGCTATACATAGGAATGATGTATGCGCAATAAGAATGAAAGGAAGGAGTGCAATCAGTGCTGCTACCTAAATTGTTCTGGATTTTGGATAGATTGTAATTAGTTTGACCTCTATACTTTAAATAGTAATGTCTGAAGAATTCTGTAAGGTGTAACTTGCTATTATTAGAATAACTAACTGAATATTAGAAGAACAATATTACTATTCAGAGTAACAGATCTTATTCTATACTCTAGCTATAACTAGATCCTCCCTTCTCCCCTGTCAAAAATCAATACCTGATATTTTGATGTTGTAGACATATCCCCACACTTAAAATTCCTAGGAGAGAGCGTAATATTTTGTTGCTTTGATAAAATGTCTGGGTTTTATTATTCTGAAGTCTGGGAAAAATAAGTACAAAATATGTGTTAAATAGAGATTATACTTTCAACAATAACAAAAAAAATCAATAAAAAGGCAACAAAAAACCCTGCCTAAATAGGCAGCACCTAGTGAGTAATAACTTCATTTCTGTATAGCTCAGGGGGGTTGCAAAGGGAGTGTGAAAAGTTCATTATTATCAACCAGAAAAAAAAATAAGTGCTAAGAAGAAAGAATCATATTTCCTATTGGGATTTCTCTCAGAGTACATGATTTGCATGAAGGGCACCACATCAAACACTTTGGGTGCCCTTTTTCAAATATTAATGTGAAGCTTGTTTCAAGTTCTCTCTTGACTTTGTGCCACCTTGTATCAAAGGAAGTTAAAAGTAGGACTTGGAAAGAAAAAATACTTTTCCAACTATTTCAGCACTTAGCAAAAATCTTTCTGTATTTGATCAGTTCTGTTTCAAACTTTAATTTTTTTGACAAAGAGGCACATTTTTTTTTCCCTCTGTGCATTTTATGACAATCTGATTTAGGATTTTGTCTCTCATTTTCAGAGATTTTCCCTTTTGTTGCAATGGGTATCGTGACTAGCCCACTCTGAGCATGTATTCTGTACATAATTAAATTATATGCCTTAGTCTTTTGTCCCACATTTCATAATTTCTATTAAATATTTATACATCTGAGCAAGATTACACCACAGTATGCCCCCCAAAAATTAGCTTTTAAGATTAAATATGTGTAGTCTGAGCTGTCTTAATCTCACCTAATTGAACTTTTTAAATATCTAAATTTAAGCTAATAAAAATATGTTCCTGTCATAGCTAATGCAGGAAAACATGTACATCCCCATGGTAATTCCGATGAATTAGTTACCTGATAGAGATTAGATGAATTCTGCTCTAGAAGTAGCAGTTTCTTTCAACTAACTATCAAACAAGCCTAAAATGCTTAGCTTATATTTGAATGGCTAACATTTAGACATAAATAGTTCGGTAATTCCCACCCTAACTTACTCAGTAACACCACCAACAAGAAAAAACAAAGTAGACATGATTTCTGTCTGCCTATCCCTCTCCTCAGAAACATAGGTGAAAGTGGTAGGATTTTCTGTTGAGTAATTCAAACATAAATAAATGTCTCATAAGAATACAAGAGATGAGGCACATTATATAGCATGAAAGAAATTTTTAGAGTTAAGATGTGAATTGTGGAAATATACAGAATAGCAGTCCTAGGAGAAGTTGGTCTTTTCTGAATGTATAGTCCACATTCTGCAGGACAAAAATATGATAGTACAATAAAAAAGCAACAAAATGTAACTAGTAAGTGGATTTGAGGAAGGTGCTTTTTTGCTTTTTTTTTTTCATCTTAGCCTGAGAACTAAATAACTAAATGTTCTCTATATAAACTCTGAGAAGAAATCTTCACTAAACTTTCACGGGCTATGGTGGAAAACTTTTACATTCACAATCATCAGACACGTAGCTGAAATCATCATGAAAGAAAATAGATTTCTCATCATCCATTAACATCCCAGAAAAGTATTAACATTTTCAGAAAAAAATAAATAAAATGTAAAAAATGCAGAGTTCTCTGAAGAATAAAAGTAAACAGGTTTGTTTACTTTTTTTGGTTTGTAAGACAGAATTTCTAAGTTCATTTCCCTGTTACTTTTCATAAAGAAGAAATTAGAGAAAGATTAAAGTGGACTAGTGTCAAACAAATATGTGAAAAGCCTAACAGTGCTACTAAAAACTAGAATAAAATTTACAATTAACAGATTCTTTATGTGATTCTTCTTACAAAGAAATGTCCTCACAGTGAAATCAATGAGACAGTATTTCTGTTAAGTGACATAAGAAACAAAGCTTTTTTAAGAATTATCAGTAGGTATTTATATAAAACATTGTGCTGAATATGCTGACTAATCCTATCTATAGACTATGGACATAAGCAAAATAAAATAAAATATTATTGACTCAGACTCTAAAAGCATTACCTAGTTCATACATCAGTGAAAGCACAGTCTGATCATTCACAATGGAGGTTGCAAATAATGTTCTTCGCTGTTGTACAGACATAAAACTTACTGATTTTAACATAGCTATCTTTTGTCCTCACTCAAGGATGAGTTTTTTTCTTACTTGTAGGCAGAATTTCTTTTGCTTGAATCTTTTTGTCTGCCCACTGTCAAGGGGTACACATCAACATTTTCCCCTGACTGCAAAGTTGTATTTCTGTTCAGCAACATTGTGGGTTTTATATATATATATATATATTTATATAATATATATATATATATTATATATATATATATATACATTTTGCCTTGAGAATATTCTATTTCAAGTAATTCTGTTTCCAGAACTCTAAAGCAGCTTTTAGTTCTCTTCTTTGGAGCAAAACCAAAGTCTTTTCATTTTGCACAACTATTAAAATATCTTTCTGTTTTTTAAACACTACATTCTTTGCTTTTGACTTGTTCCTCAGTGGAACTTTCTGCCATTTCAGCTCTTAAGAAAACAGGAAAAGGAAAGAACAACAAATAATTTTCTCCCTGAAGTCAGAGCACCACAATTGATAAAGATTAAGGTAACAGTTTGCTTTTCCTAACTCTTAAAAAAAGCCAACCTAACAAAAACTGTTTTCAGGTTGGTCATCAAACTGTTTTGGTCATCACAGAGATGACCAAAACTCAATTTGTCCTTAAAAAATAATGCACTTGAAGATCTCTAAAACTACATAATACAATATTACGAATACCAAACTATTGCCAATCTAAGAAATTGAAATACTTAAGATTGTCAAATAACACTTGTCTTTCCAACTCCACCCTCATTTCAAATCAGATAATTTCCTTTCCTAGGCTGAATTAGAGATATTCGGGTATCTAGCAGAAAGCAGTTCTGGGTAGTGTGAGAAATTCCCAGTTTTGTGTAGGGCAGGGTTTCCACATGCTTCGGTAGTTTTAGAGTTCTGAGTGGGTGCATAGCCATGGCATACATATTAAATACTGATTTCACAGTATTTAGTATTTTGCTAAAGCTTGTAACAGGACAAAGTTATACTCATAAAACAATGTAATTCACTTTCAGGACTTTTATGAAAAACTTATGTGAAATAATCTTCTGTCTTGACTGCTCTAGTGAATCAGACTTTTCACGTGTTTGAGAGTTGTACTTTCTAACATTTTTGTCTCAAATCATTCTTTAAGACTGTTTCTAGTCTGGGAATAAATATGTTTACCTGGGGGAAAACAATAGAAAAGATATCTCAGTGCATATATACAAGTCTCTAGATACTATTTTCTAGTAATTTAAGTTGGAGTTTATCCCTGGGTATATGGAGTTATGATTTCTTCACACTGAGGGCTAATAAAAAATGCATTAACTGAAAGCAGGGAGCTATAAAAATCCCAAAAGTCAACAGTTTAATACATGAGTTTCCAACTCATTCATACTGTATAAAGTGTTAGCAGTAAACATTGGCCCACAAGGGGATTACCAGGTCATATTGTACACACAGTGTAAGATCTTGATCACATGACTTCTTGATGCTTGCGATGTTCCAGTTTGCCTCCCTATCCAGGGACTGGGTAGCACACTCAGTTATTTATATTTTACTGGTGTATCTTTCTTGACCAGTACAGTATAATAGCAGGATGCATGCAGGAAAAATAAATAAACAAATAAATAAAACAGATTTTAAAGATTTCTTAAGCAATCAAGGAATAGTCCTCAAGATTTGTTTACCACTTGTTTGGTAGTATTGGTGTAATCCATATATCGAATTAAAAGAAGTACTACCATATCTGTTCTGTGAACAGATACAATTTCAACTAGTAGAATGTACTATGTAAAGCAAGGTATCCTAGAAGTATATTAGTATATCACAGAGAAAGTGTGATAAAAGAGATACAATTACAGAAAGTTAAATTATAACTTATTTATTAACACCTTAGCAGGATTGTCTAGGATGTAATGACAAGGTACTTTGATTGCATACTGTTTATTAAAAAAAAACCAAACAAACAAACAAAAAAAACCACTTTTAAACAGATACTTTATTTCTGACAGTGTATAGTTTTATAGATACGCTATTAAGTTGAGTTTTTCTTTTCCTAAGGTAGGATTTTATAAAGTAAATACTATTGGATCATGAACTCTTTTTCCTAGAATGGCAAGAAGTAATAAATCTGTAATTGCATTAACTGTAGAAAAGTTAATAGACATTTTAACTTAGCATAAACTAAAAAACATATTGCAAATTAAAATGAAAAATTAATTTACAGGGTTATAATTATACATTTCAAACAAAGCCTATTGGTTAGTAAAGATGGTGAATAATTTGCTGAAGTGTATTTTTATTTGAGAACATTGAAAGAAAAAGATATTGGAAATGGATCTATTTCATTAAACTTTAATTAGAAAAAGTATTGCAGGACTTGTCAGATTTTCTGTTAATTACTAAATACAAAAGACTTGAACATCTCAATGGTCAGATATCTTACCTTGTAACACAGGTTGCTTTGTATAGGGCTTGGTACAGAAGAAACGCAGAATTTCCTACATCTACAGAGCATGTCAATGATAAGTAAGGTGCACACAACACAGGGGGCCTGAAGGATTGCTGGCAGCATTTCCCAAGTAGTAGCAGAATAAATGCAAAGATGTGTGCCAGCTAGAAAGCCCTGTATTAATAGCAGTGCTTGACTTCTGGTTTACACACCCTCAGGAGCCAAGGCAGTATCTGATTTGTGCAGAACCACACGGATACAATATCTCAGTTTCACAGTAACTAGCAAGTTTCTATATTATGTACCTTTCCTGAATTGCAGGGGAGGAATAGGGAATATCTTTTTATTTCCTATCTTTCTATTTTTTTTTTTTTTTTGTAATATATACTGAGATTAAGTCCTCTGAGTTCTCTGTAAGTGATCTTGATTGCAACGCCATGTAAAATAGGATTTAAAATAAATCATTTTTTTCCTTTGAAAGAAAGAAAAAAAAGCTTATGTTCCGTAAACTTTCTACTTTGTACTGAGCATGTATGCATGCAAAATGTCATGAAAATTAGACTAAATGCTGTGTGTTATTTTGACAGTTGACCACAAATTATATATATATATATACATATATATATATGTATATATAAATTCAGTGTAGAATATTTTTCATGCTTGTCATGGTTTTGGTAAGGATAGAGCTAATTTTCTTCATAGAGGCTTGTGTAGTGATGTGTTTTGAAATCTTGATTAAAATAGTGGTGATCACATACTGATATTTTTACTTGTTGCAGAGCAGTCCTTACACAGAGTCAAGGACTGTACTGCTTCTCATGATGCCCTGCCAGTGAGGAGGCTGGGAGTGCACAAATAGCCAGCAGGGGACACAGCCAGGACAGCTGACCCAAACTGTTCAAAGGGATATTCCATGCCGTATGGCATCATGTTCAGCAATAAAAGCTAGGGGAGGAAAGAGAGAAAGGGGAGGATGTTTGGATTGATGCCATTTTTTTTTCCCAATAAACTGTTATGCGTGAAGTGCCCTGGACATGGATGAACACCCTGCCTGGCAATGGTAATTAATGAATTAATTCCTTGTTGTGCTTTGCTTGTGTGCATGGCTTTTTCTTTACCTATTAAGTTGTCTTTGCTTCAGCCCATGAGTTCTTGCACTTTTAGCTTTCCAATTCTCTCCCCCATTCCACCTGTGAAGAGTAAGCAAATGGCTGTATGGTGCTGAGCTGCCTGCCAGGTTAAACCACAGCAGCGCTAAAGATTCCTCAAAGCAATTGCTGGACACTGAAGAATTGACTCTACTGAATGCATAACTTGTCAGGAGCAATCGGTTGATGGAATACTAAATGTAGATGATTATTTCCTGTGGTTAGAGGAACATAAGTGTGATGTTTACCTTTAACTTGCAAACAGTCTTAATTCAGTCTCTTGTATAAAAGAGAAATAAATAATAAAAGAAAAAAGAAAAAGACTCTATTTCTCAATTAAGTAGTGTGATTTCAAAAGCTATTTGATCCATTTTTGTGATAAATGCACCATTCCTTGAATAAATTTCCACCTCTGAATACCAAAGCTTTATAGATGTTTCCACAGTTAGAAAGTGTTTTACATGAAAATGAAAGGTCGGTCTTGTTCTGGCCCACTTTGACAAAGGTTCACACAATTGTCAATTTTCTTGTCATGAACTTTACATAAAGACATAGAAGTTCAGATTTATCTGATCTAACACAGACATCTGTCTTGCAAATATTTGTGTTTGAGACTCCCTTTCACAGTCAGTGGACTAAAGTAGGAACTATAGGTGCAACCCACATCGTCCTAATGTTTACACATATAAATTAGGTAAAAGGATGAATATGAATATGGACATAGCTGTTTCTTTTCATTGGCTACAAAAAGAGTCTATGGTAACAAGTTCTGAGCTGCAGAAATCGAGATGTAAATATTTGAAAAAAGATGAGATGAAAAACCTGTTAATAATGTATATGTATATGATTTTTATTCTAAAAGATAAGCTAATATAACTTAGAGACAATATAATACATATGCATGGTTACAGTGTGATGGGAACAAGATTAAAGGCATATAGTATTAATGATCACATTGATAATGAAATATTTCACTGGCAATTTGAAACTGCTCTGGTTACTGTCTTTGAAAATTCTATACACACAACTTCCTTTTTCATTGTATTTTACCTTGTTTTTGCTTAAGGCAGCAGCTATAAGGTTGCAACAAGACAAATAATACTAAATAGGAATTGTTTCTATATTGTCATTGTTACACAATCATTATATTAATATTGTATCAGATGCATTACTATAAAAATAGTGTAGAGTTGTCATTTATAATTTCCCAGAGACACATTTGGATATGAATTTTAAAGAGTGTATTTTGATTCCAATACATTTTGAGAATTGATCTCTCCATCTGTTCCTTCCCACTCTTACCTTATGGTTGATATTTAGTTTAAAAACAGCAAAGTCAGTGCAGCCCATTATAGAAGACAGTTTAGTAGGCAAACATTTGTATAATATATTAAATATGCTCTCTATAATAAAAGTGATTTGAACAACCTGTGTTCTACTTCAAGGTTATTAGTTTGCATAAAATATGGGCTTATATCAGGGAAGAGGTACAATGCAGTAGCTGCTGTACTACAGGAGTGTGAACAAAGAGAATTATTATCAAAGTAGAACATCCTGAATAATCTCCAAATTTTATACTCCAAGTACAAGAAAAGATAATTTGAAAATAATGTCTTAATTTTACACACATTGAACTCTTTTATAGCCCCCTCCCCCTCACATACTGATTTCAATAGAAAAGGCCCACAGCCAAGAACATTTTATTTATGCCTTTCATCATTTTGTAGAAAATAATTTCAATACAGAGAATGGAAGGTGGAAAAAGAAAAAAAAAAATGCCATATGTTATGTTATATAAAGAATAAGCTGACACATCATGCAACCAGCTCTTCATTTCCCAGGCTGTTCCCTGTACCCTACTTTATGCACAAATGCAATCTGTGCCCTTGAGCTGATGTAGAATTCAGGTAGGTCCTGAGTCCTGGGGATCAGGATCCTGGGAGATACCATGGCCCAGGCTTTCCGGGTTCCCAGCAGATGATCTGTGTATTCATACAGCAATAAAGGAAAGATGAATCTGGTGTTGGGCTTTGGTTACCTTTTATATCACAAAACAATCCAACCAACTAACAAAACAAACCAAAACCAAATCAAATCAAACAAAAAACAACAACAAAAAAGGAAGATAAATGATGATGAAACACTTCATCCAAATTATTACATGATTATAGATTTAAATTTTATTTTATTCCATTTTTTCGATAGACATTTATATGTTGCCTATTTGCATTAATTTTATGTTCATAGATACCAAAAGTAAAGTTTTCCCTTCCCTTCCCTTCCCTTCCCTTCCCTTCCCTTTCCTGAAACACAGCTAAAGTAACTAGAGATGTGTGCACTACAACATAGAACAAAGGAATACAAAATTATTGTCCTATGTGAGATTCATGATTTCACTTTTTTCATTCCAAGGAGAAACATGATAAGTGCCGCAGTTTCTGTGTAGAAATTGACCCTAGACCCACAGGTTGGTGGAGGCTGGGTGCAGAAGAGCTGGATTCCTCTGCTCCCTACCCTGGTTCAGCTATCTTTTTGCAGACTATTCCTTGGTGCAGCAACTGTGTCCACCTGTTTCACCAAGGTAATCATAGGAAAAAAACCTTTATGCCACACACTTATGTGCCACATGTGCCTCATTGAGGGTATACCCTACTTCTGTTCAATTCTATCAGAAGACTACCTGCTCACTGAAAAAAACAGTTTCTTCTAACTTGAGTTGAGATGCATTTGTGGGATTCAAATAGGCATTATCAGGTAGCTATTATTACTCTTCTCTCTGTATTGTAACAGAATATTGTAACATTATTCTATGGCAATATATTTTTATATATAAATTATTACATATTATATATAATTATGTATTTTATGTTATATTAGATATAATTATATATTGTATAATATAATACAATAAATATATTATAATACATATTTTATATACTTGTATATTTATAAACATATATTTATATTTATATTATTAAATATATATGATATATATTTAATTAGCATGATTTAAGCATACAAATTTATAGAAAATTACTTTTAATTACACTCAAAATATTTAGGCAAGCTATTTTTTTGAAAAAGTACTTATTGCAGGTTTTTCACTTGTGTGTGTGTTTCATCTTGACAATCTGTTCAAATCAAAACCAGAAAAACTTGTGAGAAAGAACAAAATTCTGCATAAAATATTTTTTAAAAAATATTCTTTGACATTAGTTATTAGCTGATGTTAATCCATTTGGTCAGCTGTTTTTTTTTTTTTTTTTTTTTTTTTTTTTTTCTATATTAAGATCTCCCCCAAGATGACTTTAATATTTTCAGTTGTTCTCTCAGGATCACATAAAAATCACAAAAATAAAATGTATGCTATAAGTATGCTGAAAATGTCAGCAAAATCAGATAAAAAATAAGAACAACAAATTTTGCAATGCCTATCTTTTTTAGACTACAAATTTCTCTAAAATAGGTCAGGACATATAAAAACACTCATTTCATTTTGCTAACATTTCTTCCTTGGGCTAAGTGTAAATTGAAGCTAACAAAGACATTATAGTTTGGCTTTATACTTTTTTTTTCTTTTTTTTTTCGGTGTTTTATAATACATTGGGGAGTACTCTGATAGACCTAACACTAATACTTAATGCAATTTTACCTTAAAAAGTGACAGGCTACCTGCTATCCTTGATGACCTTAAAGATTCATTGATCCAGTCTTTTGTCTATTAACACTTTCTGGGGGCAGTCTGACTCAGCTCTGATATGTCTAATATACTGCAGAAGAACTGAGTGGAGTGTTCTAAATATCTGTTGTGCAGCAGCTATATATGTGCAAGACTGAGATGAATAAATCCATTTGTTTTTTTATTACCTCTGGTTTAAGCAACTTGACTGCCTGTCTATTTAAGCTGATCAAGCAAGTTTAACAGTTTTATCTCCCACCTCAGAGTGAGGTTTATTCAAAATCTTTGTCAGGTTGTTGCACAACATGAAGTTATTTGAAGTAACTACACTGAACATTCTATCCAATGTGAATAAAGACAGCAGAGCCATATGATGCTGTCCTGGTTTTGTCTGGGAAAGAGTTAATGTTTTTTCCTAGTTGCTGGTATGGTGCTATGTTTTGGAATTAGGATGAGAGTAGTGCTGATAACACACTGATGTTTCAGTTGTTGCAGAACAGTATTACACAAAGCCAAGGACTGTTCAGCTTCTTGTGCTGACCTGCTAGCAAAGAGGATGGTGATTCACAAGAAGAAAGCAGGGGACAGAACCAGGATAGCTGACACAAAGGGATATTCCATACCACATGGTAACATGATGAACAATAAAATGTTGGATAGGGGAGAGGCTGCTAATGCTGGGGGTTGGCTGGGCATCGGTCACATGGTCAGCAGGTGGTGAGCAATTGCATTGTGCATCTGTGCATCCTTCCTTCCTTTCTTTCTTCCTTTCCTTTTCTCCCTTTTCTCCCTTTCTCTTTTTTTTTTTCCCTTAATTTTTTCATTTGAAATTGGAACTGAGGCACTTTTTTTTTTTTTTTTTTTTTTTTTTTCTCAAAATCTGGTTGACATTCCCAGGTAGGTCAGCTCTCTTTGCCATAAAATATAGTCTTTGGTTAAATGAGTAAAAGGGCTAAAAGAGTGTACTGTTTTTATTGACAATACGTCTAAGATGACTACTGCTTGTTCCAGTGAATCAAGCTTCAATTCTTATCTAACACGTTCAGTAACCTGAAAAAGTTCACTCAGAGTTAAAGAGAGCAAGGAAAAGATGAGACAAAAAGCTTTGCAAAAAGTCTTTTTTGTAGGTAGTTCATACACATTCTAATTTCTATTGTACCATTCCCGATCCTCAGAGGCAGATCTAACTTGAAAGAAGATTGAATTCAAGTACTATTTTTGCTACTTGAACTGAGCACATTGCATAGCTCTTATCATCTTCAAAGGTTGCCTCCTACTTTATGAATAATGAGTCCTTAAAGCAATGTTGTCAAAATAAAAAAGCTGAACAAGTAAGTCACTGCTGTGCACAATTGTAATTGTTAAAAGAAGGCACTGGTAGTAAAGGGCAGGGTGTTTTTGTCTTTTTCTTTAAAGAAATTTCCAGGCTTAATAGTTAAGCCTTGGTCTCAGAAACAATTGGAAACAGAAATTTTAGTGTAATTATTTCAATCATATAAAACGTCTCTAGAAATGTACATACACTGGAATTTTGAATTAAAATATTCTGAAACATCACAGTGTTCAAAGGTTACTTGAATGTCAATTCAGATTTAGATTTCTGACAATACTATGAATATTTGAAACCTTATAGGTAAACAAGCTTTGTTATCTTCCTCTTCCTTCCTTCCTTCCTTCCTTCCTCCCTTCCTTCCTTCCTTCCTTCCTTCCTTCCTTCCTTCCTTCCTTCCTTCCTTCCTTCCTTCCTTCCTTCCTTTCTTTTTCTTTCTTTTCTTTCTCTTTCTTTCTCTCTTTCTTTCTCTCTTTCTTTCTTTTTCTCTTTCTTTTTCTCTTTCTTTCTTTCTTTCTTTCTTTCTTTCTTTCTTTCTTTCTTTCTTTCATCATTTTAACTTGCTAGTACTTATTGATATGTGCAATGTTTGCACTAGCGCTTAATGCATAGTTTTGAGGAACAATAGACAAATATATTTTTTCTGGACTTTGTTTCTAATCATTTTATTTTTCATTTGGAAAAAAAAAAAAGTGCTAAAGTAATTTGAGGGTTTATTTAAATTAGTAAGTCTGCCACTCTGTGAAGCAGTTAAAAGACTAGATACCAGAGCCAAAGGTATATCGAGTAAACTATTTTCTATTTGGGAAACTCCATCAGGAGTTAGGATCCTAAATCACCTGATAAAACTTGGCCAGAAACCTTATTCATATACAAAAAATTAGGATGTAGAATCAAACATTTATTCTAAACTGTCTTTCCATGTTTCTGTGCTGTGTCCAAAAATGCAGTGCTTCTGAAATAAAACAGCTATAAAGTGTTTTGTTTTAATATTCTCTGTGAAACCAGAATATTTAAACTCTCCCTCACTAAGCATTTACTTTCAATTAACTTGAGAACTTTATTTTCTATGACTCCAGAAAACCATTAATTCTAAAAATTAATATTGCCTTAAGCAACGTTGTTCTGCTCTGAATTTACCCAGGATTTCATAGACATTAAATCTAAAACTAACAGGCCAATCTTAACAAAGGCTGATTATTTATTGTGCTCAAGAATTTGAAATAAATATGTCATAAAGAATTAGAAAGAAAAAAAAATGGATAAACAAATGGTTTGTGAAAAAGTACTGTAAATATAGATTGTATAATGTTGTTAATCTTATTAAATTAAAAATAAATTAACATTTACAAAATTATATTAGAGCTGCATAAAAGCTGTTAAAATGCAACAGAGCAGAAGTGCTCGTCCACTACATAAGGAGAGTAAATGGTCCTAGATGAATCCCTTTGATATTTATCCTTGATCTGTTCACATGTTCATCAATAGCTCTGGTGACTTTAGAGATATTGGGTATAATATGATATTTTGAGTAGTCCCATGAGACATTCTGTTGTCTTGCCTGCTGTTGTGACATATAAAGATGTGACATGGCTTAAATACATAAGACCCATGTTTTAGGTAGGTGTTCACTCTGTGTCAGACTGTAGATCACTTTTTAAAGATTCCTACACATTATATTGTAAAGTAAGAGAAAGAAAAAGAGAAAAAGAAAAAGAAAAAGAAAAAGAAAAAGAAAAAGAAAAAGAAAAAGAAAAA
>CM021733.1:77788580-77822657 GCA_011075105.1 Heteronetta atricapilla
TTAGGAAAGGAAAGGAAAGGAAAGGAAAGGAAAGGAAAGGAAAGGAAAGGAAAGGAAAGGAAAGGAAAGGAAAGGAAAGGAAAGGAAAGGAAAGGAAAGGAAAGGAAAGGAAAGGAAAGGAGGAAGAGTGAAAGATAAAGAGAGAGAGAAAGAAAGGAAAGAAAGAAAGAAATGGAAGAAAGAAAGAAAAAAGAAAGAAAGAAAGAAAGAAAGAAAGAAAGAAAGAAAGAAAGAAAGAAAGAAAGAAAGAAAGAGAAAGAAAGAAAAAGAAGGACAGAGAAAAGAAGGAAAGAGAAAGAGAAAGACTGTTATAGGTATATGAATAGCTTGATTAATATAACCCCATGAAAGTGTAAACACAGTAGAATGCCTTATGTGTCTGCTTGATTCAGTGAGGCAATAGCTTTGTAGTTTGCTTATTTTTTATTTCTTCCATTTTATATCGTGTTTATTTTACATTACAGGACATTTATTTTGCAGGAGGAACTTTTTCTCTTATACCATTTCTCTCTTGTAGTATCATACTGTGCATGTTATGTTTATTCATGAACACTGAAACATATTTCCTGGGTACTTAGGAATGTATCATTTTAGATCCATTCTCAAGCCATACTTAAGTCCATTCTTGTTCACAATAATTTACTTTAAGGGACTTAAGCATTCATATAAGTTAATCATGTGCTTAAGTATTTTATTTTATGGATGTGAGAGTTTTTCTTCAGTTATTGCAATGGTATTGTTTCATAAACTATGTATGAAGATACTGAGGCTAGCATATTAGTCTTAACTTCTTATGAGGTATTAATTACAAGATTATAACTGCAGCAGAGACACATACTTCTATGTATAAGAGTATGCTTCCTTGTTACTAAGGCAAGAAAGGACCAAACGATAAGTCTTTCATACCGTTTTTATGATGCTCACTGTTCAGATAAGGGAAACCACCAACAAATCTCATGGAGATAGTCATAACAAATTATGTTTTTGTTGCCTATTCTGTTTAGGTTTTATGATATAGAAGTATTTTTATTTCAGACATGAAGAGGGAAATTGATGCTTCAGATTGCTGATGAAAATTTTATTTCCATATGTGACAGAGAATGGCAGCAGAGTATTCAAGAACCTGGGAAGAGATGGGGGGTGGAAGAGAAGGGGGGTTGGATGGGGTGGCAGGGTTTCTCCTACAAAATCAAATAATTTGTAGATTTTTGATTGTCTTGCTTTGGCAAACTGGGCACAGTATCAAATGTTACTGAGTACACAATCAACCAGGAAACCCTAAAACTGCCCAAGAGAGTCATCATGGAAGACAGCAATTGAGAAGTAGCTAACAGTCACTGCATTGACATACTTCCTTGATATAGTCATATATTCCAGCATCCTGTTCTGGTTGATTAGGGCTATAGAACAGCTATAATTTCAAAACTACAGGCAGCTCCATGGTGAACAAAACAGTAGGTTTAGATCCTGGGCTTTTAGCTCTGGATTTGACCCTGGGGGGGGGCCCCCCCCAAAAAAAAAAAAAAGGACAAATTTGCATCTTCTTCAGTGTAATTGGCTTTTAATCAAAAGTGATTTAAACATAAATATTGAAGGTTTTGTTCCTGAAACAGCATGATTGTTTGCATTTCCTCATGAAGCAGGATATAAGTGCAGATGCCATTCAGCTGGAACACTGACAGCCAGCCAAACTGCAAGAGCCATGACCCCACTGAAACAATTATTTATGCTGAGGCAAAATGTGCAAGTAACTTCCAATGAAGAAAGTAGAAGGAAAAAAAAAATGCTTTGTAACAAATATATAATCTCTTAATTACAGGTCAGGATAAAAAAAAATCAAATCAAAACAAAACACAAACAGAAAAACTAACTAATTTTTCATTCAAATGGTCAGCCAAAAGGTTCCATCAGCAGTTAAGACAAACTCAGCATTACTAATATAAATAATACAACTAATATAAAATATTAAAGTGAGCATGAAACCCTATAACAAAGAGGATTTTTCCACTAGATTAGATATTTGAGGGAAATTCAAAAGCTATGTTGTGACATGGACTATATAACCACAAGCATAACCAAGATAGGATGAGGCTACACTTTTCACTCTTTTCTGTGTTAGTAATGCAAGCAAAAGCAAGGTTATATTCCTGTTAACTTGCTCTACAGAACTGATGGCTGGATAAAGAGGACAGATAAGAAAACGGAATTGAGCAAAAGCTATTTACCCAATGTTAACTACGGCAATATAGGCAGTGTCATTTAAATATGGAAGCCACACTGTATTTTGTCAACAGGTGTGACAGAGGTTCATTTAACCTCTGAAGTGATTATAAGGTATTTGAAGAATAGAAATGTATTTAAAAATCATAAACTCAGTATAAGATCGTTGAGAAGTAGGCAGTCCTAGTACAGTTTGAGCACCAACCCAGCTCAGACCATGACAGAGATAAGACATAAAGTAGTCATACTCTGAGTGAAAATGTCTTTAAGGGCTTTCTTTGGAAAAAGGAAATTTACATCAAAATTGTGTCTGAAGAGTAAGACTCAAAGTGATCTTTAAAAAAAATATTCAGTATAGCCAAATGCAAAATGATAAATATGAAGAAAATATAGAGGAGCTACACATATATGATAAAGACCCTCATATCAATTATTACTTAGGGACAGACATTTGTGGCCTCATTGTGAACACAAACATTATGATCATTGGCTCAATGCTTGGGGACAAGTGCAATGTAAGGAAGTAGTAGGAAAAGAGCTGAAAACAACTGAAATGCCATGAAAAAAATATAACAAATAAACAAAGAAAAACATTCTGACATTTTATTACTCATGCTGCAATTATATTATTCATACTCAAAATGTGAAAAACCCACAAACTCAATTTACACAACTACAAAAATAAGAGAAGAACTTAAGAAAGATAGAAAGACACAAAATATACAAGTTGCAGAACAGATTCATTACAAGGAGATATTCACTAGGACAATACTCCCAAGTTTGAAAGGAAAACAACTGAGAAAGGAGGGAGGAATATACAGAGGAAGGAATGGGTAATGTTGTTGAATTACAACTATTATCGAAAATTAGTAGTAGTAAAAAACCCAAAGGACACCAAATAGAAATTATCAAATAGAAGCTTAAAAACTAACAAAAAGAAGCTTATTTCACACAGGTCATAATTAAAACATGGCACACATTGCCAGAAGATATTTAGATATCAAACTGTAAATGTGTTTGAAAATTGAGTAGGCAAATTCATGGAAGAAAAGTCAATTAAAGTTTACTAATCAGAATACTGAGAATAAATAATTCAGCTCAGGAAGTCCATAAACTGGTGATTTGTCACAAAACAGAAGGAACATAGTGAGGTCATAAGGAGGATATTATGGTGGAAGTATCATTGTACTCAGTGAAGATTCAACTTCAGTGAAGAATCAACTACTTGTCTTAGTGTAAAACATTGCATTTTTAAAACAATATGGAACAAAGAGTTTACTTAGCCATCATTGAACATAACTGAAATAATGTTACCATGCATTATTTAGGAATTACAAGAGATGTGCAAGCTTAAACAAAATAATTAGTACCGAATTTGAAGTATCTCGGTTACAAAAGAATTATATCCAATAACATTCTAACTGAAAATGAGCATGCACATTCTATCACCTTCAGGATAAAAACAATACAAAACCCTCCTGAGTAAGAAAGTGATTACCTTATATGCATTTTAGGAGACTGCTAAGATTCACACAAATGTTTATACATATATATAAAGTTTCTTTAAAATAATAGGGCTTTCTTTAAGATATAATAAGAATTTTCTCATAAAACAGCAGTGATAGTCATAATAAAAAGTGTCAATTGATTCAGTGATTTAATTAGGTGCTGTAATAGAATAATAGAATCATAGAATGGCTTGGAATGGAAAGGACCTTAAAGATCATCTAGTTCCAACCCCCCTCCCATTTGCAGGGTTGCCACCCTGATCAGGTTAGCCTTGAACACCTCCAGGGATGGGGCATCCACAGCTTCTCTGGGAAACCTGTTCCAGTGCCACCCCACCCTCTGAGTAAAGATTTCATCCTAACATCTAATCTAAAACTCCTTTCTTTTAGTTTAAAACCATTTCCCCTTGTCCTATCACTGTTTGCCCATGTAAAAAGTCACAATCCAGATTTTTATAAGCTCCCTTTAAGTACTGAAAGACCTCAGTGAGGTCTGCCCAGAGACCTCTTCTTCAGACTGAACAACCCCATCTCTCTCAGCCTTTCTTCATAGGAGAAGTGCTCCAAACCTCTGATCACCCTTGTGGCCCTTCTCTGGACCCTAACAGGTCCATGTCTTTCTTGTGCTCCAGACTTGGATGCAGTCCCCCATGTAGTGCCTCACAAGGGCAGAGTAGAGGGGGACAATCAACTCCCCTTGACTTTCTGGCCTTTCTTCTGTTGATGCAGCCCAGGATTTTTCTGGGCTGCAAGAGCATAGTGCTGGCTCATGTCTAGCTTTTTGTCCACCAGAACCCCTAAGTCCTTCTCCACAAGGCTGCTCACAATGTGTTCTCTCAGTCTGTACTCAGGTCTGAGTTTGCCCAGAACCAGATGCAGCACTTTGCTTGACCAATAGTCTTGTTTAGAAAAATACTTAGCTCCAAAGTCAAGATTTGTTATAACATCCGGAGAAAGACAGGATTTAATTTTGATGGTTGTTAACCAACTGTGTCTTAATCTTGGATGAGGGTAATGTGTTTGTTTATTATGTGGGCTCTATGAGATGTATGATGCCTTTAATATTTGCTTTCTTTCACAATGGTTGAGTATGTAACTTATATTATGACTTGAATAAACCACCACCTGGCAAAATTTTTCCTTAAACTTTTTCAGTCTTTAGTTTTGTAGAGGGAAGACAGAACAAAGGCCTTAAATTTTATGTATATATATGTGTGTGTGCATGCAGACGTGTGCAGGCATTTATACATGCCTTTTATAACTTTATTTTGGTTCTATGCCCCCAACATTAAACATGGTATTAAGTGTTTTGCTAAAATAGGCCATCAGTGCGTATGATCATAAATCAAAATTCTTTCAAAAACATTTGGAATTTTGTCTCACTAATGGTTATATGAATAAAGGAAGCTTTTATTTATTTATTTATTTATTTATTTATTGAGTTTAACGTATACCACGGAACAAAGATTCAAGTACTGAGTGTTTTGTTGTTGTTGGTTTTTTTATATATATTTAAAGGTATAGGAATATTATTTGAGGTGTGTATGAAAGTCATACCATCATAGTATCATGGAATCATTAGGGTTGGAAAAGATCTCCAAGATCATCTGGTCCAACTATCACACTACTACCAATGTCACCCACTAAACCATGTCCCTAAGCACCAAGTCATAATATTTATGACTGATTGGAGTTGTAAGTTCCTCTATGTGGGCTTGAAAATCAAGTGTACAATTTATATGTACATGTACTACTTCTCCAATGAACCTTGGTTGTTTGGCAACTTGGGGCAATGAAGCTTGCAAAAATCAATCTAAATGTTCTGTCTTGCTAAATCTTCCTAATGAATACTGTAAACTGAAACATAGCTGCAATAAGACACAAATCCTAAAGTTAATTAGTATTTAAGTGCAGTTGTTTATCATCTGGACATAACATCTAAGGAGTTGTGATGCTAAATTTCTTCCCACCTAGAGGTCTAGTATGCAGTTTGAGGTTGACTTTATAATTAAAATTCCATTTACTATGTAATTTTTTACCTCACTCATGAAAGGGAAACAGTATATTTGGGAAGATTCCATAACAGAAATCCATGAATGAACTTGTTATTACAAGAAGAGGTAAAGAATGGTCTCCAACAAACTAAAAGTCACGATGGAGTGGTTAGGTAGATTCTGCTTTATGGGGTTACTGTATGGTTTGCTTTCTTGCTAGGCAATGCCACTGTCTCCCAGTCTAACATTACCTTGGTAATACTAGAGATTGTGAATCTTACTCAGTTCCATCACTCTACTACTGAACACATTTGTTTCAAAATCAGCTTTTGCCATTTTGACTTTTAGCAGAGATGTTTTGAGCATGTGGCTGAATTTATGTATTTATTTATTTTTATGTGAGATCCTGTCTACATGAAGCATTTATGGTTAGTAATGGCAGACATTTCTGCCTCAATTTAAAAAACATAGGTACAAATTTTCCTTCTTATGCCTTGAAGACATACACCTTTCACAGAAGACAGGCCTTTTGGGCTGGCGTCCATAATATTTTGTCCTCTCTTCTGAGAACTGGAACAATTGAAGCAGATATATGGTGTTTTTAAGATAGGAGTACTAAAGACATATTTTTTTTCTTATTTTTTTTTTCTTTTTGTTTTTCTTATATATGTGATTCCAATGCCTTGCTTCAACCAAAAATAAAATAAATTAAAAAAAAAAAATAAAAATAAATGTTACTCACTGTACACACATTTTTTTTTCATGTATGAGCATTGGTACAAAATAGAAATGAAGCAGTAACTTATGATGCTCCATAAGAGCTAATGGATTTTGAAGGGAGTATAGTGATCTGAATACAGCCCTGCTAACCTGCTTCCTATCCCCAGTGCCCTTGACAACTGCAGAGGTCTGCACAATGGCTGGATGGCTGTGTCCTGACTGAGCAATGTACTGTTGCTTCCCTTGCCCTCTGTGTGGCTCTTTGGCTCTCCTCTGTGGGATTTGCATACAGCCCTTTGTGAGGTCTTCTGAAATGCATTTTAAGTACAGTAGAATTCTTTACAGCTTGTCAGGAATACACAACAAAGATGCATCAATACCTAAAAGCTTTGACAGAGTACAAAGGACTTGCCGTTGGGATGCCTGATTTGCTTTCCCTTTTAAAGAAAGTGCATCATTCTGGCTGACATCACAGTGTATGTCTGTCAGAAGCTCCCTTTTTAACTGTCAACCCATCAAATTAATTGCTTTGTTCTGAATGTGTTGTTAGGTGATGACATACTTTCTTTATATTTTATTTTAATTTTATTTTATATTTATTTTACTTTACATGCTGATAAAGTAGAAAGATGTTTGAAAGACAAATATAGACTTTTTTTTTAGAAAGATAAAATTGACATTACAAGAACTGAAAAAGTAATCATGCTTATAATCTTATGAGGTAAGTAAAACTGCATTAAAATGGTAAAACAAGAGCAGGCATCTTGCCAGCACACTACTCAGACTGCAGTATAGGTCTTTTAAAACTTTGTCCAGTATTTTGGCACTGAGAAACTGCTGACAAATTAATATGTTTATGTCCTGAATACAGCATTTATTTTGGACTATAATGCAGCACTAAACATATTTTCCCAAATACACTGACTTTATCAGATTTTTTTTTTCCTCTCAGTTTCCTTAAACTATGAAGAAAAGTTTTTCCTTCCTTTCCTTTATTTATTTATTTATTTATTTTAATAAACATCTCAAATTAACAATTCATTACTCAGTCTTGCAGGGGCATTTGGACACAGCAATAATTGAATGCAATTTGCCTATATTACATATAATTATATCAAAAAATCAAAAGTCTTTAGGCACCTGGAAATTTCAGGATTTTGCTCATTATAGTTACACAATAGTTCTCTATAAATGATAATTTGTGTTATTTAATAATTTTAAAAGTAAAACAAACATCAATGTTTTGTTACTACCAGACCAATAAAATTATATATACACACAAATAAATATAAACGTTTTTCTTATATATATATAATCTATGCATTACATTTGAAGTGAATGTGGTTCCAAATAAAACACCTTATTTATATTCTGCTAAAAGGCAAGTCTAATAAAATAAAGTGAAATGAAAGGCTAAAATTAGATACCAAAAATGCAGTGAAAACAATACCCATCTTTTTTATTGTACACTCAGCCCATATCCAGACTGCAGGAAACTGATTTCAGTTCACTCTCTGAAGAAAATTGAATCTAATTCACCCAATTCAAAAACAGCTCTGAATGTCCTGCAAAAGAGTACAAATAAGGAAAGACAAACTGATTCATTCAGTCTCCTCTCTTCATACTCTTGCAGTCTGTCTATATTCTTTATACTGTGTGATGTGTATTCTGAATACACAAGATGTGGAGTCTTGGGACATTTGCTCAACACCTTGAACATCTCCTGAAATTAGAATGTCTCCCTCACCACCCCTCTCCCAGACTCCATGTAATATGTGACAATGTATATGGATTCAAATCCTTTGGGCCCAGGGGAGAGTTGTAGTGTCTCACAGCTGAACAATGTTGTGAGCTGAGACCTGATAAATGATACCAATCTTGTGAACCTTCATGTCTTCCCCACAAATTCAGATGTAATCGGTGAAACTAAAATAAATAATTAATATTTTTATTAATTTAAAACTGCACTTTAATACATAAATTTCTCAAAACCAAAATAATTTCATTCAAGACTGAAGATGACTGCTGTTCTTCAACAGCATAGGCTCTTTTTCTCATGTCTGACATGACAAATCACAGAATATCCTGAGTTGGAAGGATATTCGATCACAACGATCATCGAGTCCAACTCCTGGCACCACACAGGTCTACCCCAAAATTCAGACCATATGATTAAGGGCATAGTTCTAAAGCATCTTAAACACCAACAGGCTTGGTGCCATGACTGTGTCCCTGGGGAGCCTGTTTCAGTGCACAACAACCCTGTTGGTGAAGAACCTCTTCCTGATATCTAGCCTGAACCTCCCCTGTCGCAGCTTGGCTCCATTCCCAATTGGTAATTGGCAAAAATGGCAAAGCATTAATTAAATGCTAGAGATGAGTCTGACTTACATTAACATTTCTAAATGATAAAATTCAGAGACTGCTTTGGATGATCTAGTTAGAAGTACATTGTAGATGCTCTCATACCAAAATTGTCTGTGATTCAGTGCTGTAACTGACACTCTGTATAAACCCTTATAATAATGTGAAAATGTCAGTTATTTTTTTCAGTGATAATCAACTTCCAGATTCTTACAACACCAGCATGTGAGCATGCCAGTAGAAAGGGATAATGGATACTTTGTCCTCTAACCATCCTATTTAGAAAGAGCAAGGTATGCTGCTAGTAAGTGGCTGCACTCAAATTCTGAGTGCTCCTTGGAGTGCCTATAGTTATCCAAAACCTGTCACTTTTATCTTTTAACCCGTAGATCTCTAAAGGTTGGTAAGATAATTCTCCTTACTTTCACTGAAATATTTTAGTGAGCAGGTAATGTCTGTGTTTGGAAATGTTTAACTGGATAAGAAGATCAGTCATCCTTTTGCTCCTAGTCCTTTAAATTTTCCTGTCAGAAAATAGTTACCAAATCCATTTTTCTGATTAGTATCTCCAAATCTGTTGAATTATACATAGCCACAATGTAAATTTGTATCTCATCAATACAATTCTTGTCAAGCATTTTGGTGACATTAAATTGTGCTTAGAGAAATTATTATATAAAGTAAACACAGTTAACAGGGCAATGATGAAGGCAGTTGATATTTAGTTGTCTTTTAAATGCTTATATACTTACAAGAGCAACCTGTGTTAATATTGTACTGTGAAGCTGAAGTTGTCATCCATTCATGTAATGGAAAAAGAACATTATGTTCACAGATGATTGATAGGTACAGAAGCCCAAACAAACATATCAAGAAACATTTAAAGTGTATTAAATACGGTCTTATTACACAAGACAGGAAAGAAACAAACAAAACAAACAAACAGAAAAAACAATCAAACAAAAGCAAATTGCTGGTAAACCTTGCAGTAAGAAATACAACCTAAAAAGAAGCAGAAAAATTATAAGAAAACAGAACTATCTTGATTAGATCGAGTCTATTAAAAGCTTTTAAAGACAATAAATGTTCCAATAGAGGTAATCTGTAGTTCATATTTATTCAGTAATCCACTGGAGGTCTTTGTCAAAATTTTCTGACAAGATAATTAAAAGGACACAGTTATGCAGCACTGGGTATTTACCTCTGTGAAATGAATCAACCCATCTTCAAGCTTCTATATCCATATTTTCTTCTTAGCAGTGTCACAGTGATCTTTCTGGATGCCATTAATAAACTCTTCTATCACCTTGATAGCTTCAGAGTACCATGCTGTTTGACTGTACTGTTTTGGGGAGAGTTTTTTTTTTTTTTTCAAGTTTAGATAAAAATAAGGGGAAAATATATAAAATAATTACCGAGAGCCTCAACAAATGGTATAGCTTACAGATGTCTTGCTATCTTACAAATGAAGAAAATGCCCCCAAGCCAAACATAATAAAATTCTATATAGAACTTCCAATAGTCAGAAACTATGATGACAATACATGCTATGTGGACGTAGCATGCTGTGGGGACAATACATTTTACTTAAGATTTGTATTAGCTTTTCAAAGTTTCTTAATTTTATTGGAATAATATTATGTCTTTATGTGTTTAAAACAGTTGCTTGGAAAAAATATAAATATTAAAAACCTCAAGTCAAATCTTAGCCAAGTGTCCCATATGTTTGTTTTAGGGTTATAAAGATCTTAGGCATCTTTATTCTCACATTCTCATCCTCCAAAACTTAATCTTTTTTTCTGAAATCCATCTCAAAATGAATTTATGAAATCCTTATCTGTTTTATTCTGTTTATAGCAATACTGAGTATATTTCTGATTTTTATCTTTTTCCTGTGTCACATAAAACACACACACAGAAAAGTTATTTTAGCTTGTATGACTTTCCCCAAATTTCCAGATATTTTCTGCATGAATGGCATTCTTAACCAGATTTTTTTTTTTTCATCCATCATTGACCAATGCCATATCTACAATGGAAATAAGTTTATAACCAAGGTTCTAATCACTGCTCTATGATTATCTATACAACTGTCCTTTTTTGTACCTCACTTTGTTCATCTATAAAAAAAAAGCTATGTTTGCACGAGAAATTGTCTTTTAATTATATGAATATTAAGATACCTTAATAATTTTTAAAGTTTGTTTTTCAAAGCTGAGATGGATTTCCAAAATCCTTGGATTTTCAAGGATATATGAAGATTCCATAAAACTGTCTGGAACAGTGAAGTTAGGGTCAATAAAATCTCTTAAGGAAAGTCTGTTCTTAAAAAAGAAGAGATGAAGGAATCATCTCCTGAGGCCACCACATGTAACAGATGTTAGTTTTTACAAAAGAGGCCACATGAGCACACCTACAATGTATGCAGTCCTTCAATAGGATGACATTTATATGTTATAGTTCACAGCAATATTTTGAAGGGAATAGATCAGGGACAGTCTAGTTTCTTTTAGTTGTCTGTTAGCTAGTGTTAATAGGCTAAATGGCAATTTGTGGGGAATACTGGTTTACATCTCCTCAGAAAGAGACCACTCAGTCCCATTTTCTTTGAATCAATACAGGACTCTGAAAAGGGTAATAGAGCTAGTGCTTTTACTGCAACTGACTCTTTCCTTATAGTCTATGGCTGTTCCTGCACTAGCACTTTACTTTGGCTGAGTATTGAGCTTTTGAAGCTGGTCTACTGCTGATTGTCCCCACTGCCAGTGGGGACAGATTAGAGCACACAAGGTGGATTCCTTCTGCATAACAATCAGAGTGAGTGTGCTCAGGACACAAACCTCCTGAGTTTCTGGAGCTAGTGGGCATTCAGTCTGCTTTATCAGGCTGGAATGAGTCTAAACTTCCCATCTTCCAAAGCCCACGTTCTTGTGATAAAGACTTCTTCTTTGTCTTCAACAAGTATTATATTGTAGATCTGTATATACTGAGAAAAACTACTTGCTGATATGTCACATATTGTAACACTGAGAACTGTCTAAGTTATCATCTTTTCACACAAAGAATACAAACTACTGATTTCTTTATAGTAAACATTCTCTCCCACAAGTTAAAAAGCAATTACATGATGGATTTATTGTAAAAAAGAAATAGTGACTGAGTCTTTAGTTTTGTGACACTGCATGGTTGTATGTGTAAGTGAAATTAAAAATTATGCCTGTTATATACTTGTATTTCTAACTGATTTATTTGGAGGGGGGAGTTCCTCTTATTAACTGTATAAATTAACATACCTAAAGAAAATTATTTTCTGTGTAAGATCATGGTATAATTTTAAGTAATTTAGTAATGTACTCATCCTTTTTAATTTAAGTAACCTTTATCTGGGATACTGTAATATTTCTGTAAAGATTTCAGTATATTTTGTATTAGCTGCAGAAATTTCTGAAACAATGGCATTGTCATTTTAATTCCATCTGTCTTAGATGCTCTCAGTGTTATCTAGATTCAAATTTGTATTTTGCAGTTTTCTGGGTCTCTTCCCTAATAATTGACTTATATTTCTATTTTCTGTTTTTGTTCACTGGCATTTTGTTGGTATTTTAAGGTATGTTTAACATGTTCTTGTTAGGTATATGAAAATCTAGAACATTATGAGAGTGAAACATCATAATTTGATATACAGCTCAGACCACCATGGTGATCATCAGCATACTGATGATGTTTCTTCAGTGTACAGTGGAATTTTTTTTTATTTTTATTTTTTAAAGAGGTGAATATTATTCACACAAAACACTGGAGCCTATCTTCTAGATATGTGCTCCTTATTAATGTCAAGCAACTGATTTTATCATTGCCCAACTACCCTTTTTCCTCTGATGATGTCTAAGAGGGTTTCCAAAGAGTCTTCACCTCACAGCATAGTTGGCTGAGAGAAGGCATACAGCATGCTAACTTTCAGGAACTTTATTCATGATCCCAGCAGTTACCACATTCTCATCCCAGACTGCTATCAGGTCTGATGTCTCATTGTCAAAAAATCATTAACTGATTTTCCCTATACAGTTCATTTTTATGCTAAGTCAGCAAATGATCCTGACTTCAACAAAGCATCTAAGAATGAAGCTATTTCCAACCAAGCTTTGTATTTTAAGAGTTTAACTAAAATGACAGCTGGTCATTTGCATATCCTCTGCTTAATGGAGAGAACTAAGAATTCTCAGAGGGTAAATCCTGTCACCTACTTCAGACATCTATTTTACAATAGGGTAAGTTACTTCTGGAGATGCCTCTTTCTTTCCATAGACAGAATATAGACCCCTAGGATGGAATTAGTCTAATGTTTATTAGTCACTAAAAAGTTAGTTGATTGGATTAAAGATAATTACTGTAGTCTCTCTGTATAAAGAAACAAAGAAATGCAAGAAGGGAATAGGTTTGACATTTTAGGTGAGGTGAAGTGACTTGCCTTCTCGAAATGATGTTTTCTCTGGTTTGTGTAAAGGAAGACTAGCTTTGACTGCCTCACACAAATGACTTGTAGATGTTTAAATACATGTGAAAAGAGTACCCTGATAAGTAAATGCTATGCTTAACTGTAAGAGTACTTATGGCTGTGGGTAAGTGGTGAGTGGAACAGCAGTGCCTAACATTTGTATTTATTCAGGGTTCTAGCCAATGTGTGATACTATAGATACATAAGATAAATGTACACATAGATGAATAATGTATTGTACAGATTATTTTCTGCTTCTCTTTCTCTCTACACTGGATAACTGCAGATATTATAACTGATTAAAAAATTACCATAACCATTTTCAGCTTCTGGCATAGACAATGTCTCAATCATTTTCTGTGACAGTGAATTGCCCTGAATAACCAGACATTAATTAAAAAAATAATAATAATCATTTTGTTCCATTCTACTGACTTTTAATTACATTAAAAATTCCCTGTGTTATGGGATCATTATGCATGATGCCACTGCTTTTCCACCATATGATAATAAAGTGGGACTTTTCAGTTCTGAATTTTCAGTGCCTTGACCAAGTCTCTTCTAATCAGTTCAGTTCAGTAGTAAATAATGTTAGGCTTTGTAGTTTCCCATCCAGTGTTAGGTCTGCCATGATACTTAGTCAGCTCCACATTTTTTATTTTGTACAAGACACAGTCTGATTTCAGGTATCTAAACATGAAAACATGAAATCTCTAGATCCAGCATACTAGCTGATACTTCTGTGTAGTTTCTAATATGAAAAATAAACAAACAAATAAATAAATAAATACAGTCATGTCATATGAAGATGTTATCTTTGTGTTTTCTTCAGATTTATTAACAAACAGATACAACAATATCACTGAGTTAAGATAACAATATATGATTTTTCTTAAAGTGTTGCAAGATATCTAGAACTTCAAATTAAAAGAAATATAATTTTTAATTCTTCCTGCAAATAATTTCTGTGAGACTTAGTTTGAAATTTTCATTCTATTCTTTCATAATTTCATTTAGTTCAAATTTCTAAGATTAGGTATCTATTAGGGGGTATTTTATAGGGGCTAATGGAAATGATTGCAAGTTTAAAAAAGTTTTTTTTGTTGTTTTTATTTTTTGAAGCTAGGAACTAAAGTTTATGATATTTCTTTTTATAATTATTATTTTGTTAGATATTCTGTGGTAATCTTTAGAGGAGTGAAAGGAATTTGATGTCTCCTTTATTTGTTGATCAAGTTGCAGCTTTTATTATTACACGGAACCTATCTTCTTGGTCTTTCTAATGTTTCTTTCAGCTATCAGAAAGATTTTTTCCACTCTATGACACAGCTTGACAGTGATTTTCTCTATAGAAGTTCTGAACATAAGTCAAAATCCTACATGATCTGATAAACTGGCCACAGCTTTTGTCTTGACATAGTTTCCTAGGATATTAAAAATCCTTTAGGCCACCTTATGGTTGTTTTGTCCGTTTTCTTTCTTTCTTTCTTTCTTTCTTTCTTTCTTTCTTTCTTTCTTTCTTTATTTTTCTTCCTTCCTTCCTTCCTTCCTTCCTTCCTTCCTTCCTTCCTTCCTTCCTTCCTTCCTTCCTTCCTTCCTTTCTTCCTTTCTTTCTTCCTTTCCCTTCCTGCCTTCCTGCCTTCCTGCCTTCCTGCCTTCTTGCCTTCTTATTCCCCCCCCCACACCCCACCCCTGAAAATTTACTGTCAATGCAGGACAGAATCTACCTTTTGTGATTGTCTCAGCAAGTTCCTGTTATTTCAAAAATGTATAATGTTAATAAAAAAAATTGTGACTTTCAGTCTCCAGTTTCATGCAAAGTACTGTGTTTTTTTAACTGTTTTACACAGTATACATGGAACAGATACCATGTTCTACAGTAAGAATCTAAGCACCTAGTAAGAATCTAACCTGAAGTTTCAGTTGAGTGTGTTCAATTAACAAGCTAGGTTCCTATACGCTTCTGCTCCATTATATTTGGACACCACCATCTTCTTAGTCAAGTCAACATGATTTTCTGAAAGTAATTTCGGCAGATTAAGGCCCATAGGATTGGGACAAATGTTAATGCAAAGCCTGTAGAGTTAAAACCTGAGAGACTGCAGCCACAGAATCACTCACAGGAGGTGTTTGGCACTCAGGGATAGTGCTCAGCATCTTAATGAAGCACATAAACCCTCCTCACACAAAAGCCAATATTTGCACCTAGAGAAATTGATTCTGTGGAGCTGAATCTGCAAGTGAAACCATTTCTTTTAGAATTTATGTCAGAATATATATATATATATATATATATATATATTTCCCACACTGTGCGTGTATGTACACACTTGGCAATTTTCCACAAAGAAATATTTTCACATCAACCAAATGTATTTGTAAAGATGTCAATAGGCATCCCAGAGTAGCCTAACATCTGTAATGGTGTACACTATTGCATAGGAAGGTTTTCTGAGCCAGGAGGGACCATGTAACTATTCCTATACGGTCAAAGCCATCACAGAAAAAAAAAAAAAAATAACTTGCATTGTGAACACTTGCAAATGGCAGATAATTGTGTTGTTTAGTAACAACCTCCCTGCTGGCTGCAGGGAAGTTAGGCAGAAAGTTATGTTGTTTCCTGCCATGAAGGTACCACTGTCCAACGTTCCTGGGCATCCCCAGGATCTTTTTCCACTTGCAGGATCTCTCCTCCAGCCACAATTTTGATCTTCTTTCCAGGATCCCTTCTTTCTGAGACCAGTTCCTTTCAAGAACCCTTCTTTCTAGCAACAAAACACTTTTTTTTTTTTTTTTTTTTTTTAATCTAGGTCTTGATTCAGTTTCTCCTGGGTACCTAATTATTAATTTAGTCCATGTACAGAAATACAACGTGTGGTCAACCTCCTTATTATTCTGTCTCATGTTTCTTTTTGAATTGGAGGATTTAGGATATGCTGTTTTTTTAATTCCAAGTGATATAAAAATTTTCTATCGGCTTGCACAAGGTGAAGCTACCAAGTTGTGTGTGAGAGCTCAAGAGTTATTTTTTTTATTTTTTTTAGATGAACACACACAAAACACAGTTATCTTCTGCTTGTCTTGCTGGTTTCATGGAAGTTGAAACCTAGAGAATGCAATGCTGCAGGTGGGAGCGAGTAAGTGAGTATTCTCATCTTGTTGGTTCCTGAATAAACTCCATGTATCTACCACAGATGGTGTTTTACTCTGTCTTTCATATGACAAATGCATAACAATATTGACATTTATTGAATTAGTGTGTGGGTTTTTTTTTTTTTGGGGGGGGGGGGTGGATAAAGAGAACCTCTGAACCTAGAACAGACTTCTCTCTAACTTCTAACCCTGAATGCTATGACAGCTTGCTCATTCTATGCTTAGCCGTTTTAGAACGCAAAACCAAAACAATATATTTTTAACTGATTTTTTCCAATGAAAATCTAGGTCTTGATTCAGTTTCTCCTGGGTACCTAATATAATTTAAGATGTCTTTGGACTCCCTAGGACCCTTTCTGGACCATCCGCTTCTTCTCTAGAAAGAAGTAAGTTTTGTGATGTGTTTGCCATTCTGTGAATATCCAGGAACTTTAGGGAATCTCTACAAGAAGTTCAGCTTTCTATATTTAAGGCCAGATCTCTTCCAATAGAGATCTGCTCAAGAAGTTTTGACTTGTCTTCTTTCCCTAGCACTTCAGGGAAAAGGCTGGAAAAATCCTTAACTTTTGCAAAGAAGACTTCCCTGCCTTCTTTGGAGATGCTGTTGAGCCAGCCAAGTCTCCAACATTTGGACTCTGCCTGAGCAGTATATTTTCAGCTATGCCTGTGTCTGGGCACGGCCCATTGGTCCTGACTTTGGCTTGAAGATTATCTTGGCCTTGCCTGTCCCTTTCTCCAGGGTGCCTGAGTCTGGGGTTGCCTTGGTGCCCTCACTGTCCTGCTCCTGGTAGGAGCAGTAGGACAGGCCCTGGTGCCAGGCCCTGCCCTGCTCTGGGTTCCCCCCCACCTCTATGGTGGAGATACTTGGTCCTCAGAGTCTCAAATGGTATTAGGTGTCTGTGCATAGTCAACTGAGTTATGACTCATTTCCAAGTAGCAGTTCAAATAATCAGTCACTAAGGGAACTATTCAGATGATAAATGTCTACTGTCATTTAAGATGGCACTGAGTATCTGAGAAATTTACTTGTGGTTGCCAGATGTGACACATGAACTATACGAGTTCTGTACTCTTGTGCAGTGGCTGCTGGAGGCATAACAGGGAATTTTAAATCGTTTCAAGTAGCACTATGCAGTCTAAATACAGATGTGTGAACTGAGCCTTAGATCAGCATTGCCTATAATCGTAACTTACATGCTAACTGCAAATTCAGACACCTAGATCTTGGCAGGTAAAATTAGGTGATTTATTATTCAGAGACTCAAGATCTTCTACCAAGTCAAAATAACTTGTTTTGTTTTGTTTTGTTTAGGGTATTTAATCATTGTTTTAAAAGAAATTGCAACAAGAAACAGAGGGAAAAAAAGTCTGAGAGCTTGTTTCTAAGGTCACACAGAATATACAGAATATAAGTCACCTGTGTTATCTCCCTCAAGACTTTCAACCTCTAGGAAAATTAGCATAGTTTTATTATTACTATTATTATTATTATTAATAATCTCTTAAAAAGATTTTGACTGTCTATGGCTTGTGTGATCTGGACCAATTTTATTAGGACATTTTTTATCCATATGTGTTTCTTTTTAGGGAACATGGAATGTTCCCAGTAAAAGCATTTGAATCCAGAGAGAACCAGCAGATTTGGAGAGAACCACTTGGTAGGGACCTGTTCAAAATGGAATCAAGATTACACTTATCTTGTATAAATAAGCAAAGAAAGGATGGGTCAGTCATTTTTAGCTTACATATAAGAAGAATTGTTGTTTAGTGCCAGAATGACAATTTTTGATTCTTGCTCTAAAATGTGTTTGAGTTATGCCAACATAGTGGTGACAAAGTAGTGATCCATGATTCATTAAGATCCATTAGCTGCAGCCTCCCCATATTTACCCATACGAGGTGAACTGTCAAGACACAGAATTATCCTAGAGCCAAGACTGATCTCCACTTGATAATAAATCATTTAATATTTCAGGGTAAATTGTGAACTTCTGCTAGATAGTTGTAAGCCACATAAAATTGTTAACCAACTCATCTGCAAGAGGTCATCGCTATGGTTATAGACAGAATTGCCAAAGTCATGTAGACCTAAAGAACGAAGCCTTTGGATCTTCTGCAATGGAGCACAATATCAAAAGATTTCAGATCAGATGGGAGTGAACAATAAAGAAACTTGTGTTTTTGTCTTATTGTCCATGAACATGTATGCCTATAGAGTTTTGAACCAAGTATATATTGTCTGCTACCACAATCAAAAAAGTGATTTGATTTTTATAATTCTTTATTTTTGTTATAATATCAGTTGTATTTTTTTAATTTTATTAATTCTAGCCTTGATTTATTGTCACTGGCTTGTCTAGCCAGTGATTGACCCAACACTTATTAGGAACTGTATAAAAAACAGCTCAATGCCTGCATTCAATGAAAAGCAAAAAGAAAACAATGCCTTAAATTGAAATATCGAAGGTGTTACAGTTATGTCTAAGTAGATTTTTTTCTTTTTTAACCACATGTAGCACATTTGAATATACACAAGAATTTAATATTTTGCCTGTGCTAGTGCTATTTTGAGTTTCTGTCTCAATGAAAATTTAAGGCTACTGGTACTTGTACAAATGTAAATTTTAATAATCCAGGCTAATTCCTTATGGATTTTGCATAGCATGTGACACTGACAGAGCATAGGACTCAATCCTTCATCAGAGTCTCCATGCAGGAGACATTCAAAGAGCGAGGCAGCTCTTTTAACATTTACTCTACATGTTATTACTCTCCAGGAAAGTGACAGGGGAATTTTAAAAATTAAAATCAGCAGATAGCTAATAAATCTTTCAGATGAATGATTTTCCTCAGAAAGAAGCCTGAAGCAAGCTCTGTGTGGTCTAGGAATGAATAAATGAAAAATCCTGCCTGTCTAATATCTTAATCTAATCTCATTCCTGCTCCAAATAGTTACCTCCTTCTGAGACATTTGGATTCTGATTAAGCAAAACACTTAAGTATCTGGTTGATGCTAACTGACTTCAGTGAACCTTGAGGACATGCTTCTTGAAAGATTACTGTTTAAGTACTTTTTCCTCCATCCTTCTCCATGACTATCCTTTTAGTTAAGAGAGAGAAGAAAATTGATAAAATTGCATTCATCTTTCAGATCATGTTCAACTTGGATTTTCAACAATCAAACACCTTAAGTAAACAGTTTGTATTCAATTAATGGAGATAAATATATAGAAATACATGAACAGCTGTGAAATTTTGAGCTATTAATTTTTTTCATAGAAATTAAAATATTTTTTCTTTCATAAAAAAGAATAAATGATATTTTATATATTAGTCTAGTAGCAGATTACTTTGTGTTTGAAAAGAAAAATAATGTTAGATTCTCTCTCATACTAAGGGTTTTCATATCCAGATCTTCCATCTCATTTGATAAACCTTCACCAAAATTTGCCTTGTAAATTACAGTGAGAACACCCTTGTAACTGTTGCTCTGGCAATATTTTTGGTTCAGATAAATGTCAATGTTTCTGCCATTAAAATGTAAAATTAGAATATTCCTTCGTCTTAAAGGAGATTTTGGTCTGTACAGATAATTCCAATACAGTAGGGAAGAGAAAAGACAGAACATGAAAGTGACTTCTGTCAAGTTCAATGGTAATGAAATTATATTGCCTCTTTGGAGATGTTTTAGATACTTTTTTTATCTAGTTCTTTTGCCAGGATTAAATGAAAGAGGTAATTTCTAAGTGGATAAACAAAAACAGGTGAAGTGAGAACTCAATACTGAATGAGAAATAATAGAATAGTGGGAAAATTTTCTAGTTGGGATGAGGATATTCAAAAAGAAACCTGATGTCTGAAGCTTTCATTGTAGTGTTCAGTCCCTGCTTGAACGATTACTTCTGGACTGCCTGCTCCACCTACAGTCCCTTTCCCCAAACCCATCTTGCTGAAATCTAAACTTCCTGAGATGCAGAAACAAAGAAAAAAGTAACATTTTTCTGATCCTGGAAAAAAAAAAAAAAATCTGTCTTGAAGTCCCATAAGGAAAATATTCCTGAGTACTCAGTTATGAACATCCAGGCATTTGATTTTATTGAAATTTGGCTCAACATTTCATACACTAGTGACTAATGAGTCCTGAGCACCATCAAACTTCTATGAAGAATATATAAACTTTTATTCTTTGTGGAAGCATCTCCAAAATGATGTTGTATGTAATGATCTTCAGGTATGTAATGCAACTGATACTATTGCTGATGTCTTAAATCATTTGATAGTGCTATACTCTACTGGATTTACTTGGAAAAGTTTTGAGGGGCTGCAAAGGTGTCTTCTGTGAGAAGGGGACAGCAGCTGCCAAACGTCAGATAAAAGCCAGTTCCAGCTTGTTCTGAAAAGGACCCATTGCTGGCCAAAGCTGAGACAATCAGAGACACTGGTGGTGCCTTTGTGATAACATATATAAGAAAGGGTTAAAAAATACTTTGCTGAGAGGGTAAAAGTGAGAAAATGTGAGAGAAACATCCCTGCAGACACAAAGATTTGTGAAGAAGAAACAGGAGGAAGTGTTGCAGATGCTTGAGCAGAAGTTCCTCCGGAGCCCATGGAGAGCTCCATGGTGGAGCAGGCTGTCCCCCTGCAGCCCATGGAGGACCATGCTGCAGCACATCTCCACAATGCAGCCTGTGAAGGAGCCCTGTATGAAGATGCAGCCCATGCATGCAAGAAGCGGCTCCTGGGTGAAACTGTGGCTCATGGGGGATTCACACTGGAATAGTCTGTTCCTAAAGGACTGTATGCCAAGGTATAGGTCAATACTGGAGCAGTTCTTGAAGAACTGTGTTCTGTGAGAAGGAACAGTTCATGAATGGGAGGAACCTAATGGGAGGAACACCATGCTGGAAGAGGGAAAGTGTGAGAAGGCAAGAGCACCAGAGACAAGTTGGTATGGACTAAATACAACCCCTCCAACCCCTTAATTCCCATGCTGCTTGGAAGGAGGTAGAAGAGTCAGAAGTGAAGCTGAGTTTCAGAAGTAGGGGTTGGGAGGAAGGTTTTGTTATTTTTGTTTGCTTGTTTGTTCATTTCTCAAAATCTGAATCCATTTTTAATTGGCAATAAGTTAAATGAATCTACCATAAATTGTGTCTATTTTGCCCATGATGTCAATTGGATCTCCCTGCCTTAATCTTGACATAGGAGCTTTTTTTATCTTATTTTCTCCCCCTGTCTTGCTGAGGAGGGGGAGTTAGAGTGCGGCTTGATGGGTACCTGATCAACAGAGAAGGTCAACCTTCTACCCTAACAATATGTAAGTTGTTAAAAGATTTCTTTCTGGACATGGACTTTATTACAGGTTTGTTAAAGTTACTAATATTTGTTAATGAAATATTTTAAATGGCCAAACTTAAAAGCAAAGAAGCTGATGTGTTGTTATTTTGGACATTATGATAGTAGAATAGAAGTGACATCCATTTATACTAGGGTATGAATTAACCATTGCTAGCAAAGGAATATACTTCTGAAGTTCAGCTCAAGTGCATTTCAATATCTGACTGAACCATTCAAACAAATCTGGCACAAATTTCCATCCAATTAATAATTTTGTTAGGTGGGCATCCCAATTCATTTGAAGGTATCTAATTGAGATACCTGTACTTGACTATATTTTCTACTTAATTTTACGATATCTTCTGATCTCTTGAAACAATAGTAGTCATTTTGCTGATCACTTTTGCTATGCAAGTGAAATGGGACATTTTGTCTTGTGAAAGCATTAATTTCATTAATGTACGTGAAAATTGTGGCATCAAATCTAAGTTGATCCCTCTATAGTTTATGGGAAAAAATAATATACCCCATTCTAAATTAAGTGTCTAAAATAAGAAGGAAGAATTGCATTTTTTTCCTCCCCACTAATTGTGAAAGGGGGAAGAAGGTTGGATGCCTAGTTTGATCAGTCCTTGGGCAGCTAAAGTTATGCAATGACTCCTTCAGTGTGTGATTTTCTACTTTGTACTATTGAATCTTTTCAGTTCTGCCACAGATTATCCACCCTTTCTGTCTGCTCTCTTTTGTGTTAATGGCATCCTAGTTTTGTGTCTAGAGTAAAAGCTCAGCTGTGTAAAAATTTCTGAAAAGTAGGAAACAAAAATGCAAAGTAATTTAAATTTAAGACTGAGGAACATTACACTGCCCACTTCATAACTTTCTTTATCTTCCTTATGTTGAATGTTAATTTTCTTCATGATAATTCTGAACTAAAATTAGAGCCTACATATGGATTTCAGAGATATTTATTATATTTTTGCTTTTAACTTTAACCAGTCTTGCGTAAGCAGTCCCTACACACAGAATAACTGATGAGCAAAACAGGTGTTCTTGGAAAGTTGCTGTTCCTTCAATACATGGATAATGTTCAGATTCAGAGTATGTCACTTCAATCATAACTTTTATGCAACCCCCCTATAACCAAGCCTTCATTTGCTGTCCAAATATAGTTCCCAATACTGTCATAAGTATTTCTGAGAGTATTATTTTACTGTGAAAGTATGTTAAAATCTGCTCTGAAAAGATTATATTGGTGAGGCACTGCATGGTTAAAATATGTGCAAGTACTGGGCAAAAGGTAATGACAAAACTCATCATTAAAGGAATTGAACAAATCTATGAACATCAGGCTTTTAGTACAATGGAGTAGGTAGTATTGGCACAGGCTCATTTAGAGACATTTATATTTTCCAAATTATGACTGTTTTTGATTTCTAACTTCCATTACTATGAATTGAATCCCCTAATGACAATCTATTTTTCATCAAACGTCTTGGGAATTAATTGATGATAGAAAGTTTTATGTGTTTTAGAGCAAGATTTTATTTCACTTATTCTGATGATATCTTGAAGCTACTTGTCAGATACGTTGAATGCATTCCCAAAAGCTACACACTTGACCTATCACTGCAAATAATGTTTATTTTTAAGTAGCCTATAACAACCACCAAAGGAATTTATAAAGCTATCAGTTAAGTTGTTTTTTGTTGTTTGTTTGTTTTACATTGACTTTTAATATCATGGACAGGATATAACAGAATTTACAGCAGAATATGGATTTATTTAAGTAGTAAACATTTGAAAAAACATTAAAAACAATTTTATTATTTAACTAACATAATCAAGTAAAAATATCCATTCACACAAAACCATTAAGTATTGTTTAACCATAATATTTATGCATTTAAGTGGTACAACCTTGAGAAAATATACATTTAAAATATCAATATATGGAAAAAGGGAAACATGAAATGCCCCATATGGTTGTGAATTTGTAATTAAATAACACCAAAGCCCAGGCAAAGTACATAGGGTTTTCAGATACTTCAAACTTGGACCCACAGGCTTGTGTAAAATAAATTTCACAGTGATATTTTTCACCTTGAGTATCCAGATTTTTTCATTACGCTCTGTGATCATTTCTCTAAAGGAACTGTAAAACATATACAACTGGATGGGAGATCCACCTGATAAATATCTGGTCTTTGGTGGTGCAGTTTACCCCACTTAACTTCAGTTACATCACAGAAAGGCTTTCAGTCATCCTCCTTGCCTTCCACTAAATTTCCACTGAATTCAACACAGCAAACCAGAAGAAAGCTCATCTCACCTCTCCTTACCCATCGGGATGTGCCTTATTCTCATCTCTGACCTAGGAAGGAGCACAAGCAATCAGCTTTGTTCTCTCTTAGCTTCAGGCAACCAAATAACAATCATAGATGCCTCAATACAATATAGTTTGTCATCAGAGGAATAAGATATGAACCTCCCAATGGGAGCAATGTGCGAGGCTTAATTAAGCCCATTAAGCTCCCTTATGGGACAGGTACATTACTTGTGGTGTACTGGCCCATAGTATTATGGAGCAGAGCTGATGATCTGTAGGGTGTGGAGGGTGTCTATCAATAATATGATACTAAATAAGATATACATGCAGCTGACATCTTTTAATAAATAATACTTAAGAGCATATAATGAAATTTATTTAGTACTATTGTTGGGAATAATTAGGATACTAATGTATAATACTGTTATTTATGAATAATGCTGATGTATGATACTAATAATATAATATTAAACTGTCTGTTGTAAGCTTAGGTAATATGCCTGACCAGAATGTATCATGTTGAACAATTTTCTTCAGAGCACTTTGTCTTTCTATGAGAGGCATTCTTAGAATTAAAACCCATTCTTACAATTAAAATATTAAGAATAAAGAAATGAGAAGAGGACTTTAAATTTGAAAATAATATGACATGGAAGTATATAAAAGAACCACAAAAAATGATTTTACCTTGGTTAAATTCACTTTTGGGGAATATAGCCATGAGATAAGTCCAAAGATTTTTGAGGTGATTTGTATCTTCTGCTAATTCTCTATTTTATGTCACTTCTGTATTATTATTTTTTTAATAATTTCAATAAGTTAAAATGTAATAAAACTATTGCTCAAATATTGAAATTAGTGCCTTTTCAACAATATATTCTGAATTTTGATAAAATAATAAAAGTTATACAGATTTAACGAACATCTTTTGTGAATAGAGATGGCTTGAACTATTCATTGCAAACAACCTATTTGATGAATCTTACGATTTTTTGTTTCCCAAGTGTTTGTGCAGAAAGTGTAATTTTCATAATCTTGTTCATTAAGGTTAATTCTTGGACTATCTGACTAGTTTCTGAAAATTAGTTGCAGCAGAATATCTTTGTGCAATAGCTTTTCTCCAGAAAAAAAAAAAAAAAAAAAAAAAAAAGTGTTTCATACTTAAATAATCAGTTATAATTGTAAAATCAATATTTTATTAGTGTATATTTATTAGTGTATGAAGATTATAAATGTGTGTGTCAGAGTAATTTTACCCTCCTTGGGGTGCAGGCAAATGTCTTTGGTTTATAAACTTACTAGTCTGATAAAATGCCAGGAAGGAATGGATTAAAGTGAAGTTCCCACCCTAAATGGTAGCTCTCCTTCCCAGAGGAAAGTCTTCCTGTCTCAGGGGTGGCACCATATATTCCTTTATCTTCCATGGAAGCCCTTCTGGCATATTTTCCTGTTTACTCCTAACAGCAGATAAAAAAGACTGGGAGCCTCCTCTCTTGTGTATCATCCCATTGACCAAATAAAATTTCTAATTATTTTCCTATTTAAGATCCTGATACTATTGTATGATTGAAGACAAAATGTTGTAGGGATATTTATTAGACCAGTGATTCTAACTCAGGTATCTGTTGGAAATCATTATTTTGGCTTCCTCCATGTTCATCTGTTTGGATTTATTCATGTTTTTCTTCTAGTAGGGCTAGGAAGGAATATGGGAGATGGCACATTCTTGCACCTTGTTCTGGCAGGTAGGCACATGTTCTTTTATGCCAGAATCAATCCAAGCATATAAAACACTCACTGAAAATGTCTTAAACTGATACAGGTGGTTTGCTTTGTTTTGTTTTGTTTTCCCTCAAGTGTTATTTTTGGTGACATAAGTAACTTTTCCAGTGCATCTTTTTCTCAGTACTGACTAGCAGGATTTGGTTTGCCTAATCTACTTTTTGGATCTGAGAGGAAAGCTTAAAAATTCAGACTGAAGACTTGGAGTACATTATCAACATCAGTATTTTGTGCATAGAATAGATGGTTCTATTATAAGTGATGATTCCTTTCTGTGGGAATCTGAAGCCTTTTTCTGAGAAAACATTTCTATTCTGTTTTATTGTCCATTGCCTGACTTGGTAGAAAAATATAATCACACGGAAAAATGTAAGGCCACACACGCAGAACATTTTCAAACTGATAAACCTTCATTAAAGCTTTAGATTTAATCTGAACATTTGGCAAGTATACTTAGAGATTTTTTTTTATTATTATTTATTTTTTATAACACTTCTGAATGTGAAACACCAAGCTAAAAACAGGCACACTCTAACAGCAATAGTTTTCCTCTTCATTCATAATAAATGACCATTCACAGAAAGAAGACCAGTGTAAAAAAATGCCAATAATGTCTTGTAGCTAGGTTCTGTTTTCTTATCCAGCCTGTTCTATTAAAGGATACAGAAGGTTGACTTACCTTAATTCTCAGATGTTGTAATAGAGTTTGTAATACAATTTGCTCCAATAGGATATATGAACTACATTCATTTTAATAAGAAGTACAGTTAATAAGAAGTACAGGTATGACACTGCTGTATGGAGTGTCAATGGGAGCAATGTGCGAGGCTTAATTAAGCCCATTAAGCTCCCTTATGGGACAGGTACATTACTTGTGGTGTACTGGCCCATAGTATTATGGAGCAGAGCTGATGATCTGTAGGGTGTGGAGGGTGTATAAAATGTATAAAATGTATATATATATGTATAAATCAATGTATAAAATTCTGAGAATGTATAAAAATCAATGTATAAAATTCTGAGAAGATTATTTAGTTCAGCCTTTTTCAAATTCCACAACATCCAGAACTCCACACACACACATGCTTACACTCATAACCTGATGCAGAACCCCTCCAGGTTAAGGGCACTGATTTTACGAGGGGATTAAAGAAGACAGATAGAAATAGAACTTGGCTTTAAAGAAACTTAAAAATAATTATTTTAATTTTATCTATTTTGAATGTTTAATTTAAAATATACCTGGAGTAAGGTGCCTAAAATTATTGGTTTAGTATGAAAAATACTCATTTGCTTCTGTGGGACTTTACCAACCACAGAGATACTGCTGGGCCAAATGAATATGTCACTCATAAGAGTTTTGAAAAGTTATATAAAAAAAAAAAAAAAAAAGTTTTTTACATTGTATACATTTTGAGAATTTAGACTCTTCTGAAAGTTAAGACTCACCTTCAATGTGTAAAAAAAGCTTGACATTTATTGCATTAAGTACAGTACATATTTTTCCCTATCTACAGAGTATCAAACTTCTTGGAAAAGATAAAACCTTTACCTTCTTTGCTGATTCTTTTAAAAAGAGAGACTCTCCCAAACCTATCAATTTTTAAGTATGCTGGGATTAAAACCAACAAATTTCATTAAAAAAAAAAAAAAACATTTTCTGAATTAAAGATTTTAGTCTGATTTAGTAAATGAGCTTCCTAAAATTAATTAATTAATTACTGTATATTGTAATTAATATCAAAATATAAGTTTTGATGCTCAATTGGGATTTACACAGTGGAAACAAGATTTGTACCGAACCAGCTGGTCTAGAGATAAAATGAGAAAGTCCAAGCTCATTGAAGTAAATCTCTTTAGGCAAAGAAACTCTAGATCCTATCACACATGTTAAATCTGGACCTTAAACACTGTCCCGTTTTTTTTTTTCTTTTTTTTTTCTTTTTTTTCTTTTTTTCTTGCTTATTCTTTCTGTTCAGTGCTATTCATAAGTTTCTATGCTGAAAGAAATGCACCAAGATACCCATACAGAATGTGTATACATACATAAGAGTGTTTGCTGTGCAAACAGTTTTACGCTTTTAAAATTAATGTTGCTGTGCTGGATTTAGTAATCTCTATTACTGAGATAATAATGATTATTATTATTCTCCCTTCCTTTTCTGTTCTATTAAACTGTCTTTATCTAAAGCCATGACTTTTACCTCTTTTTTGATTCTTCCTCATCCCAAATTATGTAAGTGTGAATAGCAGTGTGGTGCTTAGTTGCCTACCAGGTTAAATCATGACACAGGGCAGTATGAGAAGCCAAAATATCCTTGTCTTTTGTAAGTACTGCTCAGCAACAACTAAAACATGTGTGTTACCAACCTTATTTTCCTCCTAAATCCGAAACAGGACACCAGACAGAATGAAGAAAATTAACTCTATCCCATACAAAACCAGGACACACTGACACAGTTCACTTCAAACAGACAATGGTATATGAAAAAATAAAGCAAAGCACCCAACAACCAGACTAAAAAAGAAAGGGAAAGGAATTAAAACTGAGTAGAAAAAAACAAGTGTGAAAAACAACAGATAGTATATATATATATATATATATATATATATATATATATAAATCAATATTTGTAACATTTTTAAACAAAAGGAAGGGTTGAAAACGCTGAATTTATTTGTGAATACCACACATAATTTTAAGGGACATCAGCCAAATGTATTTGCAGTGTTATTCTTTACTGGCCAGGATACAGAGCAGAGGTTCAGAAAATCTATTTCTGCCCATTCTACTTCAGTGAATACAGGAAAGGCAAAGTGGTCTTTTTGCATCTTTTACCCTTGCTGTCCCACAGGATATATTTTTGGGCATATAAAGCTGTCCCACCACACTACACCATTACAAAGCCATTTCCCATTTTGCCATTTCTCAAGCATTTCACTTCATACTATCAGGAAGCCAAAGATGTTCTCTGTGAGGAGTTGCAGCTACACTACCTTCTTTATAAGGCTACTTATGAGCTTTCAAACTTCAGCCACAAAGTTTTCACATGTTATATAGCTATAAAACATTATCATAGCAGGAGTTGCTTCATCCTAGGGAGGAGTTGCCTCCCCTAGAATACATGGGGAGATTGTTGCATAGCATAGCTGGTTATCTGACCAAGAAAGATGTTGTGCAGCATAACAATAACTAGCACTACTGATGATTTATTGTGCTATGCCAAGTTAGTACAAAGGTGAATTTATCTTGCATACCACATCTGGACTGATAAGCTTAATTGTTACAAAACAACTTTTTTTTTTTTTTTTTTTTTTTTAATTTGTTTATTTATTTCTCTGAAGTAAGTTATCATACCTGTGCTTTTCAAACTCACTTTATCAGGAGATCTTCTTGGAGTTTTCTGGAGACTGGCCAACATTTCTGACTCACCGTTAAATATTTCACAGTGTAATAACCATTATACATGATAATATCAGTAGAAAAGAAAAACCTACCAGACTCACTTGACAGACTACAAAAATAGTATAGAAATTCATCTTTGGTATGGATAAGCAAAGTCATGCAAGTCCAGCAGAGTTATAATTTTCTTTTTTTTTTTTTTTTAAAAAAAAAAGGAAATAATAAGAAAAAAAAGAGAAAAAAAAAGGAAAATAAAAAAGTTCTTACAGTAAAACCCAAGAGCCCTTTGAAAAACAGTTAAAACCACCTAAACCAGCATATGTCCACAATCCATACTAGAAGCAGATCACATGGTCTACTCTCTGATTGTAGTGTTACTGCCTTTTTCACATTGTGTCATTTCCCTTCCATTTGAAATAAAATAAAATAAAATCACAGTTAAAACAATAGCTAAATTTTAATGATACTAGACTACTCTATTATCACACTTCCCAGAATGAACAGATGAGACCTAGGTAATACCTGTTTTGGCCCCTCTGTACCAGTTCTTTCATCTTTTCAGGTAATCAGTGGTAGTTACTTTTGCCTGGGGGGAAGAATGGGAAAATCAGAATTCACTTGGTGAGATCATATTTATTCCTATCCCTGAGCACAACCAAAAACACTGCCACACACCAGATAGTGTTTGCTGGTTTCCCCATCTGATTCTGTAGTTCTTGATTACAACACTGCTTTGCACATTTATCTTCTCAGCAATGTCAGTAACTACTCTGCGTTAAAGTAAGACACACTGTCATCTGGAATGGGGTTTTGCAAGAGGTTTCATTAGAACTGAACCAACTGAATGAGTGTGTGACTTAATTTTGCTTGACTTAATTTTGCTTTATTCCTCTTGGAGTTGGTGTATTAGAAGTAGAGCTTCTTCTTTCCTGTAGAGGACAAGCTCTGATGGTTTAGATTTATGATCTTACAAAATGAATATTCTTACACGGTGTTGGGCTCACTGTCGCTGTTATTTTCTTGTGATCACTGCAAATTCCCATGTTCATTGCCTGAGGAAAATATAATATTCCATGGGTACAATGAACAGTCACTATCATCCTGAAAAACTTTTGCCCCACAGTGATTTCACAGAAAGGAATTTCAGATTTTTTTGTCATCTCGCAATGATCTTTGCAATGTGTTCTGGGCATTTAATTACTTTTATCATGAACCGAGTCTTATTTCAGCTGAACTTCAGACTTTCAAATCTTGTCATCAAAAATATGAACCTACTCTCAACTCCAGTAGTTCTCAGCAAGACTGCTACACTGTTAAATGAAAAATAAAGAGTGTAACATTTTGTGTTTAGAAAACTGCAAAAAATATGTTTTCTAGTTTAATCTCACATTTTTACTGTTACTTATTCCTTGTACAGGGGCTTCATTTTCCTCTATATAGTGTCTTCCTGTGAGTTATTTACCATTTATTCTCTTTAGAACTAGTGCAGCAAAACAGGCACTCATATTATACAATTTGAGTGACAACTATTGGTCATGTTACAAGATGAATGAACCATACTTCAGAAATATCTGTTTTCTCCATAATTATAAAGGAAACTTGTCATGATTTGTTCACAAGTAGTTCAGATTTCCATCTTAAGAACCTAAAAAAACGTTTAGGAATGTAATTTGAGTCACGGTTTCTTATTATGTACTATATAGAAGACATGGTCCAGACCATGAACCAGTATCTTTTTCTTCCTATATCACTTTAGTCATATAAAGATACAGCAATATAAAGAAATAGTACGCAGTATCATAAGCTACCTTATAGTAATTTAACTTAGTCTGCTTCTTTTTCTGAGAACGCCACGTAGGAAAAGTTTCCAAATTAAGGGAATATAATGTCTATTGCCTCCTTCTTATCTATCAGGCTAGTTCTGTATTTCTCACATTTCAGTTTGTTCACCTGCCTTCCTTGGGTTCTTGAGAATCATCATAATTCACTTGTACTACAAGCTTCAGGTGTTTATCTCTTTAGAAATAAATAATACTGCACATTTATAAATATATATATATATATATTGTTGAATATAACTATATGATTTAAAGTCATTTATATGGCAAGTAATAGTAGTCAGTTAGCTTTCTAATTTTCCAAATTCTACATTCACTGTAGTACTTCAATAATCAATTACATGGTTGTTGGACTAAATTTATTTTTTTTACAATGCTTTTATCTTACATATTTATTCCATCACTAGAGAAAATAAATGTCTTGACAGCTCTTTCTCCTATAGGGAGACTGATTTTTATCCTAAGACACAGCTATAAGACCCAGTGTTAGTATTACTATTGATCAATTTCTGAATTGTAACAAAATTTCAGGTACCATAACCTGACAATTTACTCTTTAAAAATATGATTGTTTTTAATTACCTGTATTTAAAAGACTTGTGTGCATTTCTCTTACATCTAGCAATAGACAATACTTCAATTATTCTTTTGATGTCCCCAAAAGAAGACTATATAAACCAAAAGAAGACTATATAGACTTTCTAGAAATAATTGTAAAAGGCTCTTGTTCAAAGTTTCTCAGCTTTTTTTCTCTCTCTTTCAGTTTTACTGGCACATGATCTGTGCCCTTTACTTTTTATCTGGGAAATGTCTTAACTTTATCATTAGGCTTTGGCCACTTGAAGCTAAAGTTCCCAAAACTAAGTATAGATGACTTCTGGGGAGTTGCGAATTAACTTTTCTTTTATACAGCTGCTTTGCAACACAAAATAGCCTCCAACAGATTTGACACTCTCCACTGGAGTCAGCTCCTTTGCCATACTTTATCCAAGAGAAAGAGAGGACTTAATCCCCAGAGCCCCCTAAGGACCATTCAAGCAGGATTCCCCTAGCCATTCCACCTGTGGGCTTTAGATAGGTCTTCTGCATATATAACCTTTTCACTTGACAGTTACATACTGAGTATTTGTGCTAAGTAATGCATCTGCTTATCACCTTTTCTAGTGACATTTTTAACTCCATTTATGATCATTTATGGTCTGAAAACAGAGAAATTTACCTGACAACTTGTCTTAACTGTTATTCATGGTAAAAAATGTGAACTGTGATTTGTAAAAGTATTTACGCTGCACTTCACAGACAATGTTTTGATATTAAGTGACTCAAAACAACAACAACAAAAAAAAAAACTCCAACATAACAAAAACACAAAGCACATGTCTGAGCTTCGCCGTAATGATAAGATTCATGGTATGTCTGGGGATATTATTTAATGAAAATGACTATGAAAACATGTTTACATCTGCATCACAGTAAACATATATACCATACACAAATATATACAATTTACAAAAGTGAACAAAGAAATCTGCTTTCCCTTTTGTTGTAGACGAAGGGTTGTAAATCTAATACTGTTAAATGAAACATTTTATTAACAGTCAAGAAAAATATTTTACAAAATAAAGTGAATGTTCTGTGAAGCACTTGTGTGGATTTATAACTTCCCCCCAAAATTTGTAAGAAGCAATTAAAAATATGAGATATTATATTGTTACACTTAAATAAAAACAAAACTGGTCATTTTTAAGGGTATACACATCCAAAATATCTAAAAATAATTCCAGCAGAACAGCTATTTTATTCACTCATGGATGAAAATCTTATTTTAAATAAAAGTTCTGAATTCTAGTTTCATAAGTTCAATCCCATGTAAATAACAAAATGCAACATTCAAGTACAACATATTTTGCTTTTTAAAGAATGTTACAGTGAAATTTATTTAATATTTAAAACATGTAAGAGACAAACTTGTTTCATACTTAAAATACTTTTAAAACTGTGAAGTCAGAGGTCTTCATTGTTTTCAAGTAAAAAAGAAAAACATTTTATCATCATCAAAATCATCATTATGAAAAACAAGATGATGATGAAATTTTCTTGTACTTCACATTTTATCTACCCAAAAAAACATTCTGTTTTAAATGCCCTTTCCTAAATGAGAGTTAGAGATTCTTAACTGCAGACACTAATGATCTTTTTAATGGCATGTACATAAAATACTATTCTGAAAATTCTTTTAAAGAATCAGGAATTTCTGCAAAGCCTTTTCAGTCATGGGACTCCTGATTCTGATTCCACTAACTGAATCTTACTCTAATTTTATTCATTTTGGGTGTAAAATCCAATGAAATGTTCAGCCTGAGGCTATTTTTTTATTTGTTTAGGTATTTTATTATGTGTAAATCTATGTTTTTAAATGCTAACATCAAAACAATTTTGAAAATTACCAAATTGTTCTTTTAATTAATCCAAAGTATTGTTCCTTGATTTTTGTTTCAACATCAACAAAACAAAACAAACAAAACAAACAAAAATGAAAGTGCTCTCTCTCTCCTTCCACCTCTTTTTTTTTTTTTTCTTTCCTTTTTTTTTTTTTTTGTTTGTTTTTAAGTAGAGAAGCTCAGGAATAAACCATGTATACATATTTATACATACATCCTTACAATTAACATGTATAAGAGTTTGGCACTAAAATATAGTAGGATTACAGCATTGAGCTTCGTTTCAACAAAGTGTTCTTGAGCAGAACAATGAACAAATTCTGCTCCAGTGAGTTTGGAAACACAACCCTTCCCTCTTCAAATGAGAGGGGAAAAAAAAGAATGAAAGAACAAAAGAGAAAGAAAGAAAGAAAGAAAGAAAGAAAGAGAGAGAGAGAGAGAGAGAGAGAGAGAGAAAGAAAGAAAGAAAGAAAGAAAGAAAGAAAGAAAGAAAGAAAGA
>CM021733.1:77840758-77860908 GCA_011075105.1 Heteronetta atricapilla
TGTCATAGAAAGAGATCAGGTTTGTTAAGCAGGACCTGCCTTTCATAAGCCCAAGATGACTGGGCCTGATCACCATGGAGCAGATTATCTTGAGTGTCATCATGTTGCCCTGCAAGTGCTGCGTGATGACACTCAAGATAATCTGCTCCATGAGCTTCCCTGGCACTGAGGTCAAACTGACAGGCCTATAGTTCCCTGGGTCTACCTTCCGGCCTTTCTTGTAGATGGGCTTCACATTTGCTAGCCGCCAGTTGACTGGGACCTCCCCTTATAGCCAGAACTGTTGATAAATGATTGTCAGCTCCTCTGCCAGTTCTCTCAGTACCCTCGGGTGGATCTCATCCAGCCCCATTGACTTATGTACATCCAAGTGCTGTACCAGGTTGCCAACCATTTCCTCGTGGATTGTGAGGGCCACAATCTGCTCCCCATCCCCTTCCACCTGCTCAGGGTACTGGGTATCTATAGAACAACTGGTCTTGCTGCTAAATACTGAGGCAAAGAAGGCATTAAGCATGTCAACCTTTTCCTCATCTCACATCACTAAGTTTCCCCCTGCATCCAGTAAAGGATGGAGATTCTCCTTAGTCCTCCTTTTTGTGTTTATGTATTTTTAAAAACATGTTCTGTTATCCTTAACAGCAGTAGCCAGATAGAGCTCCAGATGAGCTTCAGCCTTTCTAATTTTGTCCCTACAGGTCTTCTGCCTTCTTTGCTTGCCTTCTTACTCATAGGGATGCTCTGGTCTTGTGCTTGTAGGATGTGATGCGTGAATATTGACCAGTTGTCTTTGAACCTGCTTCCTTCCAGGGCCCTAACCTATGAGATTCTTCCAAATTGATCCCTGAAGAGGACAAAGTTTGTTCTCCCAAAGTCCAGGGTCACAATCCTAGTTTTTGCCCTGCTTTCTCCTCGCAAGATACTGAACTCCAGCATATCATGGTCACAACAGCCAAGGTTGCCCCTGACCTTCACATCTCCAACTAGTCCTTCCACACAGCCACTGTCTAAGGCTGGAGATTGTAATGAAGATTGATACAGGATGGCAATGGGTTTGTGAATGCATGAGTACACAAGATCAAAGCCCACGGTTATGAAATCCAATAAGCAGTCATAGAATCATAGAATGGCTTGGGTTGAAAGGAACCAACCAGATCATCTAGTTCCAACCCCTGCCTTGGACAGGGATGCCACCCACTAGACCAGGTTGGTCAAAGTCCCATCCAACCTGGTCTTGAACACCTCCAGGGATGGGGAACCCACAACTTCTCTTAGCAATGACAGTACTATGTAAGATTTTATCTTCAAATTTAGGATTTTTACTGATATTAGCTTTAATAGAGATATCTATAAAGATAAAGGCTAAGAGAATCATTCCAACTTTTTATATGTGCAGGTGCACAGGTGTCCAAGAGGTGTCTACTTGCCTAGGTGGCCAGGAAGACCAATATCATCCTGGCATGTATCAGAGGTACAGTGGCCAGCAGAACTAGGGAAGTAATTGTCCCCTTGTAGATGGAACCTTAAATATTGTGTTCAGTTTTGGGCCCCTCAATACGAGAAAAATACTGATTCCTTGAGTGTGTGCACAGAAAAGCAATGAAGCTGGTGACAGAACTAGAAAACAGGAGCTATAAGTAAGGAGTGGCTGAGGGAACTGGAGTTGTTTGGTCGTGAGTAAAGGAAGCTGAGAGGAGACCTCATCACTCTTTACATATACTTGAAAGGAGGTTGTAACAAGGTGGGTGTCAGTCTCTTTTCTCAGGTGACAAGTGATGGGATGTAAGGAAAAGGTCTTGCGTTGCATCGAGGAAGGTTTAAATTGGACTTTAGGAGGAATTTATTCATGAGAGGGTGGAACAGGCTGTCCAAGGAAGTGATGGAGTACCCATTCCTGGAAGTATTTAAGAAATGTGTGGATTTGGCACTAAAGGCACTAAGGTTGAGGGACTAAGGTCTACTTCCCAGGTTGTGGATGAACATAACTAATTGATGAGAGTTAAAGATTTTTTTTTCTTCCCTCTGTGCTTCCATGCAGCCTTTGTTTGCTATATTTTGTTTGTTTGCTTGCTTGGTTTTTGTTTGTTTCCCCTCTTTGTTTTCCCTTTTGTTAAATTATCCTTATCTCAACCTGTAAGCCTTTTTTTTTTTTTTTTTTTTTTTTTTTTTTTTTTTTTTTTTCCTTTCCAATACACTTTCTTCTCCCCTCCTCTTGTTTTGAGGAAGGGGAGTGTGTGGTGGTTTTACACAGCTGGGCAGCTGAGCTCCACCACAACTATTGTCTCACTCCCTCCCCCCCCCATCCCCCAAAGGGGTGAAAATACAATGAAAAGAGCTCAAGGGTTGAGGTAAGGACAGGGAGATCACTCAACAATTATCACAAGGAAAATAGACTCAGCATAGGGAGATTAATGTAATTTATTACCTATTACTTAGAAGCTAGAGCAGTGAGAAACTAAAGACAGAGAACAACTTCCCCCACATCCACACTCTTCTACATCCTCCTCTCCAAGGAGGATCACTTTGGAGATGACTGAACCTGGCACTTATCTAACATGGGGCAACTCACAGAGGCCAACCCTGCAGCCCCTCTGCTACCAAAGCCTTATCACATAAACCCAGTACAAAGTGAGAGAGGTTGTGGTGGAGTGGTTGTGTGTCCAGTAGGGTAAAACCACTATAGCTATGTTCACACAGACATGCTTTAAAGCTTCTGAGCTTGAATTCTAGTCACTGTGGAATCATCTGCCATAAATCTGTCCTCTGAGTCCACATTTCATCACACATTAAATCGAGATGGGTCATAATATTCTATTAGCAACAGCTCACCTCCATTCCTTATCTATGTCAACATTAAAAACTGCTGACAAATTCTCTTGATTACCTTTAAAACACAGAAGACGCTGAATAGCTATAAAATATTTTAAAATTACAAAAGTTTAGGAAAAAGCTTAAAACAGAATAAGGTGCTAGTCAGTGAGGTGTTAGGGTATTTCATAAGTTCTTACAGACTGTCACAAAGAATCAGACCTGCATGATCCTATTTCCAGTGGGAATTGCCTTGACACTTGCCAAGACACAGTGGAAAGAAAAACAAAACAAGCAAACAAACAAACAAACAAAACCTCCACCTATTTACAAGCATTTTAACTTGTCACCAGTAGAAATCTCCCTAGAACAATTAATCCTTTCTATTTCAGATAGTAAACTGAGGGTGGGATGAATCAGCCTCTGAGGATTCTTATATCTCCTTAATGACTAGATGACTATGTATGACTACATGGCCAGATGATTCTTTTTGACTAGATACCTAGGTTTTAGACGGCTTAATATAATTGGGATGAATCCTACATTCTGTAATACACAGCTGAATAATCTAAAATAGGTAGGTATTCATAGTCTAATAGCAATGAAGCTGGCATAAAACTCAAATGGAATGGAATTAAAAGAGAGTATTAAATTCAGTTTTAGTAGAACACTTTACTAATTTTTTTCTTATTTCAAATTATAACAAATGTTTCCAAAGATAGATGATTATTTTTCTTACAAAAGGCAGCACATATGGCACCATTTAATAGCTGCAGCATGAAATACCATTTGCCTATAAATATAGACTTTGGGAAATTATCCTTAGAACCTGTAGCATGTGAGGTAAATAAGTGATAGAATTGCAAATTATTCATTAGGTTTAGGAAACTACTAAGAAAATATACAATATCTTGTGCCTTTGATTAGTCCATTCTGTTCTCCCATACTTAGCATAGGACTTTTACTTAGTTTTATAGTTCTACTAATTTCAGAAACAAAAAGCAGAGCTAATGTAATTTGGTTACAGTGAAATACCCCTTGCAATGTCTTATTTATGTATTTTTAATAATACATAAGAATTCTGTTCACCTGAGCAAATGAGGATTAAGATGATACATTTTAAACTAGAAGACATGTTAATCATTTTCTGAAAAGCTAGAGCTTTGATGTTAATATAATATTATTATATTAAAGAAGATATCAGGAAAAAAATGAAATGGTTTGAATAAAATAAAATCTAATCAAATATATTTTTTAGTTACGTTTTAAAATTACTTGCTGGCTTAATATCTGCTGCTGTCATAAAAAAAAGAAGAAAGAAAAAGAAAAAGAAGAAAGAAAAAGAAAAAGAAGAAAGAAAAATAAAAAAGAGAAAAAGAAAAAGAAAAAGAAAAAGAAAAAGAAAAAGAAAAAGAAAAAGAAAAAGAAAATGAAAAAGAAAAAGAAAAAGAAAAAGAAAAAGAAAAAGAAAAAAAAAAGAAAAAGAAAGAGAAAGAACGAAAAAGAAAAATAAAAGGAAATTATGATTGTCTAGGGGAAGAAAGAAAAAAAAATGCATACTGTAGGGACTAAAACAAGATTCACAACAAGACATAAGTGCTGCAGGGCTGACAACAGTATAAACCACAAGACGAATTAGGCTTTCCTGAAATACAGTGAAAACCAAATTGCTTTATTGGAATACATACATGTGATAGGATAACTGTGTCATGCTCCCTGCAATGAGAGGATGGCAAACTCTTAAGGTGAATCGGTACTAGGGAATGAAAGCATGTCACTAAAATCACTCACTCAGCCCTTTTTTTTTTTTTTTTTTTTTTTCCTGCAAAACTGGAAAGTGTATACTGAATAAGTAAGCAGGGGATGGCTAATGTCCTGACGCATTAACTGTATTTTTCCTTATCTTCCAGTATTTTAAGCTATTGAAAGCTAGCGTGCTTTTCCAACACCTCCTGCCATGGGCAGGCACACCTCCCACCAGTTGTTCAAAGCCCCATCCAACCTGGCCTTGAACACCTCCAGAGATAGGGCATCCACAGCGTCTCTGGGTAACCTGTTCCAATGCCTCACCACTCCCAAAGTAAACAATTTCTTCCTAATAACCAATCTAAATCTACACTCTTTAGCTTTAAACCATTGCCATTTGTCCTATCCTTATGCTGCCTGACAAAGAGTTCCTCCCCAGCTTTTTTTTGTAGGCACACTTTAGGTATTGGAAGGTTGCTATAAGTTTTCTTTGGAGCCTTCTCTTCTCTGGGGAGAGAACAAGCCCAACTCTCCCAGCCTGTCTTGATAGAGGTGCTCCCTTGATCATCCTTGTGGCCCTTTTCTGGACTCTCTCTAGCAGGTCTATGTTGGGGTCCTCTACAGGATCCTCTAAAGAATTGCAATCTTTTTAAAGCTTTTTTAAAAGCTTTTTTTTAAAAGCTTTTTTAAAAGCTATTTATATATAGGATGTATACCCCCACCCAAGAGAGGTTAAAGGAGTCATCTGATTCTGATGATTATTTTATATATAACTTGTAGTGCATTAATCAAAAGCTTTAAGAGTTTGGGGAGACAGCTACTGGGTCCAAGAATATTTTTTTCTTTTTGATGCCTATCTCCACTTGGTAACATGAGATGATAAGTTACATAAAGCAACAGAGATCAGTCACAAATAGAGATAGGATGTAAGATTTATTCGTGGAGACGATATAGCATCTTTTCAGATGGGTCATGATTCTTCCATCATCGGTGTTGAAGTCAATGAGGTATTTCCTATAGGGTCTCTGTACTTTTCTGGGGAAGGTTACTTTTGAAGCTTTTCTTTCTCCTTACTTATTTATTGATTCATTTATTCATTCATTTATTTTAACTTAAGACCTTAAGTTGTATAATGTGCTGTGTTTTCTGTATGGGCTGAGGACCATAAGGAGAAAGTTCATATAATTTTGATGGATTTATGTAGATGCCTGGACAGGACTAATTTAGATTTTATTTATTTTTTAATTATTTCAGAAATCTTTATGATGTGGAAATAGATTATTAAGCAATGTTCTAAGCGATGTTTTTAGCTTCCCAGATGAAAGAATCATTGAGATCTGCCTTTACTGGCCATTATAATTTTTTACCATTGACATTACTGTCTGTCATCACAGAAAGAGGTGCATGTGCTCATGTTCAATTTGCAAACAGTAAAAGAAAGTTTGTCAGATTCAATTGTTTACATCATGCTAGTCTATCACCATCTTCCAGGTTAAAAAACCATCACATCAACTGCTGCGGTTTTCCCAGCAGCAAACAGGTGTATGTTGATTATTTCATCAGCAGGGAGAGAGTGACTTAGGCTCCCACTTACTGTGTATTATGGTTTAAACTAGCTGTTGAAAAATGGTGACAATTGGATGTGTAGAGAACTAAAGATAAAGTTTACAGGTGTCTACACAGTTTGCAGTGTGAACTGGAAAAACTTTTACATTCCTCCATAGAATTTTGTAGTATATCACAATTAAGATTATTTTGGTTTCCTCATTAATGAGAAAAGAAAGTAAAGGAAAGACCAGAAAAGACAGGACAGGACTAGGAGGATCTCATGCCAATATAAGTCTAGATCCAAGCAAAAAGAAAAAAAAAAAAAGAAAAAGAAAAAAATTAATTTTATGCACAGATTTTAATGACATTTCTTTTGTGCTAAAAAGTAAGCATGTGCTCATGCGCTGGCCTGGATCAGAGCCCAGTTCTTCAGTTTACATTCTGAAAAGGAACCACCTGCATAAAGCTGATAAATCAAATAAACTTTCAACAAGTTTTGTTTAACCATAAACATTTCATACCCTGATAAAAGGTTCTGATAACATCAAAGGGAAATATTTTATTGATTAAATAGTTTTATATATTTCTTCATAACATGGAAAAGTTGTTTGAAGATAATTAAATAATATAAAAAACTATGCACCAACATAAAATGGTGAGAGCATGATTTATTGAATGTGCCATATCATTGGGCTTATAAGCAGTAACTCAGTCTTGGTCTTGGTCTGCCTCAGGTGATTAATTTTGATTTTAGTAAGATTTTTTTTGGTTTTGTTTGTCTTTCATTTTTGTTTTAATTCCCTGAACTAGTTTGTAATATGTAAACTAAGCTGTAAAGAACAATGTGAAGATGTTTAAATTCCTTTTGCATTTTTAAAATAATTAAATACTTCAATTATATATATAATGAAGACTTGAGGAGTGTACAGAAGAAGAAAAACTTGTAAATATGAATAAACTTTCTAGCATCTCAAGGGAAAACAAAACAATAAAAATAAACATATTTTTAACACATCAAACTAAACCTATGTTTGAAATGTGTGTGCATCTGTACATTGCATGCCAAATGATTGGCAGCTAGCATTTTAAAATTCTGTCATAATAGCAAATATATGCATAAATTATTATTTCTATGGAAATATCTGTACGTTAGTTGGGATGAGAGATGGCTGAGGATTTATATTTTTGTTTATACTGAGTTTTTACATGCAGTTAATTATACAAAGTTATTTTGTTGCTCATGAACTATCTCATTGCATTGTATTGCAAAAGCAAATGAAAACCAGTTCACTGACTAGAAAAACTCTTCTTGCACTACTTTGTTTTTATGTAGACGAGACCAAAAAAAAATAATAAAAAAAAAAAAATAAAAGTGAGGCAGTGACAGAGAGGGGAATCAACTCATTCCATGTCATATCCCAGTTTCCATAGTAATATGTCATTGGTATGGAAAAGTATTGGGGCCACCTGCACAGTCTTTTCCATGCTTTATCACCAGGTCCATGAAAGCAGCAGGAAATATATTTTTTTGTTTTCTTGTTTGTTCCTAGTAAAATACAAAACTAGTTTTTCAAGAAAAACTCAGAAATGGGATCATTCCAAGTCTTCATACACACTTGCACTCACCACTACTTGTCTTTAATGTTAATTACAAGCACCACTTTTATTGGACTTTTACTAAAAGTTAAACATGAATATTTTTCTTCTCCGAAGAAAACTCTGATCAAGATTGAAAACATGCCATTGTTATTATGTTATAATACACATTAATATGACTTTGTGAAATATGACATTCTATTCAAGGTAAAACACTGGGGTTTGTGCTAATGATCACTCCATGTCAAAGTTAACTAAAAATGCAATGGGAGATTTAGCAATAGGAACATTTCCAATGGGACAACAGTTCTTTGTTAGCTAGATTGTTCCAATATTGTTTATTTCAACTTTGCTTAAAATAAAGTTTGTGTAAATCTGACACTGTCATGACAAATATCCAACAGAGTTGGAATTTCAGCTCTGCATACTTCTATTTTGAAATAATATGCTAAATTATATTATAATTTTATTATTTTTTACCCGAGGTTATAAAGGCTGTAGGGATAATTTTATACTAGTGAGCAAGATCTAAATCTTTACCATTTACCACCTGCTGTTTTGCTGCATTACTTTAGTTAGATGAAGTATTCTTTGAACTGCTAGATATTTAACTAGCTAAAAGTAGAGTTGGAACATTTGAATGTTTCAGCAGGAGGCCTGTCTTTTGTCACTTAGCTATATAGAGTGATACTTTGCCTAGCAGCTATTAATGTAAAAGTGATGGATGAATAGTTTATAGGTAAAAACTTAAAGTTGTACATTCATTCTTTAAAAATCCCAATATTTTAAAGTGACCTAAACAGATTAAGGAAACAGATGCATGGGTTGATTTTGTACTCTAAAACTGCAGAGTACCAAGCAAGATTCCCATGCAGTGGTACCTGACTTGCCACACTTACTTTTTTAACATAGTCCCTGACATGGTTTTGCTTTGTGCCATGTAGTCCTATTGAAACAATTCCTGGGTGCAGCTGGTGAATTAACATTGGCCATGGACCATTCTCAACAAGTAACTGGCATGCCATTATGTCATTTTAAAAACCAAAAATGCCTGAAAGTGTGGTTGCATGGAGTCACCACATGTGAATAGAGAACCTTCTGAACACATTCATCTGATTAATATGGACATGTTTCCTAAATAGACACAATCTGATCTGCATTTAGACATGTAAAAATTTAAGCTGTCTCTACTGTCAAGACAGGGTTGGTCATCTCTCGAACTTGGTTCATCTCATCCATCATCACCTCATCCATTTCATACACTTATGGAATATATTTCTAGTGGGAGTCTAGCTGAAAAAGCTTGGATTCATTATGGAATTCTTAAATGTTCTGGGTGTAGTGAGACACCTAGTCTGGGAATTGGGAAGTTTCTGATCACCTCAATCATCACCAAACTTTCCAGCTAGCTGCTAACCTTTCCTGTTCTCTTCCCCTATTTTTCTTTAACAGAAATATAAATTCATTACCCCCTGTGTAACTTCAAAGAACAAGAAATTGCCTCATATTTTCTGGTAAGGAAAGGAATTTTTTACATGAAAGAAATTTATTATGTGAAAGGAAGCAAATGTACTGATATTGGTTTTTCATGTACATCTACAGTTGCCTGAATACATGGAGGATCTATTGTCCTCCATGGCAGAACTAAAAACTCTCAAGCTTATGTTTTCCTCTCCAGGAGCTTCAGACTGGAACTCTAGCTCTGTAAGCAGAATTTGTATTTCTTGTTACATTAATAGCGTATTTTTTATTCATCTCTATTCTTGTATAGCTCTGGGTGTAGGTCCTGGTTCCTTGCTGTGATAATGCTTTAATGCTATTTTATTGTATTTTTTCTTCAGAAACTTAGCTCCAGACCTCATGGACAGAGTGGACAGAGATAATTTATCAGTCAGCCACCACTCATTGAATAATTCTTCTTCAACCCTAGAAGAGACACCAGTTGAAAGTACATAAAATAGAGGCCTACAGAGGACAAACAGTGTAACAGAATCACATCATATTAGAAGTGCACAAGTCCTACAGTAATCCAGGGGGACAGTGCATTGCTGTATTGTCTATATGAAGGGGCTGTTCTGAAATCATTTAGTCTTGATGAGTGTGAATGAGCAGAAAGAGTAAGGATATCAATAAGGTGAGGCTTATACTGAAAAAGTAAGCTAGGAAGTTCATTTTATTGATGCTTCATTTCCTATAAATTTGTGCATCTGACAAGCCCAACAGCCTAAGAACTTATAATGTCAGTCATCCACTGGACCCCTCATCTCTCATAGGAAAAAATTATCACAGGTCCATTTACCACTGTATAAGGCAGGACCTGGCCTGTTACATCCCACTTCACCTCAGCTATGATCTATCCCTGCACTTAACAGATATCTCACTATGTTCCTATAATACCATCTCCTTTTCCTCCCTATACTTTGCTCCCTAGTTGTCGTTGTCATTGCTTATTGCTTAAGAATGAGCTTTCAAACTCTGATTACAGTTCAAATTGTTGGTGAGCCCCAGGAGGGGAGAGGAACATGTGGAAAAGTCAGGAGTTTGTTTTCTTCCTGTTTTCTACTTTGGGTCTGTTTACGCCTCCTGACCTGCAAGAGTATTTGTGGCTACATAAGCAATTTTAAATTCCAGAAAAAGTATAGCGTTAAAGAAAAATATGAGATAGTTGATGGAGAAGCCCCTTTAAATGTCAGAAAAACACTTGTAAATCTTTTTTTTTTTTTTTTTTTTTTTTTTTTCAGCATTTTAGAAGTTATGTGAAAAAAAATCATTTATATTTTCTGTTTCTTGTTCTGTATTTCTTTGCTGAGACTCTATTAAGATGCAGGCTAGATAGCCAAAATATGCCAAATTCAACAATCTTCACTGGACAGTTTCTTCACTGGACAGCTTTCTAGGATAGTGTGCCAGTTTTCAGTTGGCTAAACTTGCAATTCTCTTGTTATTTTTTCTTTAAGAAAAATAAAATCTTTGAAACTAAAATGTTGTACCCCTGTGTAGTGAAAGCTCCTATTATGCTTAAGAAACATTTTCAAATGAATGATGTCTCAGAGGTGGCAGATACAGTTAGTCACAGTGGATAAGTGCCATAGCCTATTGGTTCTGCTATGACAATCAGCTTCTCTTCGGTTATCAGTGTAGGTAATTACACTGTTGTATTTAACAATGCAATAAGATGAATATGAAGAACATACTCTTCTTTATTAAAAAAAAAAAAAAATAAAGGTTTCTTCTAAACACTTTTGAACACAGTTAACATGGCAAAGATGTCACATTTATTTATTTATTTATTAAATTTAATGAAAACTTAGGTTTGGAAAGATAGAGCAAAAGCTGAAGGAAGTCCATTTCTAGCTCTAAACCCTTTTGAAGCAGCAGATTTTTTTTACCTGTAGTTTCCTATTGTCTGACAGCATGAGTACTAAACATTGAATTTGAATCAGTAATGCTGAAGGAAAAATGTGAAAACGTAGCAATTACTGCAACATGTTGCAGCCAGAATCATATAGCCAGATTGTTAAAATTAAAGGATATGGGAATAAGAAGAGGAGTGAATGGAGGAGACATTTTGTGTAGTCTGTTTGAACATCTAGAACTCTGTAAAAGAAAAACAAACCTGTAAATAACTATGTATTTGACAATATATTCTTAGAATATGATAGTTATGGAAAAGTCAAATATCTATGTGAATTTTATTTTAATGTTCTGTTTTTCAAACAACCAGGACTCTGAACTCTAACATCACAAAATATAGACACAGAAAACTTTTAAAAAGGGACTTTATTCAGGATCAAGAATAGATGCAGAAATTTATTTCCCATATTTTAGCATCCAAGTCAGCTTCATTGTAAGCAGAGGGACAGATTGCTAGAGGTCTTGTGAGTCTAAGATTGTATGATTATAAATATACATATATATATTTCAATAATTGAAATACTTTTGCAACCATTTAAACCATTACATCAAAGATCCTAACCTGGAAAAGACCCTTGAATCAACATGTATACTTTTCTAGCAACTTTTTTTGTATTACAGAAGGATGTTTCTGACCACTGTTTTCAATGTTAAATATATCTTATGTATCTTTTTTGTTGGAAAACTGCAATGACTAATTAAGATACTTCAGGGAAAAAAAAAAAAAAAAAGTTTTTTTTTAATTATTATTATTTTATATATATGCAAACTCAATTTATACAGGCAACATCAGACTTAAAGGAGTTTTCAGCTATTCTTTTTCAGCTATTGTCCTACTATTAATGTCTATTGATGCTATGTTGTACAGAGAGGTGCTGCATGCTCCTGCAGTAATATAATAAGAAAGTGGCTTACGTAGTATCATCCTAAGTGCATAATAAAGATATTAATTGCTGTTAAAAATGGCTGGAAAATTGCTTGTAGCAGACAAAGTTTTTTTAAAGTTCAAAATCTTATAATTTACTCAAACCTTCAACAAATACTCAGACACTGACTAGTTACTTGTTTTGTTTCCAAATAAAAACATTGTTTATTACAAAATAAATATTTTTCATGTAAGTAAATTAACATTTTAGGCTCTAATATGCTATTTTTAAATTACTGATAAAACTGATTGAAATAGAGTTCATTTTTAGAATAATACTTTATTAGTAATTCTAATGTATTTCATATAAATCATGGAGTGGCAAAGAAAGTCAGATTTTAAAGGTGAACACTATGCAAGGAGACCTCCACAAGGATAAGAGATCCATGAGGGGTGTTGTGAGATGGCATGTGGTCATGTTTCCTCTTGAAATTGCAATCTATTAGTATATGAGCTAATTCAGATGTTTATGACACAAATCTTTCCTGGTACTTATATTTTTCACATTTATGTTTTTAAATAAAACCTACAAAACAGTCCCCAAATGGTATCTCTCTTCACTGTTGCAAGAATTATTGGAAATTATATATATATATATATTTACTATTTGTTATTTTATTTTTATTTAATAACAATTCAGGGAATGGCTCAAGGTTAACAGGAAAGATTAGAAGGATTTTTTTTTCACTCAGAGGGTGGTGAGGCACTGGAACAGGTTGCCCAGAGAGGCTGTGGATACCCTGTCCCTGGAGGTGTTCAAGACCAGGTTAGATGGTTAGACCATGAGCAACCTCAGTGGGTGGTGTTCCTGCCTATGGCATGGGGATTGGAACCCTTGGCAGAGTAGATGATCACTGAGGTCCCTTCTAACCTAGACCATATGATTCTATGATTGAGAAGAATAACTCTGTCCTAAGTACAATATACACAGGTAGGGTGTTTTTCTGAGATATTGGGTTGTGCAAAATAGCAAAAATATATCTTCAGAATGAAGCATTTTAATCCCTGAGCAAATGATTATAATGATCAATTCCCCATTTAAAATTTTCTGAATAAAACCATGTTTTATTTTCCTTAGGAGCTTCAAAAAAAAGTTTTGTATTAAAATAAAACCATTTTTAAATTGAATGAAATGTATTTTGATGTCACATTCAACAAAATAAAATAAAAATAATTTGAGTTCATTCTCAGCTATTTTTTTTTTTCCAGGCTTATTTTTATTGACTAAGCTAAGATAGAAAATGATTAGTTGAGGGGACAAATAAAGCCCTTACCACCTATATTTTCACCAGGGGGAAAAAAAAAAAAGAAAAAAAAAAAAAAGAAAAAAAGAAGTGGAAATATTTCATCCACCTTGACAAAAAGACAGTTTACTCATGTTTAAGACTTTCATGGTCTGCATATTCATGAAATATTTTGCCTTTTTTTTCCTGACATACCAAGTCAGAATAAATTTCATTTTGTGCTTTCTCTAAACTTTCCTTTTCTGAAGTAAATTTAAAAAAAAAAAAATCTGCAATTCAGATATATTTATGACTCCTTAATATTATTTTTTCTGTGTTGTCTTTTGACATCTGCTATGCTACCAATAGCAGTAATTCTATGCAAACACCAAGAGACCTATGAAATTTAACTATATTTTGCTTATATTCCTCTTTGGATGTTGGCACTGTCTCTCTTTCTCTCAACCTCCAGCTGGAGAGTATATTATAGTATTAGTTAATGTATTATTAACATTAGTAGTAGTTGTTTTGTTATAATTTGTTGTTGCTGTTTAAAGTACAGTACATACTGGAATGTAAATTAAAATACTAAGTTGACTTTTTCTAATGCATTTTAAAGCTATTTCTTTTCTAATGGTTTTAACTTTAATACATTGATTTAATGAACAGTAAATTTAATGGAAAAGATGCATAAGACTGCATAACATCATAAGACTGTAAAAAAAGATGCATAACATCATAAGACTGTAATCAAAACTCCTTAGTTACAGTTTCTAGGTTGTCATTTCTGTTCTCAGATTTTTTTTTTAAATTAACCAACACATCCTTTTTTTTTTTTTCCCCTTTACTCTTAAGAATGAAAATTGTTGGGAGATGTCTCGCATGTTAAAGCACAATGCATATTCCCTGAAATGCAGCTGGGCAGATATCATGATCACAGACTCACAGAACTTCTAGGTTGGAAGAGACCTCAAGATCATCGAGTCCAATCTCTGACCTAACACTAACAGTCCCCACTAAACCATATAGCTAAGCTCTACATCTAAATATCTTTTAAAGACCTCCAGGGATGGTAACTCCACCACTTCCCTGGGCAGCCCGTTCCAATTTCTAACAACCCTTTCAGTAAAGAAGTTCTTCCTAACATCCAACCTAAAACTCCCCTAGCGTAACTTTAGCCCATTCCCCCTCATCCAGTTACAAGGCACATGGGAGAACAGACCAACCCCCACCTCTCTACAGACTCCTTTGAGGTACCTGTAGAGTGTGATAAGGTCGCCCCTGAGCCTCATCTTCTCCAGGCTGAATAAGCCCAGCTCCCTCAGCCGCTCCTCGTAAAACTTGTTCTCCAGACCCCTCACCTGGAGAGGTCCCCTCCTCTGGACTCGCTCGAACACCTCAAGGTCCTTCTTGTAGTGAGGGGCCCAAAACTGAACACAGTACTCGAGGTGTGGCCTCACCAGAGCCGAGTACAGGGGGACGATCACTTCCCTAGCCCTGCTGGCCACACTGCTTCTTATATAAACCAGGATTCCGTTGGCCTTCTTGGCCACCTGAGCACACTGCTGGCTCCTATTCAGCTGACTATCAACCAATACTCCCAGGTATTCTCCACCTGGCAGCTTTCCAACCATTCCTCTCCCAGTCTGTAGCTCTGCTTGGGGTTGTTGCGCCCCAGGTGCAGGACCCGGCACTTGGCCTTGTTGAAATTCATGCAGTTGACCTCAGCCCATTGGTCCAGCCTATCCAGATCCTCCTGCAGAGCCTTCCTACCCTCAAGCAGATCGACACACGCACCTAACTTGGTGTCATCTGCAAACTTACTGAGGGTGCATTTGATCCCCTCATCCATATCATTGATAAAGATATTAAAGAGAACTGACACTAATATTGAGCCCTGGGGAACTCCATTAGTGACCAGCTTCCAACTGGATTTGACTCCATTCACCATGACTCTTTGGGCCAGGCTACCCAGCAAGTTTCTAACCCCACAAAGCGTATGCCAGTCCAAGCCAAGAGCAGCCAGTTTCTTGAGGAGAATGCTGTGAGAAATGGTGTCAAAAGCCTTGCTGAAGTCAAGGTAGACCACATCCACAGCCTTTCCCTCATCCACCCAGCACGTCACTTTGTCATAGAAGATCAGGTTCGTCAAGCAGGACCTGCCTTTCATAAACCCATGCTGACTGGGCCTGATCGCCTGCTTGCCCTGCAAGTGCCGCGTGATGACTCTCAAGATAATCTGCTCCATGAGCTTCCCTGGCACTGAGGTCATACTGACAGGCCCATAGTTCCCCGGGTCTGCCCTCCATCCCTTCTTGTATATGAGCGTCACATTTGCTAGCCGCCAGTCAACTAGGACCTCCCTCAATAGCCAGGACTGCTGATAAATGATGGAAAGCAGCTTGGCCAGCTCCTCTGCCAGTTCTCTCAGTACCCTCGGGTGGATCTCATCTGGCCCCATCGACTTGCGCACATCCAAGTGCTGTAGCAGGTTGCCAACCATTTCTTTGTGGATAGTGAGGGCCACATTCTGCTCCCCATCCCCTTCCACCAGCTCAGGGTACTGGGTATCCAGAGAACAACTGGTATTGCCGCTAAAGACTGAGGCAAAGAAGGCATTAAGCACCTCAGCCTTTTCCTCATCTTTTGTAACAAGGTTTCCCCCCGCATCCAGTAAAGGATGGGGATTTTCCTTAGTCCTCCGTTTTGCACTGATGTATTTGTAAAAAGATTTTTTGTTGTCTTCAATGGCAGTAGCCAGATTGAGCTCCAGATGAGCTTTGGCCTTTCTAATTTTGTCCCTGCACAGCCTTGTAACATCCTTATAGTCCTCCTCAGTGGCCCGCCCTTTTTTCCAAAGATTATAAACCCTCTTTTTTCTCCTAAGCTCAAGCTGCAACTCTCTGTTGAGCCAGGCCGGTCTTCATCCACGTCGGCTGGTCTTTGAGCACGTGGGGACAGACTGCTCCTGCGCCATTAACATTTCCTTCTTGAAGAGTGCCCAGCCTTCCTGGACTCCTCTGCCCTTCAGAACTGCCTCCCAAGGGACTCTACCAACCAGTGTCCTGAGTAGCTCAAAGTCAGCCCTCCGGAAGTCCAATACAGCAGTTTTGCTGGTCCCCTCCTGACCTTGCCAAGAATAGAAAACTCCACCACTTCGTGGTCACTCTGCCCAAGACAGCTTCCGACCACCACATCTCCCACCAGTCCTTCTCTGTTTGTGAAGAGAAGGTCTAGCGGGGCACCACCCCTGGTAGGCTCACTAACCAGCTGCATCAGGAAGCTAAATTCCACGCTCTCCAGAAACCTCCTAGACTGCTTTCTCTGGGCTGTGTTGTGCTTCCAGGATATGTCAGGGAAGTTGAAGTCCCCCACGAGAACAAGTGCTGACGATTTCGCAACTTCTGTCAGCTGCCTGTAGAACTCCTTATCCGTCTCCTCATCCTGGTTCGGCAGTCTATAACAGACCCCGACCAGGACGCTAGCCTTGTTGGCCCCGCCGATCCTAACCCAAAGGGACTCGACCTTGTCATTCCCAGCCTCGAGTTCCACAACATCGAAAGATTTTCTAATATAGAGAGCCACTCCACCACCCCTTCTGTGCTGCCTGTCCCTTCTGAAGAGCTTATAGCCAGTCATTGCAGCACTCCAGTCATGAGAGTGGTCCCACCATGTCTCCGTGATGGCAACCAAGTCGTAGCCTGCCTGCTGCATGATGGCTTCCAGCTCCTCCTGTTTGTTACCCATGCTGCGTGCATTAGAGTAAATGCACTTCATCTGGGCCGTTGCCTTATCCCCCAGCCTTGCCATTGTTTCTCCCTGGCACAGCTCCAACAAGCCTTGCTTCAGCCCCATCCCCCATCATACCTAGTTTAAAGCTCTCTCAATGAGCCCTGCCAGCTCCTGGCCCAGGATCCTTTTTCCCCTTAGAGATAGGGACCCGTCTGCAGCCATCAGGCTGGGTGCCGAATAAAGCACTCCATGGTCAAAAAAAAAAAAAAAAAAAAAAAAAAGATTTCTGTGCTGGCACCAGCCCCTGAGCCACATGTTTATCAGATGGGCTTTTCGTGTCCTGTCAGTACCTCTCCCTGCCACCGTAGGGATAGACGAAAACACCACCTGTACTCCCGCTCCCTCCACCAATCACCCCAGCCCCCTAAAGTCCCGTTTGATAGCCTTGAGGCTTCTGTCTTCAGTGTCATCACAGCCCGCCTGGACTATCAAAACAGGATAATAGTCAGAGGGGCGAACCAGGTTGGGAAGCTTCCTGGCAACATCCCTGACCCTGGCCCCAGGTAGGCAGCAGACTTCCCTAAGGGTAGGGTCAGGCCAACAAATAGGGCCCTTTGTTCTTCTGAGAAAAGAGTCTCCCACAGCAGTCACCCTTCCTTCTTTCTTTCTTGGTGGAGGCAGTCCTGAGGCGTGGAGTTGACTTCCTCGCCCTAGGCATCCTCCTGGGTGCACTTTCTACCTTTTCCTCAGCCACCGGTCTCTCAATCTCCAGGGCCTCAAACCTGTTGCATAAGGGCACCTGGGAAGGTGGGGCCGGTGGGGGAGGGCATCGCCTGCGATGTTGAGCAGGGACCTGTCTCCATTCCTCCTCAACTCCCAGGTCCCCTCTCTCTGCCCAATGGCAACAGGGCAGGGGGTCCACCCGTCTGGGATGTCTCACCCCGGTACTTCTCCTTGAGGCCCTGCAGGGAGTTGCTCCACCAGTCTATCTCCCGCTCACACTCCCTCATATCCCTCAACCTCTCCACCTCCTCCTTGTGCTTCGCCACCATGCGGACCAGGTCATCCACCTGCTCACACCTCACACACATAGTTTCTTTGCCTCCCGCCGACGGCAGCAACAGGCTCAAACACTCCCCGCATCCAGTGACCTGAACTGCTGCATTTTTGAACGGGTAGTTGGTCTGGGTGTGTACCGTCTTTCTGGTGAGCGCACCGAGCCTGGTGGAGACCACTGCAGCCTATCTAACGGCTGTCGTTAAGGAGCTGTTCGTATGGGCAGGGGAGAGCGCTCTACCCCTCCTGTGTGAACTGCCGCACCACTCCCTTCTGACGCGCCACGCCCTGGTCGCCGCGCTCCCTAGGGGCAGCTTTTGAACGGCTGGGGAGGGGGCGCTGCTGGCTCCGCCTACGCCTCGTCAGCCTCCTTCACGAGGGCTGCCGGGTCCTGGCGGCTCCCTCGAGTAGGCTCGATGCCGGAAAAATTAGCCCTGCCTGGCCCGATCCCCTGCTCCGCTGCAGAACGGGTCTGCATTGCCTCGGCAAGATCACTGCTATCTTTGCACATTAAGAATAAATCAGTGTCTCTGTCCACTGGAATTCCAAATTTCTTGAAAATGCAGCTGTATGAAAAGATATAGAAGAGATTCTACTAGGTTTAATGTACCTTACTTTATGAACACCTGCAGCCCAGAATACCACTTTTAAATTTGCATAAATTGTAATTATTTAAAATAATGATTGCACATAAATTAATAAATATATATTTGGCATGTGTAAGCTCATATGCCTTGAAGGTGGCAATTAACACCTACAAAAAATACAAAGGCAGGTAGTTTCTTGTAACAGTCATCTGTGAGAATTGCCAGTTCTTTTAAAAGTACACATGCATACAGTTTTTACAATGACAAATGAAGCACTAAAAATAGCTATTTCAGGCTGATATTCTAATCATGCTGATCTTCAGCTACAGTGAATCAAACATTTTACCTGGGGCAAATTTTGGTAGGAATCATAGGCTTTTAATGGCTATGTTTTTTGCTTAACTCAGAAATATCAATCTGAATGCTGTATTTGCATATAAAAACCAACTGTGATTAAAATTGCTAAAACCAATGAAAAATTTTAGGCTTATCAGCCCCTGTGAATTTTAATTGGCCTTTTAAGTCTAAGAAATATGAGAAAAGTCTGTGGTAAGAGATTCTATTTGAAAATGATAAATACTGAAAAGATATAGCTGACATGAGGAAGCAAGAATAGTTACTGTAATTGGATACCAGGTCATGAATGAGAAAAAAAGATGTAAGAGATTAAATGCTTCATAGAGAAAAAAATGAGGCTTGAGAGAAAGGAGATTGCATTACTGCAACTTGTCTTAGATGTTTTAAGTAGCAGAACTAGAGTGCTGCTGCTCTCAGACTGACATATTCTCTTAACCTCACCAGTTTCTCTCTCCCTTTAACTCTGCCATTTTCCCCAGTAAACTAGCAAGAAGAAAGCAAAGCATGCATAAAATGAATGAATTAATTAAAATAACTGGGAGAAGCACTGTAAGTGAGAGGCAAGACAGGCTATATACTGGAGGAATACAACTGAATACCACTGTGCTAAACATGATAAGTTGCATAGGTTGTTTAGGAAGCAGCAGTTTTCAGTGTCTCCACCATTACTGTCTTTATCCATATCAGCCACATATATGCCTAACCACACAGGTGAAAAAACAGTGCAAGGACACCAGCATGTTTTTTTAGTTTAATATCTTTTGTGATTCTGGCATGGCTTCAATTCAATATAATTAGTATCTGGCACTCTTCTGAACAGAGCAGGGACATTTTCCTTTGGGAAATATGTGTGAGGTGACATTTTTGGGGAACAGAAGAGAATTTAGCCATATGAAACTGAGCTGTGCTGTGCTATTTTCTCTCAGCACCAGGGAAGGAACTTTGGCTCATTTTATTTAGAGTCTAGGAGATGGCAAGTAACTGCTACAGCTTTCCAGTCACACTCAGCAATACAGAACTTGGAAGATAGATTTATACAACTTCCTGCCTTTTTTTTTTCCCTTTCCTTTCCTTTCCTTTCCTTTCCTTTCCTTTCCTTTCCTTTCCTTTCCTTTCCTTTCCTTTCCTTTCCTTGCCTTTCCTTGCCTTTCCTTGCCT
>CM021733.1:77870908-77891343 GCA_011075105.1 Heteronetta atricapilla
CCAAGGGCTACTTTGCTCATTACTGGCCTCCAATGAAACATTTTGATTTTTAAGAAAAAATATCTTTCATAATCATAAATTTTCAAGACCAGAATAACTGGAAACCACGTTATTACTGCCTCAGAATTTCATAGTAAGATATCAATGAATATGAAGATAAATTCAGTTTTCACAAGCTCTAAGGAGAATACAAATGATTGACTTTCTGTTTGTCAACCTATAACTTATTGACGTTTCTAGGTCCAAATGAAAAAACAAAGAGCAGAAATCAATGGCAGTGGAGCAAAGATCAGATCAATAGCTGAATTTCTCATTAATGGAGTGAATGACAGTTTTACTGACTTTGAGAGAAAAAAAAAAAAAAAAAAAAGCCTCACGCTCTCTCTGATAGAGAGTGGAGGTGCAGAGGTCAAATATGCACAATGAATGTGGCTCCGCAATTTCTTTAGATCAAAAAAAAAAAAAAAAAAAAAAAAAAAAAAACCTTGAATCTCTGAAATTCATTTTAAAACAGATATGTTATCCCAAGAGTCCATCAGACATCATTAGAAATTATGGATAAGCACTTACAGTGCTGTTAGGGGCTATAAACCTGCTTTTGCACACAGTATAGACGTACAGTTCTAGGCTCCAGAGCAGAATAATGTTGATAATTTTCTCCCTCACAGAAGTGAAACATTTGTTTATGTGTCTGTGGTGGAGAGGGGGAAGCTCTGCTGTTTTTGTTAAGTAAACAAAGGAACACAATCCTCAAAATTTTGTTTGGGCTTTTCAAAAAAGTGTATTGATAAGAACATTTCTGTCACATTTATTTTCTGATCTTCAGTCAGAATAGGTGAAAAGCAAACATCACTGATAATGACTGACAATTGTATAGATGAATAAAAAATAAATAAGGACAAAAATCTATTGAAACGGTTCAGTCTAATGATAAACAGTAGTGATTATACTAGTGTGGTTTAACCCTGAGAGGCAGCTGATCATCACACAACCACTCACTTACTCCCCACCCAGCAGGACGGGGAAGAGAATCAAAAAAGCAGAAGTGGGAAAACTCACAGGTTGAGATAAAGACAGTTTGCTAGGTAAAGCAAAAGTTGCACATGCAAGCTAGGTACAATTAAGGCATTAATTCTCTACTTCCTACCAGCATGCAGTTCAGCAAGTTCAAGGAAAGTGGAGTCCATACATACATAACAGTTTCTTGGGGAGACAAATCCCATTGCTCCAAATGTTTCCCCCTTCCTCTTTCTTCCCCTCTGGCTGTTATTGATGAGCATGATGTCATATGGTATGAAATATCACTTTTGTCATTTGGGACAACTGTCCTGTCTGTGTTTCAGCTTCTTGTGCACCCTCAGCCTCCTCACTGGTAGCAGTGGGAGAAGAAGAGGAGTCTGCAAGCATGCAGCTCTGCAAGCATGACTCAGCAGCAACCAAAATATTGGTATGTTATCAACAGTATTTTCACCACAAATCCAAAGCATAGCACCATGAGCCTCTGTGAAGAAAATTAACTCTGTCCTAGCCAAAAGCAATACAAGTAGTTTCCCACCCTCCTTCATGGATAACTCTTGTGACTTGTACATCTTCTTTTAAGTATTAATAGCCTACTGTGTTAAAGAAAACACAATTCAGTAGCAGTGCACTGGTAAATTTTTGTATAATACATAGAAAAGTAGCTTTTCCTACTAGAAAGAAGGATGAAGTAAACAGGAAGAGTCACAAACTTCCCAAACTATGCTAGATCATAAATCAGAGCTCACAAGTGACAATAGTCACTAATTAAACCTAGGCATTCCTGAGTACTCGTTTTTACTATTTTGATTTGTATTTTATTTTAAAATACATCTTTTTAATAGACATATGTAAAGGATAATAAAATATTTATAAATGACTTGCTATGTGGTCAGCAAGTTACAGTAAATTGCTAGAGAGTTCAACAGATCAATAGGTTAACTGTAAATCCTTCTAGTTATATTCTTATAATTATCTGTAATACATTATACTTGAGCCTCTAACACACTCATGATATTTTAACCTCTTATAATCTATTTATAAATATAATGATTTTTCAGGAATGATAATGTATTTTCAGTATAAGGATTGATCAATGAGGGAGAAGAAAGTTGAGAATCTGCTATTTCTTGTCTTCAAATCAACCTCCCATAATGCTTCAGAAAAAAAGCGTAAGTATTTTTGTAAAATAAAAATGTATAAAAGTATTAACCTACTGTCCTACTGTATAACTAACATATTGCAGAAAATCTATTCTTGTATTTCTATATGTCATATTGTTTTTTTGTTTGTTTGTTTGTTTGTTTGTTTGTTTTCCATCTCATTACAAAGAGCAGTAATCAGATGAGTAGTATATGAACTTGCAAAGCAAAGTATATGAACTTGCAAAGCAAAGATATGCCATCCAGAATTAGGTAATTCTTAGTTTAAATGTACTTATATGAGAAGAAATTGATGTAAGATTTACAATTTAATTTAGGTGAAACTATTTGATTAATTTTCACTGTCTTGTAACATTTTAAGCTTCATCAAAAATTGAATGATAGTTGTAGCTTATAGTTATCAGGAAAATGGAGATCCTAAGTCATATAAATGCCTAAGACACATTATAAGTATTCTACTTCCCCAGACTTTTGTATGCAAATTTTTTCTTGTTTCTATGAGTACATTGCAATTAGATAAAGTATTAAAACTCATTAAAATGTTAAGCAATAGAAATCAACCAGTCATGAAGCAATGAGGATCAGAGAAGAAATATGGACATGATCTAGTTAGACAAGTGAAAGAAGGAAGAAAATGAAGACTGGCATGGGTGATGGGGGAAGAGATGCCCAAGTATCTGTGATGCTAGATTGATGGAACAGGACTAGTTCTGACTCAAGAGATTTACTAATTTGATTGTATTATGGTCTGTTCTGTCTTGTTGATTTCTTACCATTGGGAAAATATAATGGTTGGGGAAAAGCAAATGGAAACAAAAGGAAAACAATTTGAACTTTGTGAAATTTCCTGGATATTCCAATTGCATATACAGAGGACCAGCTGTCAATGAACAGCCTCCAGAAATGTCACTACATTTTAAATCAGTGATCAAGCTCCAGCCTATAGAAGCAAAGAGAATACAGGTGGAAATATGATCTGGGTTTATGGATTTTATGGTGTGCTAATCAACTTGAACTGAACTGTGAAACACCAAAACCCTTAAGGAAACCTGAACCTCAGTGTCAGCTGAATCCAGCCTCTTTGGTTTGACCTTCAACCTCTGTCTCAACTGCTTCATTTCTATATAGAATCTTTGAGAGATACAGCTCAGGCTGAAGAAAATCTGAATCCATGGTTAAACTGAGGGTCCAAACTACCTATCCATGTCTCAGAGAAAAAAAATAAAATAAAATAAAAAATCACATAATACATACTCAGCATGCAGTTTGAAAAAATAAAAATATAAAAAAAAAGTAAAAAGTAGTGTTTATCAAAAGCATAGTATGCTGTAGTTATGTACTGGAAATGGTATTACATTTCATATTTCTATTATTTCTCAGACGCTTGAATTGTATCCAGAATTATTATTACTATTATTTTTTTTTAATGTAAAAAGATTCCTTTTTACTTTATTTTTAAACAAAAGCATCTTTGACTATTAGAATTAGAATTCTAACACCTAAATAGCCTTTCTATTATGAGTTGTCCTGCTCCAATACATTAATAGTCAAAGGTTAATTTATAATGTATTTTAAAATGGGTGAGGTGTGTGAAGAAGTTGTATAAGATATAGCCAGAAAAAGATACAATACATAAGTTGAAAGAAGATATATAACTACAGATCAATAATAACCATCGGTTAAAAAAAAAATAAACTCAAAGATTTAAGATGTAGTGTTGATTTTAAAATCGGTATTTTCACATTTAGGGTGAAACATACACACACACATACAAATCTATAACTGATACTGAATCTTGAAACAAAACTACTGGAGGACAAGAACTACTGAAGTTTTTGTTACCTAAGGTTTTCTGCATGCAAGCTATAAGTATTGCAAACAATTGCTGATTATTTCCAGCTCTTACTGGCTATGTCAGGAAATGTTACATACTATAATTCATTGGGAACCATTTCTGCTTTTCATGGATAAATCTTGGGGCAGTTTTGCTTGTGTCACAATTCCTAGTTATGACTGAGACCATCTATAATATTTGGAAAATCAAACAAAATACATAGAACTTAAATATGATTTTCCAGATTTTTCTAAATATATTTTCTGTCAAAATTTTCTACAACCTGTACTAGTGAGACCCTTAAGTGAATTATTCTGAAGATAAAACATCAGTTTTCTAATAAAATATTGCATAGTGAGTTTTCAAGATTTTTAATACCTACACAGATCCTGGTCTGGAGCCTTATGTTGCTATTATACTGATTTTAATATAAACAATCTTTTTCATTCATTGGAACATACTAAGCAAGTGTTTTACCCCATTAGGCAGCTGAACTCCACTATAACCTCTCTCTCACTCCCCCTCCTCAAAGGGGAAGAAAATACAATGAAATGAGCTCAAGGGTTGAGATAAGGACATGGAGATCACTCGACAATTATCATCATGGGCAAAACAGACTCAGCACTGGAAGATTTGTATAATTTATTGCCTGTCACTAACATACTAGAGCAGTGAGAAACTGAAACAAACTAAAGACACCTTTTCCTCTATTCAGTCCCTTCTACGACCTCTCTTTGAGTGGTACAGGGGAGCGGGGAATGGGGGCTGCGGTCAGCCCCTAACACTTCATCTCTGCTGCTCCTTCACGGTCACTCTGCCCCTGCTTCCACATGGGGTCCCTCCCAAAGGATGCTGTCCTTCCTAAACTGAGCCTGTGGGCTCTCCACAGGCTGCAGCTTCGGCCCGGGGCCTACTCCTGCGGGCCGTAGCCTCCTCCAGGCCACATTCAACTGCTCCACCACGGGCTGCAGCATGTGGGACCCATGGGCTGCAGCGGGACAGCCTGCTCCACCAGGGGTGTCTCCAAAGGCTGCTGGGGAACTTTGGCTCCAGTTCCTGGAGCATCTCCTCCTCCCTCCTTGGTGTCTGGAGGGCTGGTTCTCACTCCTCTCTCCCAGCTGCTGTTGTGCAGCAGTTTTTTTTCCCCTTAATTTGCTCTCACAAAGGCACAACCAGTGTCACTCACTGTTTTGGCTCTGGCCAGTGGCAGCTCCCTTTTGGAGCTGGCTGAAACTATTCTCAGAGGCCACCCCTGTAGCCCTCCTGCTATGAAGACTTTGCCCCATAAACCGAATACAGCAAGTAAACTTCCTGGCCTAAAAGGTCTCATTCTGGAAAAAAATAAAAATATATATATATTTATTTGTTCTCTTAAATTGCAGCTAGATTAAATAACACTCACTCAGATTTATTGGAGAAGACAGTGGCAGTGATGACAAATCATGCAGAAATGGAGTTCAAACTGGATTCAAATTGGATTGTTATACATTCTGACCCCTTTTTTCCTTTTTTCTTTTTTTTCTTTTTTTCTTTTTTTTTTCCCATTTAGAGTTGTTATGGCTAACATAGGACTTCAGTAGCAATTTGAGGGAGAGAAGAATGGACATGGGTGGGACCATCGTCTTAGAGTGTTGATAAAACAACAGAGGACATGAGGACCCAGTACACATGTGTAATTTTGTAGAAGTATAGACAAGGAAATATGTGCAGAGAAAAAAAAAAAAAAAAAGGTAACAAAACGTTTTTTTTGTTTGTTTGTTTGTTTTATTTTATTTTATTTTTGTATTTAGTCCTTATGGGCAGTGTTCAATTAATATTTTCTAATGTTCTACTGATACCTTGAAAAAGTCATTACTATTTGTAACAGACCCATTGAAGCTTTATGAGGAGTAAAAGGCACAGATGTTTTATATAATTATGACTCCTAGTGCAAAAGTAGCTGTCCTTAATAATAACATTATCTAAAATATTGGGCACATTGAATTAACCTGCTAGAAGCCTGTCTATTTTGGGGAGTGTAAGAAGGAAAGAATTGTATCAGTGACCACAGTAGCTTTTTTCAGCAACTGAAACTGTTTCGTGAAGGAATATTTTTATTCATCTGGAATATGTATAATTTCAGAGAATACAGTTCTTTAAGAGCAGTTTTGAAGGTTAATATTGAATAGAGAAATACAGGTGGTATGCTGTAGAGAAAGTTATTTATGAAACATAGGTGATAAATGCCTATTATTTTAGTGTATATGCTGTAAACTGTCAGGACAGTTAGTTAAGTGATTTTCATTCTAGCAAGGAAAATGGCTGAACAATGTATGTACAACAGGGAAATTCTCCAAATCAGTCTTGTCCCAAGCAGCTAAGGAATCACATAAGAACTGGGATGGAAAGGGACCTCTGGAGTCCTTCTAGTCCAAATCTCTGCTAAAAGCAGGGTGAAGTAGAGCAGGTTGCCCATGGCTGTGTCCAATTGGGTTTTGACTAGCCCCAAACATGAAGACCTCTGCAGAGAACCTGCATTCAGAAACCTACAAAGTAAAAGGTACAGTAAAATCAGCAATGATCTTGTTTAGTTAATTCTGACATGAAATAAATAAGTGGATGGAATGCCCTATGGAATAAAATATGAGCAGACAGAGGCCAAATCTTCTGTTCTTGGTTTGTAATCTCCTGAAGTGAGATATGGGTAAATCATTATTTACTTTCCAATTTAAGATCCAAAAGATCTAAAGACATAGTCTGTTCTGAAGACACCCCTGACTGAAGTGGTGTTCAAGCTGGCTAATGTCTGTTGAGTTTGGTTGGAGATACACACAATGTTCATTCATGGTGAAGAATACTACAATGAGGAGAGGACCCCTCTAAGCTTTAAGTCATATTTCTACCAATATTTCAGAACTACAGTGGAGAGAGAAACAGAAAGAGAGATGTATCAAATCACTCCGTGTTACTGGTAAAAGGGTAAAAGATGGTAATCAGGGCTGGAAGGCATGTGCTATGAGAGGCTAAGGACATTTGGGTTGTCTACTCTGGAAAGAAGGTTAAGAAGTGACCTAATTACTCTCTACAAATTCCTGAGGAGAGGAAGTGGAGAGGGAGGTGCTGGTCTTGTACAATAGTCTTTCAAATACTTAGAAATATTTATGTATCAGGAGTGACAAAAATAAAAAGCTTGTAGTCTATAATAAAGAGTTCTTCATTAATCACTTTTCTGAGATATAACAAAAATAACATGATTATCAAACAGAAAAACATTATTCTGGTGGAAAAATAATAATAATAATAATAAAAAATCATAACTGTGACCTTAAGTGGAATTAATTGACTTTTGAGTAAAAGCATAAAAATGTCAAGTAGCCAAGGAGTTCATTTTTAGGGTAAAATGAAACTACATATTTCATACAAAGCAGCAAATGAAAGTGGGATTAGAATTAAAACAATAAAAAATCTATAGTATTTGTAAATGGTCTGATAATGGATTCCAGAACTGTAAAAGCAAATTTTAAAATACAAAGCAAATTTTCAAAGTTGTAACATAATATAACCATAAAGTGATAAAGCAGTACAGTCCTCTTAAGCTGTCCTTTACCAGTTCAGCAAGACATGTCCATGTTATTAAAACCTAGCGAGGGTAGGCAGACTATTTGGATGTAGATGGAGGTATAAGTGGTAGGGATCAGAGTTCAGTCCTCCAGTATGTCAGTCATCCTGTGTCCTTGAGTAGACTAGAAAAATAGTACAACTGAAGTGATTTTTCCCCCCCCACACACACACTTCCTGTAGATGATAAATAGGGTTTTTCTTCCACTTCTCTTTTACACAAAATGCCTGATATATATATATATATATATGTATGGGTCTCTCCTCTTGCTTACTAGAAAATTTTAAAAACTTCAGTTTTAAAAATTTTGAATGGATTTAAACAGAAGACAGACTCTGAAGTTGTGCCAATTAACTTATGTTACTCCTGTGTCTCAGACTGAAAATTAACCATCTCAGATTCTTTCTTTCTGTATATTGGAGGTACATGAACACTTCTAAAGAGAGTTTCTGTCTCAAGATATTTTTCTTCCTTGAGAGTAGATGAAGTTCCAGCTCCTAATTTAATTACTGCAATTAAGTGCCTGAGGTTAGGTGATAAATATAAGTCCAAACCTCCAGAATCAGCTGTCTATACCTAAAATATTCTGGGAGAGGGGAGATTAGAATGCTCCATTTCAATTATGTTTATGTGGTACTTTATGAATCTTTGACTGGGCGTAAGACAAAATATTCCAAAAACCAAACCAAACCAAACCAAAACAGTAGAAAGCTGTGTTGAAACAGAACAATTGTACCAAAGGCCACAGGGCTGAGCTGATCAGATTATGAAGATGGAAAGACATACAAGCACCTTTTAATTATTTTATTTTATTTTATTTTATTGGGATTCTAACTCTAAGAAGTTAGGACAAATTGGAATTAAATTTGTCTAGGGCATCTAACTTCTCCTTGATCCCATATGTGTACCTGTTTTCTCAGTCTTTCCGGACCTGATCTTATTATTTATTTATTTATTTATTTATTTATTTTCAGGATGCTGCTCATTCAACCATAGAGTTAAAATAAAATGTGTTTCTGTATTAAATTTGTCTGCAAACTTTAGGTCTTTGTGCAGAAGTTGGCAAGCGTATAATGTTTAGGCAGGGAATTGGAGGATGGTTATGTAATTTAGGTTGCTGAATGTTATTCTAGGGAGTTGGATTCTATGTGATTCATTCAGTGTAAAAGCTTGTTTAATTCACATAGTGTTGTTTTTGCAGATTGATTGAATTATTATAACTTTTATAAACAATAGCACAATGGAAAATAACAAATAAACAGCAATAAACCATAGTAATGATACATGTCATTTTGTTCGCTCTTTTGTGATTGGTCCATGTACAAGATTGACATGTACACTAGCCCAAAGAGAGCAGTTCTTCAGTTCATAGATTAGCAACCTGACAGACTTTTACAAATCACATGTTTAGGCCATTCCCGGCCACTGTACAGCTGTTCTTCCTATACATATTTAAATCGGTTTTATAATATGAAATTCAAAGACTGAGTGAAGGCATCCAGACAAGCCACTAATTGAAAATTGAGGCAAATTTCTGAGGTATTCAGTTTTTAATTGAAAGATAAGGAAACAAACAACCAAACAAAACAAACAAACAACAACAAAAACATACCTAGGCTCAAAGGTTCCTGTGGAAGAAGACGGCTTTTATGCTCTGTCTCAAACATTGTTTGCAGAGTTACCTGCCTAACAATGCAGATCTACCAGTCCCTATATCCCTATGGCTAGCACATCTCTTCTTGACTGGCTGGTACCTGGACAGACTGTCAGGAGAAAAATGCCAGGAGAAAATGTCTCAACCAATTGGAAATAAGAATATGCGTAATGATGAACTGGCTACATGTCGTTACCTTGGAAACGACAAGTTTCCAAGGCCGTAAAAAAGCCACAATGGGACACCATAGAAAGGCAATGCTTTTTCAAGACATGAGGGACCCTCCTCATCACATCTTTGAAAACAGGGGACCACGGGGATGCCTCTTGATCCATAGTGGTGTCTATCTCTTATAAGACACCTCCACTTATATTTTGATACCTTTTTGATAACCCCTCCTTCCTTAATGTTTGCTTCTCTTTTGATACTTATATACAAAATTAATAAACTGCTGGCAACATTTGACATTGTTTGTGTCTTAATCATGTTATGGGTGACTCACAAATTGCCTTCTGAACAATCAGAACAGGACAGTTACAAAGAAAAACAATATGAAATGTATCATCCACAATGGTTAAGTATAATTTAAAACAGTCAAGTGTGTATGAAATTTATAATTAAGCTGGTATGTACAGAAAATAATGCTAAAAACAGTAGACAAGTATGTAGTCTCATTGAAAGAATTAAACATATTTAGAATCATAGAATCATAGAATCATAGAATATCCTGAGTTGGAAGGGACCCTTAAAGATCATCAAGTCCAACTCTTGACACCGCACAAGTCTACCCAAAAGTTCAGACCATGTGACTAAGTGCACAGTCCAATCTCTTCTTAAACTCAGTCAGGCTTGGTGCAGTGACCACTTCCCTGGGGAGCCTGTTCCAGTGTGCAACCACTCTCTCTGTGAAGAACCCCCTCCTGATGTCAAGCCTAAACTTCCCCTGCCTCAGCTTAACCCCGTTCCCGCGGGTCCTGTCACTGGTGTTAATGGAGAAAAGGTCTCCTGCCTCTCGACACCCCCTTACGAGGAAGTTGTAGACTGCGATGAGATCTCCCCTCAGCCTCCTCTTCTCCAGGCTGAACAGGCCCAGTGCCCTCAGCCGTTCTTCGTACGTCTTCCCCTCCAGGCCTTTCACCATCTTCGTAGCCCTTTTATTTATTTATTTATTTATTTTAATTAAAAAACAGATTTAAACACTGCAAAAAGTACTCTCTATTTACAGAAGAATGATTTAAAGACATTATGGTTTTCTTTACAAATAGATGTAGAACAGGAATAGTCCACATTTTTAAAAACTCTTTACATATTTATCTTTAGTAAGTCAACCTTCTTGATCACAATCCTCCAACACACGGCCTGTGCAGAAGGCATTTAACGGACTCTCCATTAATTCTTCATTGTGTGGCCCTTGCTCTCTTGGAAAGTCTCTCTGGGCACAAGTCAAAAATAACTTTTTTATTTTGACCCACAAATTAAAAAAAAAAAAAAAAGAATCTGCATAGTTCAGTCATCACTGTCAGACAGAGTCTCATATTGTGCTGAAAGCAGTGGTGCAGGCTCTCGCTCCCATATCCTGTTCTGTTGGTTGCTTGGCTCATGGACGGTGGGGCACACGCGATTGATGTTGGCGGTGTACTGCTGAGCATCCTCATTGTCAAGGGGTTATAAGGAAACTGTGTTGAACCTGTTGATGAAGGCCTATCTTCCCAGGCCCACACTGGAGTCTGTCTGTGGTAGTCCCCTTCTGAATGTACAGATGAGACAGAAGAAGGTCTTTCAGTTCCTAAATATCCCTGTCCTGGAATTGGAGACTTAGACTTCCTACTATTTGATTTGCCAATTAACTTCTGCTTGCTGACTCCCCCTCCTGAATTAGGTGATGGATTAGCTTCTTCCCTACGCGTCTCACTACTTGCAGATACTGCCGCGTTGGAACTGCCAGATGCTACTGCAATGGACTGTGATATTACAACTCCATAATCCTCGCTCTTGTCATCAAAGTTTCCCATCAATGCTTTCCTAATAATGTCTTCTAGACCAAGATTACTGGAAGGATCTGCAAAGGAATGACCCCTAGAACTGACTGCACCTGACGTAGTAACTGCTGGCAGATTGAATATTTCAGTCCCTGGCTGAGCAGTCGCCATGTCCGAGTCGCCTCCACCAGATGAGTTCAGCTTAACAAGTTCTCAAAATTAATCTTGTATTAATACAATTTTATGGATCAAGGACCTTGTTGTGAAAATTCCTTTAGAAGAGATATATTCTCATGATAGAAAAATGTTAACCACCTCTAAGATAAAAATATAGATATTGAAATAATACATTAGTCTACTTTTTAAGTCTAACTTTTTAAGAATTAAATTCATTCTCATGTGTTTGAATGAATTTCCATTATTTTTATTCATTAAAAATAGTCTGGGAAAACAGTTGGAAATTGTCAGAAATGTCAGTTAGGTCCGAGATATATTTTATAAGTTTTAGAAAATGAATTATAAGAAAACAGAAAGTGTAATTATACAAGACTTCTTCACAGACATTTTGAATTCACTTGATTCAAATGAACTATTATACAACGTGTGTCCCTTTCTATTATTTTTAGTAAAATGGATTTCTTGCTGTGATAAGTGATGCAATTGTAAATTTTGTTTGAAAAGTGATTCTGCTAAAGCAGTGGGTAGCGTTTTTATTTAAGTAGCAATGATGTTATTCAACAGCTACTATAAGTGGTCTGAAATATGACGCTATAGTAAAAAAAATATAAATAAAATAAAATCAAACCTGTGGAAAATAGTTGTTTTCTTTTAGAATTTAGAATTTTTGTCCTTAGGAAGAAGTCCTAGGACATAAAAGAATGAATTTAGGTATGAATAAATTATAAATATGAATAAAATACCACTTAGATGAAAAGAAAGATCTGTTAGGCTTTTTCATAAGACCATCAAGACTGAAATCATTTTTCAAATCTATTAATTTAAAGGAATATTACAGGTTACATTTCTTAATTGATATTAGATACAACAGGATACAATAAATAAAGAGGAAAGAGCTCATATACTCAGACAAATCAGTGTTGTCCATTAATCTAGAAGTCTTTTGTACAAGTTTTGCCCTTACCAAGACTGTTCAGCAGATACAGAATGAAAAATAGACATGGCTAGCTTTAAGGCAAACAAGTACTCTAATGTAAATTCTCTATTGACATGCTACACATATTATGAACATGTATAAAAGATTCAGTGCTCTGTTTTTCCCCTTTTTATTTCTTCCTCATATAACTTTAACCTATCTGAGCCTGAGTCCTTGTTTTTACTGTAAATTTTTATTACAAACATATCAGTAGAAACTCCACAGAAGACTTGCAAGGGAGAACTGAACAGCCAAACATTTAGATATGTAATTTATTCACTGAAGCAATGATTCAGTGGAACACCTCTGGGAAAACGTTGTAGATATCTTTTCTGCCAGTTGTCTAGCTTTCTCCCTTCAGATATGGAGACATGAAGGAGTGTATGCTTTGGTATCTTACGGTATGGTTGGAGTATCTTCACTAGTACTGTACTTATGTAGCCAATCTATTCTCCCAACAGAAACAATCATCTCTCTCTGTTCTAAACTCTTCTCTACTTGCCCTACCAATATGCAAGTGAAAAGCAGATCATAAATTCCATTTCATTCTTCTAAAAGTGCAACCCATTTAATTTGTCTGGTCACAGGTATTGACACAAGTGATTGTTAGGTAACTGCACCTTCATAGACTACTAACTATACTACAATTAGTGTATAAAAAATGCCAGATTCAGGCCACGGTAACACAGTATAAATACCAAATTGTAAACTGGCAGTCTAAGCATTAGCTATTTAGTTCTAATAAAACTGTTAGCAATCAAAAAAAAAAAAAAAAAAAAAAAAAAAAAAACAGAAAAAGCTAACGAAAAATACAACAAAACACAAAATAAAGCATGCAAAATAAAATATTATTGTCAAATAAGAAACTTAATTAAAAGATCTAAGTTTTTAATATTTGAAATGGAAAAATATGTTGTATCAGAATTTTTTCAATGATTATTTGCTAGAGTCCATGTTCGACTCTTTAACTATTTCTTTATTAGACAGTTAAATGAATTCATTGTTGATATAGTGAGTCCAAACTTGGAAAGTTAAGGTTTTGGAAGCTGCAGATAAATCTCTTGTTAAGGGCTTTGCATAATTCTCATGTTAAGGGCTTTACATAATGAATCTATACTGGAAAATTCATTGAAGCAAAATTCATTATTTACATTACAGTGAAAAAATGCAGATGTGCAGCATACAAGGTGTACCTACCAGAATAATTGGCAGAAGAAAAAGAAAAAAATAAAAAAATCTGTAACTATATCCAACTCCCTACTAAGCAGGAACATGATGTTACATTAGCTGAATAGAAACCTTTTGGATTAACATGATGTTCAGTATTTTTTTGTCATACTTGTTGACAGCAATTGAAATGTAAATAATAAAACGAAAAATAAAAATCTACTTAAACTTTAACTGGCAGTATTGGAACAGAGCTCTGTAATGCTTTCTTTTCTTTGTCATAAATCATTTGACACAAAGAAAATCAAAATAAATGAGAATAAATTTAACTATTTCTATGACACCTTCATGTCTCCAAACAGCATGGACTTGAAAATAATCAAAGAGTAAATAAAATGCATATTTTTAAATTATCATACTTATCAACTGGGGCAAATTCATAAGAATGTTGTAGAAGAATCATGTGAAATGTTTATATCAAAACTAGATTTCTTTTTTTTTTTTTTTTTTTTTAGTAAATGTATGCTAATTAGACAAATGTCAGGAATATGAATATGAATCATAGGATGAAACCTGTGAACTATTTCACAATGGAGATCAATAAAAATAATATGGAATTTGCCTGTGTTGTAAGAATCAGATGAATTGCTTATGAATGCAATGAATTGCAAATGATGCTGATACAAAAAATATCCTTTAAACAAAAGTTATGCAGTAGTGATTATGAATGGATCAATTTTGAATAATATGTTTTGCTTTACAATGCCTTTTTAGTAGCAAAAGCTTTAATGATAATAAGATCATAGAATATGATTAAAAATCACTAAGCATCTTCAGTAACATTTATAGTACTTTTAAAGACATAGGGGACATTATACTCGATCTGTATATTTAAAATAACTTACTGAAAACATTTTGCAATTGTCATGAAAGTAAGATAAAATAATTTAGTATTTTTTTACTGACATATAAAATTACAGGTCATCTCTTACAATATTATCTTGAAAGATGCATATGTGACAATAATAACAGGAATTAATGCCTTTTTTGTCATAAAAAGTAAAAATATACTTGAAAGGAATAATATAAAATGTAAATTGTCCTCCCTCATGCAATATAGATATGGTGAGTCAAAAATATTTTTTTCATTATGAAAATGGAGATGATTGGATAGTTGAACACTTAGTGACACATACTGATGAATCCTAATGAAAGCTAATCCTATTGAAAACAACAGTGGAAGGTAGTTCTCCACTGAGGTAAAAATAAAATAAAATAAAATAAAATAAAATAAAATAAATAATAAAATAGTAATGTTTTTAAAAAATCAGGTAAATGACAAACTGCCAAGTGCAGTTTGTGTCTGATAGAGATGTATAAAACTCACCAGTTCCAAATAAAGAATATACAATAATAAAAAGGTGTGAAAGAAAGCTATTACAATCTCACATAGTTACATCAAGTTGATACTTCCAATTACAATATCCTTTTCACAGGTGTGTAATTGCATTATCTCTTAAAATAACTAAGCTTAAGCAAGTTAGATGTGAGATAAACCTCAGTCCAGACATGCTATATAATCCAGTATTAACATTTAATAGCTCAAAGCCCTGAAGATTTCTTCTTTGCTAACCTATCCCAGGATATGCAGGCTCTGCAAAGATTTAGCAATTGTTTTTTTTTTTTTTTTTTTTTTCTTATAAGTGCATACTACCACAGTACACTACACAGGAAAGAATAGCAAGCTATCTATCTTTCATGTATATTTTTTTCCCATTCATAAAAAAAAAAAAAAAGAGAAAGAACTACCCATCTAAATAACACTGGGGATGGGGAATGGCCGGAATGAGACTGAGTCATGTAAACCCAAAGGAGAAATATTTGACTTAGTCTGGAAATTAGGAAACTGGAACAACCGCTGTATTATCTGAAATCTGCTGAAAGATTGCACAGAAAATCAGAATGTTGTGAATGCCATGAAATGCAGAAAATAGTATATAGTGTTAGTAAATCAAATCAGGATTGTTAAGGAGAGATTGAGGTAATATTTCATATTCTACGTTTAGAAAGTCTCAATTAGCATTTTCAGTAAAGTTGATAAAATCATAGGATCATGGAATGGTTTAGGTTGGAGGACACCTTATAGATCATCCAGTTCCAAGCACCCTGCCATGGGGTGGAACACCTCCCACTTTGAGGTTGCTCAAAGCCCCATCCAGCCTGGCCTTGAATACATTCCTCACCATCCTAAGAGTAAAGAATTTCCTTCTTATCTAAACCTACCCTCTTTTAGTCTGAGGCCATTACTCCTTGTCCTATCACTCAACTCCCTGACAAAGGGTCCCTCCCCATCTTTCCTGTTTTCTGGTATCCTTGTAGGTACCAGAAAGCTGCTGTAAGGTTTCCCCAGAGCCTTGTCTTCTCCTAGCTGAAACACCCCAACTCTCTCAGCCTGTTTTTGTAGGAGAGGTGCTCCAATCCCTTGATAATTTTTGTGGCCATCCTCTGGACTTGAGTGAGGGAAGAGGAAGCTTATTCCTATCCTATTTGTCTTTATTCTCTGTGGTTCTATAGCATTTTATATAGCGTTCTATAACTATCTGTATTTATGTTGATATGTATCCATCTGCATAAACATGTTTAATACTGGAAGCTGTGTCTCCTTGATAAAAATGAGAGAAAAATGGTGAGAGGATTTTTTTTTTTTTTTTTTTCTCACATAGGGAAATGGCAAAATATATTTCATCCTATTACACCTACCCCAGAACCCTAGAAAAAAACATAGGTGATTCTGTGGAACAGCTCTTTCTGAGACTCCTCCTAATGCATCGAGTTGTCTCTGAAAGCTATTTAAATAGCATAGTCCCTCTTAAACTAAATTTCTTTTGCACAGTTTAATATTTCTTTTTTTCTTTACTTTAATTGAGCTAATTAATTATGCTAATATGCTAATAATAGTGATTTCCCTGGTGTACTTTTTTTTTTCTTTCTTTCTTTTTTTTTTTTTTTTTTCACTAAAGCTTCAAGGTTCCTTAGTTGCTGCTTCAATAAACTTTTATAGAGAGAGACCTGATGATGGTAGAAGGAAAGTTTTCAGGAAAAGAGTACATTTTCATGTAAGGTGAATGGCATTCAGAGGCATTTTATATTGTCAGGGAAAATGCCATTTTAGGTGGCCAGACCTCTAGTTAGCTCCTTGAATAATTCATTTTCAGTTGTTCACTTTAGCCCACTGTTTTTTTTTATTATTATTATTTATTTTTAATTTTATATTTATTTTGTGCAGCTCACTGAACTCCTACCAGTTTGTCATCATCTTTATGGAAATGTGATGCCCAGAGCTGAATGTACTGCTGTAGGTGAAATTACACTACCGCCTTAGAAAGAGAAGTTGTACTATATCTTTGCTTTGTAAAGTAATTTGACAATTCATAAACAGTCCGAACACTGCATTATCTTTGTTATTATTACTATTACTTTTCCACATCAATATTTCTCATAGGAAATGGATGTCTAATTGGCTGCTCTCTATTTCCAGAGTTAATGCTTTCCAGGTGTTCCCTCCATTTCAATCTTTGTAGGGTTTGGTTTATCTCTTCACAGTTTCTTGAGCTTGCATTTTTTCAAGCTGAATTTCTGTTTTTTTCTTCTCATTATACTAATTTCAGAGTTCTTATTGGTTCTTGCAACCAATTCTTATTCAGTGATATATCTATCACTGAATAATTTCCCTAACTAGGTTGTTTGCTGTTTTTAGTTGAACACAAAAATTAAGTAACTAATTTCCAGGCCTTCTATTTCTTTCTCAAATTGATGTGTGGGAATCTATAAATAGTATTTCAAATGCATTCTTCAGTCATGCTTCAATGTCCTAAATATAAAGTAATTGTAAATACATTTTTTTGAGAATATTATATAAAGTAAGAATATCCCTAATTCACTTGCTTGAGTTGAAATCCATTGCAAATGACTTAAACCACCAAAATAACATCATTACATACTGTATCACTGAATAAGGGCAACAGTTTCAGGAGTTTATCTTTGCTTGTTTGTTTCTTTTATTTTTAACATCTGTACATGCTAAGAATGGGATTACTCATTTCATCTTATAGAAACAGGAATCCTTATCAGTTTTTTTTTATTTTTACATAAATATGCACTCATGCTTCCTCACACAGGGAGAATGCATTATTTTGCTGTTTTGCTGAGCTCACTTTTTGTGGATTGCCCTTCTTGGCTAGATGTACTTGATAATAGATATTATCAGCCTCAAGGATTGTTACTGTCACCTTTAATGAACATAATAGATCTGTTCCTTAGAAAATATGAAATGGTTTTATTGAAATTAACAGCCTTATAACTATTTATAGCAGCTGAAGCTTACACATGTGACTGCATTTTGTTCCACATTTCTATGTGACAGAATTCTGCAGATGCTGCTCTATACAGTATGAAATTCAGCATCCTGACATATTAATTTAAATTGAGTGTTGCAGAATTTTATGTGAAGAATAGAACATTCCACTGGGAAGTAATATCCAAAATTATTATTATATATATTTAAGGCACTACAAAAATTGTATGTCTAAATCTCTGAATATCAAAATTATTCAAAATTGTCACACTGGGAATACAGGCATTTCAGTGCTATCTTACTCTTGATATACAGACGTACCATTATGCGTGTCTGTGATTTATCCCTACTGCATTAATAATGTTCATCTTTTATTGTATGAATAATGCATTAACTTTATTTTCTTTGTGTTTTCTCATTCAAAAAATATAACAAAATCACACCTCAAGATCCATTCTCATTTGTACTGAACAAATTAAATCTTATTAGCTCAGAAATGACAGCTGTGAAAACATGATTTCAGCTGAGAATTTAAGAGATGTTTTGAGTAATAGTACTAAATATACCTATTTACTAGTTCTCTCATTTTTTCCTTCAATAGTTAGGAAAATACAGATAATAACATTTAAACTGATATACTTTAATAAAGATTAGCATAAAAATATGTGTATGGACTCTGTATATTTATATGTCTTGATTTAGAAAAAAAATATTTTATCTGAATGTAGTGATCTCACCATTGTTCATATGAGATGGTTACGACTAAGAAAAATTGTTAGAAGAATAAAATAATAATAATAATAAAAAGATGGGGATGTAGGTATTTAACAGTGCTGATTATAACAATCATTAAATTGAAAATGTATCACTAACTTTAATAATATATCATTTTCCAAACCCATCTTGAAGGATGAGAACAGTCTATATGAACTCCATGAGACTGTTTTATTCCCAATGAGAGGAGGAGCATTTGGACCCCTCCCTGTGTGTTATAACCTAATGGTATCTAAAGGTCAAAAGTACCATGTAGAATGTAAAAGCTTGTGAACATATATGAACACAGTATATTAGTTTATCAGTAAAATGAGGATTATCAGTAAAATGAGTGAATAAAGAATATAAGTGCTTTGCTTTCATCACAACGGAGCTCAAATCAAACTAGTGCAAACGTTTACATTTCCAAAGATTATGAGATGTTTAAATTCTGCCTCAAACATCTGTGATGTGAGTCAGTGACATGGGCTCTTGACCCCAAGATGGTTTACAAGCAGCTCAAATGATATTACTGAGCCAAAGTTAGAGCAGGGCTCATGCAGATAGGGAGGCTGAGAGGCTGTTAGGGAGACTGGAAACAGTGCACGGATACGCATTTGTGCATGGCAGCAAACGACGAAAATCTACCTATAGGTAGATTAGTTGTGTATAGGTGGTGGCAGAGATCAATACCTGACACAGTCCCATGTTGAAATAAAACAATTGGACACTGGTCTCTTACCTACCAGCCTCCCTTGGAGATTCCAATGCTCAGGATCTGTGTCTTGTGGTTCTTAGAACTCCCAGGACTAGGAAGGTCATCTTCTGTGTTCCTAACCTTCACTTTGAAGCTATTTCATACTGAAATGCATTATTGTAAAGGTATTTTATTTCCTTAAATAATTTTTATTTATCATTCAAGTAAACACTGGTAAAATTACTTGTCATAACATGCAAATTGTTCTTAGGCTGCTTATTTATGATGCTGTCTGGTTTTGCAAGTGAACTTTAAACCACCATCTAATAAGCAAAAAATGTATAGGATGAGGTTCTGAGAAATAATTAAAAAGAATTTTATAATTTTGAGGTGCATAATAATCATTCATAAATGTTGCCTTATGCATAAAGACTCCAGTACACAAACTACCAAAATATTTTGTCAAAAATCTGAGTCATGGAATAAAGACTAGATTATATGGAAACAGAAAAGGGTGGACAACAGTTCCAAATCATTTTGTCTTTTGTAGTGTTTACCAGAAGACTAAAGTAATGTGTTTCAGAATAGCAAGCTGAAATTGGTAAAGCGAGTAATACTGAAGTTAATAATATGTGGGTGGAAAGATGGCAAAAGGTCAGAAACAAAAATTCATTTCATGAATACCAAGGCTAAATGAATAAGGAAGTTCTTGTGGTAGTGAGTGCTTTGAGATTAAGAGACAATCAGAAGAGTCCCGTTTCATTTATTTATTTTCCTTTTCCTTTTCTTTTTCCTTTTCCTTTTTCTCTTTTTCCTTTTTTCTTTCTTTCTCTTTCTCTTTCTCTTTCTCTTTCTCTTTCTCTTTCTCTTTCTCTTTCTCTTTCTCTTTCTCTTTCTCTTTCTCTTTCTCTTTCTCTTTCTCTTTCTCTTTCCCTTTCTTTCTCTTTCTCTTTCTCTTTCTTCTTTCTCTTTTTCTCTTTCTCTTTCTCTTTCTCTTTCTCTTTCTCTTTCTCTTTCTCTTTCTCTTTCTCTTTCTCTTTCTCTTTCTCTTTCTCTTTCTCTTTCT
>CM021733.1:77891353-77908338 GCA_011075105.1 Heteronetta atricapilla
TTTCTCTTTCTCTTTCTCTTTCTCTTTCTCTTTCTCTTTCTCTTTCTCTTTCTTTCTCTTTCTCTCTCTTTCTTCTTTCTCTTTTTCTCTTTCTCTTCTCTCTTTCTTTTTCTTTTTCTTTTTCTTTTTCTTTTTCTTTTTCTTTTTCTTTTTCTTTTTTTTCTTTTTCTTTTTCTATTTCTTTTTCTGTTTCTATTTCTTTTTCTGTTTCTGTTTCTCTTTTTTTTTCCTTTTCCTTTTCTCTTCCTCTTCCTCTTCCTTTTTGCTTACCATTTTTTTATCCTTTTTCTTTGTCAAATTTGTCTCTCCTCTCTCTCTTTTTTTTTTTTTTTTTTTTTTTTGTAAAGCAAAAAAACCTTAATAAGAGACAATCTGAAATATCATTTTCTCTTCTCCTACAAAATTAGAGACCATTCCAGTGATTATCTGCCATCTGTTGGTTTCAGTACTTCAATTGCTTCAGAATCCTCTGGAAAAAAGCTCTTTCTTGATAGAGGGTTGAATGTACTTTCAAAGGTAGCTTCAGCTGAGCAAGTGCCCAGCTAATCCCCTTAGTACACAGGGACAAGGCTGCCACCAGCTCTAATTGATTCTGAAATGAATCTGTATAGAAAATTAGAAGGTTTAGATTCCATGTGAGCTTCCATAAAGAGCCAGAATGTAAGCCTGACAGCTGAATGGATTCAGAAATGAAAATCTGATAAGCGGCTTAAAATTGTACTTAAGTCTAGAAATGATTTGAATGCTCTTATTAATGGCACATTGTATATTGTCACCTAGTTAATTATCTCTGAAGATGAGTCCTTGCAGAGGAGAAGATATGCCAGCCTTTCACAGCCTTTCCTCATCACATATTTATTAAATTCCACCCTACTTGCCAGTAGCTGGAAGGCAGAAAGAAAGGATTAGGCAACTGCAGTTCCTCTGTGGCTGTCAGTTCACTGTGCCAAACTTCAAATATGAACTGTTGCATGTACTGTCAGAGACATTTTCTTTACATCTTAATTTGCAAATGAGAAGCTGACATTTGTTATGCCTTGTATTTGCACACATGAAAAGCAAATGCTGTCACTGCTGGCTATTTTGTGTCATTTCAGAGATAGTGTATGGCCTATTTACATTTTTTTTTTTTTCTTTTAACTAACCAAGATAGTCATGGAGCTACATGGCCTCATATTTTATTCAGGAATCCTATCTGCAGTTTATGAAGCATGCCCTGCACGTGAGAGTTATTTGAACCAGCATCTTTAAATCTACTTTTGCTTCAGTGCCTTACAGTTTTTTGATAGATGTTTCTATTTAGTGTATTTCGTATAGATGGGTTGATGAATTTTGGTGTGTGTGTACATATACCCCCTCCTCCTTAACCCCCATATGTGTTTCATATGTGTTTACCTGCCTACCTGCATATTCATTAGAAGTGGAGGGATAGAAAGATGGTGTTAAAGGCAAAGCAGCCAGTTTCATCCATTATATTAGAATAATTCACTATACAACATAAACTGGAAAAGAAATGAAGATGGAAGAAGAAGAAATTAAATGAAATGTTCATTAGAAAATGTATCGCTGAAAGAAGTAAATGATAAGACACAACATTACAGCTATGCAGAATCACTGTCTCCGATATCCAATAAAATATGTCTGAGGAATTGAGTAGATTTTGAAATTAACATAGAATCATAGAATCATTAAGGTTAGAAAAGACCTCCAAGAACATCTGGTTCAACTGTCCCCCTACCACCAATATCACCCAGTAAACCATGTCCCTAAGCACCATGTCCAACCTTTCCTTAAACACCTCCAGGGGCAGTGACTCCATTGCTTCCCTGGGCAACTCATTTCAATACCTACCCACTCTTTCTGAGAAGAAATGTCTCCTAATTTCTAACCTGAACCTCCCCTTGCACAACTTGAAGCCTTTCCCTCTTGTCCTTGTTACCTGAGAGAAGAGAGATTGTCAGACACAAAACAGAAACAATGGGAATCATGCTGGCCAATACTTTAAAGTCAGTGCAGAAACCTTGACATACACCTGAGATTTCATCTCTGTTACAAAGCTGTTAATTTTTTTTGTTTGTTTGTTTGTTTGGTTGGTTGGTTGGTTGGTTTTGTGTGTGTGTGTGTGTTTGTTTCCCTCCTCCTTTTTCTTTGTCATTTTCAGCAAGGGTTAAGTTAGTAAATTAGGAACTAGAACAAATGCAGAAGCTCACGGTTGTAGCAGGCACTATATCTTCTTCATTTGGAGGGTTAAGTAAGCCACAGTTGGTGACTGCTGAGCTTCTGGCTAGCAAATGAAGAGGCAACAGACTTAATCAACTCCCAGGCTGGCTGACTGTAAACAGCAGTAAAAATATCCATGTAGTAATTAAACAATATTCATGTAACTTGAGTCAAAGCCCAAGAAAGTCAGTGGAACTATTATTATTATTATTATTATTGACTTTAATGAGCTTCATATTTGTACCTGAGCAAAAAAATGTTGTGAAGAAAATTATTTCTCATTTAGATTGATTCCACTTCAACTGGCAAAGTGCCTGGAGATCTTGGGAACATCAGGAAGAACTTGTATGAGATTTCTTATCAAACTGTCACCAGGGGTAATTGTTAGGATGTACAAATGACTTTTCTGTTTTCTTACCACTGCATCTGCACTAAATAAAATAGTCCTCTCAGTACTTAGTGAGATATGGTAGTGTTACTTTCTATATTTTATTGTTAGAAAAGTTGCCAAATATGTATTCTTTATAAGAAAAAAATGTGCCTTACATATGTCAGAGGGATAAAATAAATTGAGGGAAAGAGAAACTCTGAGCTGTTTACGTGTGCATACACATACATGTAATACTTTGCATGAATATTGTTATAATTCTGTGGTAGACAAATGACTACAAGGCAGTTTTAAAGTAGGTGTATATCAAATTAAATTATATCTACTTTATTTAGAAACCAGTTCTGTAAAGAATTACTGATGTGTCATTATATATGACAAGTAACATCTAGATTTAATTACGGAAGATACACAAGTGCACTGTTTGTGGAGAACTATGTCAGTCAAGAATCTGAAATACAAAAAGTTAGTTTTGATTTAAAACCCCAGTCATCTGAGGAGCTTATGTCTCTATTTCTTGTCTGTAAACATACATTTGAGTACGTGGCATACCATGGAAATATCACTTTTATTCCTTTAAAAATATTGGAAGAACAAACAGCAATACTATGTTCTATATATGAATTGAGGAACTAAAATGTTTTACCAAACTTGTAAACTGAAAAATGACAGCCTTCATGATTCAATCTCTATGTGGTTCCAGCACAATCATCTGTTGTTTTATGAAAGTGATGGCAAATTTGAAATATCATTTTTTTTTTTAATTTTTTTTTGTGGCTGATGACAACAGCCTGCCTGGCTTTCCAAGGCTTCTGTATATACAAAGTGGGCAGCACACACAAGGCCTGTTTGATGCACCAGAAATACTGATGCTTCAGCATACACCTAGTTGGAGGACCACTTGTTCTAACAGATGTCCTAACACAATAAGAAAAAGGTAATGAATGACAGCATTAACCTTATCTAGCTGTGGAAATATAAATAAAAATAACTTCAGTTTGTGATTTTTGAACCTTCTCTGAGGGAACCCCTCTTTCTTCTGAAAGAAGAATTCATATCACTTTTCCTAGACATATTACAATGATATCTCAATCGCTTTATGGAGATCCCTTTTTTTTCCTTCCTGATTTTAAAGGAAGCCTTGAATGGCTCATTAAGAAATAATTTTTTTTTTTTTTTTTTTTTTCCCTAAAATGTGAAAGGACTCAACACAATGCTAAATCTTTCTAACATTTCATGAAAAGCACAACAACTCTTTGATAACTTGAAGAAGCAGTTATGTGTTGCAGCATATATTGAAAACAATGTATGTTTGACATTAACGCTGCATGAAACCTCAAAATTCCTAAAGCAGTCAAAAAATGCATTCCGTATCAAAGGGGTTAACTTAAATCCATGAGCAAAATTTAAGTTCTTCTTGCTTTTAAATAAACACTTAAATTGATCCTTTCTTTGGAACTGAGTAAACCCAGAAGAAAAAGTAAGCAAGATCAAGGCAACAAGAAATTTTCTGATGCCATGTCCTCACCATATTTCGGTGACTTCAGGATTTTTCAAGGCTGCCTGCAGAACACACTGTTCAACAAGACACAGACTGTCAGTTGCAAAGAGAAACTAGTAGGCTGAAGAAGAAAGTCAAACCTGTCAGTATCATGCTGAGGTGGACTGGAAAGAAAGATGCCCAAGGGAGTATATATGTGCAGGTTTTCTAGCTAGAGTTGTTCTCAGATTGAATTATTTGGTGAGATAGGGGTGGAGTTTGATAAAGATTTGATTACCCATGGTTACATAAATCAATTGTGTGACATATCCATCCATTGAAGTCTTTTTTTTAAAAAAAAAAATATTTTTAATTATTTTAATCTAGACTCTAAGAAATAGCTTATAACTTTTTCCTTAAAAAAATAAATAATAAAAAATTACATCATATTTGAATATTCATAAATGCATAAATTATAGTCCTTAAAATAATTGCTCACTGGTGTCTGCACTACCAATGAGGATCAATCATATTCTCATCATTTCCTTATTTTACAAGTGGGGGAAAAACAACAACAACAACAACAACAAACACTAAAAAAACACAAGTAATATTTTCCAAAACAGAAATGACAGTCATCTAGGTCCCATTTCAAATGAACATTCAAAGGAAGCCAGGCTTCTCTTTTACACTTCAGACCGTCTTTGTATGACTTTCTGGGAATCACATGGGAAGTTGAGGTAGAACCTGCTGAATAAACTATCTGTTTTGCTCACTGCTCCCTTCTCACCCTAACCACAAGAAAATCCTCCTATCTTCCTATCTTTGCATAAGGCATATTGTCCTACAATTTCTGTTCATATTTATTTAAGATCAGTAAACATTGACTGTGAGCTAAAAAGGGTTGAAAAGAAAAAAGTAAAATATTTTGTGAAGCAATGGTGCATGTCATACAACATTAATCTCTTTGAGCATTGAAGACTACAGGTTCACTTGATTCCTGGTTATATAAAAGTAAAATACTATTATTATGGCAAAGAAGAAAAAAATATTTTTGTGTTCTTGTTGTGTTTTGTTGTTGTTATTTTTGTTTAAATAAACAAAGATATGACTAATAAGATATTTTAATATATATTTCAATATATCAATATATATTTCAATTTCTCAATAAAGATAAAAGTAAAAAAATTGACTTCCCCTTTCACTATAATTACCACCTTACCTGTTCACCAAAAGGATGTGGATAGTTTGACTACAGTCTCTCCACCATCTTGCTTAGCATTTTTTCACAGTATAGTCTTTCGGAAGATGAAATGTTTGACATCTCTCATAGGAAATACTTCACTTATTTTGACAGTGCTATAACTAGCATGTCTTTTTTACCGTGGCAAACTGTCTGGAAGGGAAAATAGAAATAGCAACACATTGGCTTTTGTGTTTGTTGCTATGGCTAACCTGCATAGCAACAAAACTTAGGACACTTGCCTATATTTGGAAAAAAAAAAGTGAAAATTTAGCCTTCTACATCTAGTGCATAACATGCACATAGAGCAAAACATCATATCCAGATAATGACCTCACATTTTACTCATACTTTTCAGCAAGTGAGTTACATGGACCTTAACTTTTCAGAAGGTTAGTTAAGCAAAAGGTTAATTTCCCATTAGTCAATGGGAAATGCTGCTTTATATTATTAATTAAGCAACTATTTTTGTACAAAGAAAGAAAGAGAGAGAAACTGGTGAAACTCTTGAGTCTACCTCTCTTTTGAGAGCTCAAATTTCCAGCTATAATATTACTTTACTTCCTTTTTTTTTTTTTTTTTTTTTTTTTGCCAGACCTTTATGTGAGAGCTCTTCCATGATTTACTATTCTACATTCTGAATAAAAATTTTAACTCAGCTCCTACAGTCAGAACAGCTATAGAACTAGTGGTTGAAAGGAAGGAAATAAAGATTAAAGTGCATTTCAGTTCTTTTCCTTCACTGTTTTGAAAAAAGTGAAGAGTAAAGACAGACCAGGAAAAAAAAAAACAAAGAAAAATAAATAAAAAAAAAGGAAATTAGCATCAACCTAAACATATCTCCAATGTTGGCAGCTAAAGTTTTCCACAACTTATGTATTGCATTTGAAACCAGTTATAGAATATCTTGACTGCAGACTATAATTAAGCATTGCTTTAGCCTTTTGCTAAAAGTTTTTTTATTTGAGTTCCTCCAGTACATTTTGTTTCAACTCTCTGGCACATTTTTACTCTCAAATATCTCAGTCACTGTAGCAAAAATGAGAGTTCAGCTTCCAAAGTAGATTTTGTCCTTTAAGAACATCTCCGCCTCCTCCTTGATTATATATTTAGCTAAGTTTTCTTTACTAAATCTGTTATATAGAAAATAATCTATTGTATTCATGTGGACAGATGTAAATGGAAATAAGGAAAATAAATAAATAAATAAATAAACATGCTGAGGGGCATGTACATTTCCAAAAGGCTGAGCAGGAGGTATGCAGACAAATCCTATTATTGGGTAATGAGATTTGTGTGCATAGCTGGACACTATTATGAAAATGTAGATCTTTTTCAAAACAAAGTGAAAGAAGGGGGTGATCTTTTCTGCTGGGGTCAGATTCTGCTTCCAGTAAGAATGTAATAAGTTCCATTAAGATTAACTTTATTAGCGTCCAAATGTAGCTGAGAGAAAGAAATAGCCTTTACTTTCACAGAAATTTCAGATGACTTTCAGTCTGATCATGCTGTCATTGAAATTAACAGGAATTTTGCCATTAGGATCTAGCATCAGTATTTATTTACTAGTATTTATTACTAATCTGCTAAATCTTTCTATTACTAATCTGCTAAATCTTTCAGTGTTAAGGAATTTGAATTCCTTGCAATAGTGTTCTCCAATGAAGTGAAATATAAAATCAGAAATGTTATGAATTTAAAATTCAACCATTACATCATTGATTGATTTAAAAGAAAATGCTACCGATACCATATGCTTTAAAATCATATGTTAAGATCCTTGTAGTTACTTAAAGTCATGAGATTTAATACAAAATAAATGCTATACATATATATGATCCGTGTTTTCTGCTACTGCAGAACATGAAGTTATGCTCCCAAAGTACTTTTTATAATCAAAATGACTAAGGACATACTTCTCCATAAAGGAAAGCTATCAGTCTCTGGTCATAAAAATATTTTACCAGCAAGGAAAGCATTCAAAAAACCAGAAACCTGTTGATTTGGAGATCAGTATATCTAAAGACTTGAAGGTAGCTTTAGACAGTACTAGTAGCCTTTGTGCTTTGCCAGCTCATGTGCTCAAGAATAATTTATAAATAAATATATTGAGTTATTATTATTATTATTATTATTATTATTATTATTATTTGTATTTTTAATCTTCCTGGCAACCTAGACCTAATTAACAGTAGAAAGATATATAACAGGTGAATGGTAAGAAATCATCTATTATTTTTAATTTTACAAATAGGCACATGCTAAGTGTTTCACACTTAGAAAATAAGATCTTCATAACTCTTAATTTCATTTTTACACAGCAGACTACATCTATCCCAGGGAAATTCCTAGGAGAGAGAACTGGCCAATCCCCTTGCAGTGTGATGAATTCCAGCTTCAGGAGCTGCAGTGACTGCAATGATAACCAGTTAGGGCAGGGTCTTCACTCTCATACCCAAAGTTAAGTCATTCAGTAGTAAGTCTTTGGTGTGAAGTCACACTGTTATTTGTAAATACTGTGTATATCTGTTATATGCAGTCTCCAAGACATATGTCAAAACAATAAGTATTTAAAACATCGAATGGTCAGTTTTAAAGATTTCTAATCCAGGTAACAGTCCCATTTACAATCTTTCGTACTGAATGTAATAAATGAGAGAGGTGGCAAAAAATGGATGGTTGTTAGAAAGTATTTGGTGATACAAATGACACAAAGTAAATTAATTAATTTCATCACCATGTTTGAGAACTGTGTGCACATTTGTATCTACAGTAATCAATACCTACAGTCCATAAATTGATCATGATCTCATATTAAGACCAGACACAATTTCGTTTTTCAAAAATTATGTGATAGATCAGAGAAGACAATCACATAACAAAATTGCACAGGCATAGTTTGGATATTAAATAATATAGGTTCTCGCTGTCTCCCCAGTTAGATTTTTAAGCAAATGTTTTCCTGTGCAAATTGTGCAAGGAAGAGTTGGGTATGAAAAATGTGACAAAACCTTCCGTCAGTGGCTGGTTGTCCTGGTTTCAGTTAGGACAGAGTTAATTTTCCTCCTACTAGCTGGTAGGGTGCTATGTTTTGGCTCAGGATGAGAAGAGTGCTGATAACATGCTGATGTTTTTATTGTTACAGAGCATTGCTTACACCAAACCAAGGATTTTTCAGCTCCTCACTCTGTCCTGCCAGCGGGCAGGCTGGGGGTGCAGCAAGAGCTGGGAGGGGACAGAACCAGGACAGTTGATCCAAACTGGCCAAAGGGGTATTCCATACCATCTGACATCATGCTAAACAATATATAAGGGTGGCTAGCTGGGGTGGGGGGGACAGCTGCTTGGGGGTAGGCTGGGCATTGGTCAGCGAGTGGTGCATTGTGCATCACTTGTGCATTGTGCATCACTTGTTTCATATACATTTTATTACTATTATAATAGTACTATTATTATTACTATTATTATAGTACATTGGTACTATTATTATTAATATCATCATTATTATTTTCCTTTCTTAATAAACTGTTTTTATCTCAACTCACAGGCTTCACTTCCTGTTTCTCTTCCCCATCCCAGAGAGGGAGAGGGGAGGGTGAGCGAACGGCTGTGTGGTGTTTAGCTACTGGCTGTGGGTTAAACCACAGTACTGGTGTTTCTTCTCAGCAGCTCAGGAGGGAGAGATACCTTGCTGTGAAAGAGGTGTCTCTATCCATATTTTATTGTTGTGGGATAGATAGTAGATCTACTACTGTCCTGTTCCCCTTCCTGTCAGAACTGCCATTTATGTTAGATGATCTCCAAATCTTTCTTTCTGTGTGTATTTCTGGGGCACATGCATGTATTGTGAAGCAGTATGATTCTGTAGATGAAGGAAAACAACTGGAAGAGCTCTCATATATTCTGAGTGATGAGAATTCTGACATAATGTCAGTTACACCATGACTTTGTTTCTGATATGTTTTTTTTTGTTGCTGTTAGACTGAACTTCTTTTATGTTTAAGGGTGACATCAGTGTAAAACTAAAAGAAGCAAGATCAGAATAAGGCTCCATGTTTCTATAAATAAATAAATAAATAAATAAATGGGGGGGATTGCTAAAAATCATGATTTAAAATGAAAGTATGGGTGAAATGCTGCTTCCATACATACAGGGGTGATATACCATGAATATGTGACAGGAGTGGAGTCCTGCTGTTGTCATGGAAGCTGAAAAAATATTAACAACTTACCCTAAAAATAAATAAATAAATAAAGTTGTTCATAATCACTACCACCTTCCTCCCTATACCACCTACTGTACATTTCTCATACTTCTTTTACACTCTGATTAAATAAACAACAGTAAATTGCATTTTTAATTTAAATGTGTGCTTTTATTTTCCGAGAATTCATTCTAACTATACATAATTAAAAAATCTTTTGTAGCTTTGTAAATGTATACACAGCCAAAAAGCTGGAAGTATCACAAAAGCATGTGGGAATTCCAGAGCTCAACAGCTACCTTATACAGGACAATACACAATGAGGAATCTAACCCAAAGTTATGTACACAGATCTTGAAGGGATTTAATGGACTCAGGAAGAAGTTTCCAGCAAATTATTTGCTGCCTAAAGATGACTCCACAACTAGACAGTGCAAAAGCTGAAGAAACAGATGCATCTTTCCAATTCTTCACTCTTCAATTCATCTAGACAATACCAACTTCTCAGTTTCAGCAATTTTGAGTCATAGCATGGAGCTGTCACCTGCTGTGTGAGGTCTGTAGTATGCTTCAGTAAAGGACACTTTCTTTCTTTCAATTCCTAAAGGAAGTGGTTTCTGTTCCTCTTTCCCTCATATGTAAGAGATTAGTGAATATTCACCTATAAATTAGAAGCTCACCTTATTTAATAAAATATGTAAATTTTATGAAGAAGAAAGTTGATTAGGGAGTTTAAAGAGCATAAGATGATGTGGGAGGCTGGGATTTTGTCTCTTCACCAAGACATGGTAACAAATAATTCTTTAGTGTAAAATGGATAATCCCAGAACCAAACCTAGACTCTTCTCTTTTTCAGGGAAAGCATTCATCCATAAAATATATATTACATGTTGCTATACTTTTCTGCTGAGGCTTTCATCCTGTCACAGAGCTGAGGTAAAATGAAGTTACATAAATCTCACAACTTCTTTCCCAGCTGATCTTTATTCTTATACAGAGAGACTTGCCAAGGCAATCGGCTCCGGGGCAGACGCGTTCTGCAGCGGAGCGGGGGATCGGGACAGGCAGGGCTATTTTCCCGGCATTGAGGCCACGCGAGGCAGCCAAGGGAGCCGCCACGACCCGGCAGCCCTCGTGAGAGACGCTGACGAGGCTTAGGAGGACCCAACAGCGCCCCCTCCCCGGCCGTTTCAAAAGCAGCCCCTAGGGAGCGTGGCGACCAGGACAGGCAAACAGGGCGGGGCACATCGGAAGGGTGCGTCAGAAGGGCGCGTCATGGCAGTTTGCGCCACAGTTTGCACAGGCACGGTGGGCAGGGAGGGCCAGCAGGGAGGGCTCTTCAGCGCTCCTTTGCTGCGGTCCTTCCCCTCGGTACTTCTAACCTACTCGCGAGGAACTTGGCCATGGTATCAACCAGGCAGAAAGCCATGGCCTCTGCATCTCTCACAGCCTCTCCAGGCATGGTCACCAATGTGGCTACTCAGAGGGTTCGGGTAAACATGCGGCCATCCAGGTCTTGGGCTTCAGGGTGTGCCTGAGTCTGCTGTCGGTAGCCGACAGCAGCAGCGAGGGATATGCCTGTGGGAGGTGTGTCCAGATTGAAGAGCTGCTCAGCCAGATAGTGGAGCTTTGGGAGGAGGTGAGCAGGCTGAGGAGCATCAGGGAGTGGGAGAGAGAAATAGAGTGGTGGAGGTGTTCTCTACCCTCTCTGAGACAGACTCATGAGCCTGCCACAGTACAAGTGTCTCCTGCTATGCAGCAGACAAAAGTTCCCTCTTCCTGCCAGGCAGCAGGAGAGGACCTAAGCCGAGGGAGGGAATGGAGGCAGGTTCCTGTTCGGGGTGGTAGGCGAGCCCTATCCCTGCCCACCTCTCCTTCCTATCTACCCCTATTTAACGGGTATGAGGGTCTAGAACACAATAGTCTGAACAACGAAGTATATGAAACCCTGTCCCAGTTGGAGAGGGTGCCTAAGGCAAGGCAACCTACCCCCTGCATTCCTACATCATCTGTCAAAAAGGAAAGAAGGGTTATTGTCATGGGGGACTCCCTTCTGAAAGGGACAGAGGGCCCGATATGCCGACTGTACCCAACCCACAGGAAAGTCTGTTGCCTCCCTTGGGCTCGGGTGAGAGACCTTGCTAAGAAAGTCAAGCACCTGGTACGACCCACTGACTACTGCCTGCTACTGGTCTTTTAGACAGGTAATGACGAGGTAACAACGAGAAGTCCAAGAGCGATCAAAAGGGACCTTAGGGCTTTGGGGTGACTACGTAAGGGATCAGGGGCACAGGTTGTGTTTGCCTCTGTCCTTCCGATAGGGGGGCTCAATGCTGACAGGCGGGCTCATCACATTAACATGTGGCTTCAGGACTGGTGTAACCGGCAGAACTTTGGGTTCTTTGATCACGGGAAGGTCTACATGACACCAGGCCTACTGGCACCAGATGGGACGAGCCTCTGTCAGAGAGGGGTGAGGATTTTTGGTCAGGAGATGGCAGGGCTAATAGATAGGGTTTTAAATTAGAGTTGAAGGGGGAAGGGGATAATACCAGGCATGTCGGTGATGAGCTAAGGGATGGTGCACTAGAATCAGAGGGACTGTGTGCCTTTGAGGACCTTCAGTCAGCTCCACAAGATGCTGCATGTAGGGAAGCTCATCTGAAGTGCTTCTACACAAACGGACGCAGTATGAGGAATAAAATGGATGAGCTAGAAGTCTTGGCCCAATCCCACAGCTATGACATCATTGGCATAACTGACACCTGGTGGGATGAGTACTGTGGCTGGTGTGCTGAAATAGATGGTTACAGGCTCTTCAGGAGGGACAGGCAGGGTAAGCAAGGTGGCGGGGTGGCAATGTACATGAAGCATGGGCTGGACTGGTGTGAAACTTCAGGTCAGCGATGGCAAAGTTGAGAGCCTCTGGGTAAGGATTAAGGGACGAACAAATAAAGGGCATGTTATTGTGGGAGTCTATTACAGACCACCTGGCCAGGACGACAACGCCAATGAATTATTCTTTGTGGAACTGAGAGATGCCTTGAGATCAACTCCCCTTGTCCTTATGAGGGACTTCAACCTGCCAGACGTTGACTGGGATCACCACACAGCTGACACGAGCAAGTCCAGTAGGTTCATAAACCTCAATGATAACTTCCTGGTGCAGGTGCTAAGGGAGCCAACTAGGAACAGTGCCCTCTTAGATCTGTTGCTGGAGAACAGAGAGGGTCTTGTGGGAGACATGGCAATTGGCAGCCGTCTTGGTCATTGTGACCATGAAGTGGTTGAATTTAGAATTTATGGTGACAGAAGGAAAACTGCCACCAAAGCTTCAGCCCTGGATATGGGGAGAGCAGACTACAGGCTGCTCAGGGAACTAGTTGGCAAGGTCCCCTGGGAAACTACATTTGAAGGCATGGGTGTCCATCAGTGCTGGTCAGTCTTTAAGCACTGCCTCCTAAAAGCACAAGATCGGGCAATTCCAAAATATCAGAAGTCAGGCAGATGGGGCAGCAGGCCGGCCTGGCTGACCAGGGATCTTATACTGGAGCTTAGGCGAAAAAAGAAAGTGTACAGCTGCTGGAAGGAAGGTCGGGCGACGAGGAAGGAATACAGGGATGCTGTTTGTGTTTGTGGGGAGAAAATTAATGTGGCTAAAGCCCAACTAGAGTTGAAGCTGGCCATGTCTGTGGGAGACAATAAAAAAGTTTTTTTCAGATATGTGAACAGAAAAAGGAGAACCAAAGAAAACATAGGTCCACTGCTTGATGGGGAAGGTCAACTCACAGACAATGACTTAGGCAAAGCAGAGATGTTTAATGCCTTCTTTGCCTCTGTCTTCAATGCTGATGATGGGCTTCGGGACCTTGGGTGCCCTATGCTGGCGGACCTTGATGGTGGGAATGACAAACTCCCAACCGACCCTGAACGTGTGTGGGATTTGCTGCTCCACCTGGATCCATACAAGTCCATGGGTCCAGATGGGATTCATCCCAGGGTGCTTAAAGTGCTGGATGACATAATCGTGGGACCTCTCTCAATTATTTTTCAATGATCTTGGGAATTTGGAGAGGTCCCTGTAGACTGGAAGCTGGCAAATGTTGTGCCAATTTTCAAGAAGGGTAAGAAAGAAGACCCTGGCAACTACAGGCCTGTCAGTCCCATGTTAGTGCCTGGTAAAATTATGGAGAAGATGATTCTTGAGGCTATTGAAGTGCACCTGGGAGACAATGCAGTCATTGGTCCCAGCCAACATGGGTTCGCAAGGGGTAGGTCCTGCCTAACAAATTTACTTTTATGATAAGATCACCCATCTAGTCGACCAAGGGAAACCAGCTGATGTGATCTTTTTGGACTCAGCAAGGCTTTTGACACGGTTTCCCATAGGATCCTACTGGACAATATGTCCAGCATACAGCTTAACAAAAACATCATACGATGGGTGAGCAATTGGCTGACAGACAGGGCTCAAAGGGTTGTGGTAAATGAAGCTGAGGTGAAGCTGAGGCAGGGGAAATTCAGACTAGATATCAGGAGGAGATTTTTCACTGAGAGGGTGGTTGCGCACTGGAACAGGCTCCCCAGTGAAGTAGTCACTGCACCAAGCCTGCATAAATTTAAGAAACGTTTGGACTATGCACTAAGTCACATGGTCTAAACTTTTGGGTAGACCTGTGTGGTTCAAGGAGTTGGACTTGATGATCCTTATGGGTCCCTTCCAACTCGGAATATTCTATGATTCTATGATTTTTGTACTTCTCAGACAGGATTCCCTAGAAGCATTTAGGAGGAGCCTTTGCCATCACCTATTCTGAAAAAGCATGTTTGTAGAGCCCATGTGAACTCAGGAGAAAATTCCATTCATAAAGTAGTTAGGGCCAAATGCAGGTATGCTAGGAATTAAAAACCATGGGCAGGTACTCCTACAGAATAAGGCAGTAGGTTTGTGTTGTGGTTTAACCCGGCCGGCAGCTAAACACCACACAGCCGTTTACTTACCCTTCCCCCTCCCTCTCTGGGATGGGGGAGAGAAACGGGAAAGTGAAGCCTGTGGGTTGAGATAAAGACAGTTTATTAAGATAGAAAATAATAATAATAATAATAACAATAATATGTACAAACAAGTGATGCACAATGCAATTGCTCACCACCCACTGACCGATGCCCAGCCCAACCCCGTGAGCCGGCCCCCCACCCCGGCTAGCCACCCCTATATATTGTTCAGCATGACGTCAGATGGTATGGAATACCCCTTTGGCCAGTTTGGGTCAGCTGTCCTGGGGCTGTCCCCTCCCAGCTCTTGCTGTCCCCCCAGCCTGCCCGCTGGCAGGACAGAGCGAGGAGCTGAAAAGTCCTTGGCTTAGTGTAAGCACTGCTCTGCAGCAATTAAAACATCAGCATGTTATCAGCACTCTTCTCATCCTAATCCAAAACATAGCACTCTACCAGCTACTAGGAGGAAAAATAACTCTGTCCTAACTGAAACCAGGACAGTTTGTTACTGTGTCTTTTTAATGTCAGGTCTGAAGTTCCTGCAAGCAGCTATATAGACTACTTTGTTTTGTAAATTGACATTGAAACTAAAATACAACATACTGAAGTCTTAATGAAAGAAAAGGCAAAATACTAAATGAAATGTAACGGAAACCAAACCCAAGTCAAAAGTTTGACATATTTTGCTGGTCAGTCAAGATTACTCAAAATGTAACAAAGCATCAAAATATTATCAAAATTGCTGATTCAGTAGGTCTTTATATATATCAACTGGTATGTTATTTAGCTACTTGTTCAAATTAAACTTAAATTGTTGTTTATTGTATTTCATAGCTGAGACTTTAATTTCCTTTAGACTAAGCTATTTTTTAAGCTTACAGGTATTGTTATCACAGTAGAAGGTCACTTGAAATCTGTTCTTTGGTCTAAATGATGCTTAAAATCAATAGTAGCTCCTAAATAGTTTCCCAGCCTTCTTGGCTTAGTGGATAAATAGAGGTCTTGTTCACAACAACAGAGAATTTTCTGGCTGAAAGTCACCTTTCAAAGAGAGTGAGACACACACACATATATATATATATATATATATTTCTGTTGATTTCATGTTGGAATAGTGATTTATTTATATCACTTCGACAATTGCTGCCAGAAGGATGCCCCAGGACAAGATATGATATTTTTACTGTTCAAAACCAATCTCTTTAGAAAGACTGTTAACATTTAACTCCACTTAGATATATGGTGCTATGCAAATATCTGGGTGCAGTGAATCACTAAATAAAGAGACAAAGGCAAAGCTATTCTAAGAGTTCAGTACTTGTGAAGTGAATGGAGCCAGGCTAGCCTTTTCCAGCAAAATATTTTGCCTGAGGATTTTTAGCATCCAAAGTATAAAGAGCCAACATGCTACCGTTCTATCTGTGATGCACAATTTTTCTATAGAACAAAAGATCTTTTTCATTAGCAACAGGACCATAAAAAAGAGAAGCAATTAATCTCTTTAGCTATCAATGGCAAAATATTAGAACAACATGAAGTACACAACTGAGGAAATCCCCAAATTAAAATTCCTTACTTAGTATGGGTTGTCACCCTTTGTATAAGGGTGTTCATGTTTTAAAGCAAGAGGGTCAGATTTTCCCAGATTCATAGGTATACAAATTTAGGTAATTTCAATCTAATGTGTATGTATTATTTCAGTAATTGCACACACAAATCACAAATTTGCCTGTATACAACCACCTATTCATTTACAGATGGTGAAAAGGTGGCTTAATTAGAACTGACGTACTGCTTTAGGTAGTCAATTGGGTGCCCATTTAACCCAAATAAAGCAACTTTATGATGATGCAGGAAAACTCTTGCATTCACTCTTATAAGAAGTTGTTTAAATATGTTCTCAAATTCTTCTGGCTTAAGTATATGTTTACAGTTTATTTGGAGAAGGGATATTTATCTGAATTTGAATCTATATGCATAATTTCAGACTTTATGCCAATTATTTTCTTATTTAAGAATTATATTGCAGTAGCAGGGAACTTACAATTAGAGAAAGGAGATTACTGGAAATTAACCATTCCATGTGTCTCTTGGCATATTTCTGCTGATCCAATTGAGACATAAGATTTACCAGACTGGTACCATAATGACTAAGATATTATGAATAAAGAAAAACAACAAAAACAACAACAACAACAAACCACCACCTCCACCACCAATAAAAACAAACAAACAAACAAAACAAAACAGGCAAGCGAAAATTTCTGTTGGTAAATTCATCTTTGCATAAGACATCATTTCATATCCTAGACCATTTGTGAAGAAAGGAATTCTTCACTGACTTCAGTGGAAGTAGGATAAGGCCCAGGGGAAAAAAAAAGAGAAGAGTAGAGAAGAGTAGAGAAGAGTAGAGAAGAGTAGAGTAGAGAAGAGAAGAGAAGAGAAGAGAAGAGA
>CM021733.1:77908348-77933105 GCA_011075105.1 Heteronetta atricapilla
AAAAAAAAAAAAAAAAAAAAAAAAAAAAAAAAAGAGTCATAAGACCTTATCTTTCTATTGCCTTATGCAACTGCATAAAGGAGTCAAGCTATACAGATGGAAAAAATCCTTTAGCAACAGCAGGAGTGTTTGTTACCAATTAAAGCTATAATTCATAGGGTTGCTATAATCTCTACTGTCCCCTGGAAAAACAAAACAAAAAAACCAAACCACCATCTTCTTCTTAGCTATTATATTTACGTTTATTCTCCTTCTATAAACTATTTTTAATATTTCAATTCATAATATTTTTGCCTATCTCTGTGAGAAGGTTGAGGGATCAGTTTGTGTGAATGATGTTATCATGTACAACACATTTGCATCATATTGTGATATCTATACATACGGATCTATTTTCTGAACCATGAAATCTGGGAAACCCAGCGGTAATAAAAGCTATAACAGATAAAAGCTGTCAGACACAGAACCTGTCTTCACTGCTGGCTTATTCCATTTTCCCCAGTGCTATGAAATTTTTCTCTTTCACTTTCCAGAATGGGTAAAAGTTTTTTGTCTTTCATCCTGACTCTTCTTGACTTACTCCAGCAGTTCAGTCAAATTTTCTCTCTGTTGATCAACAAAGTCAACAGATTTTGTGTAAGAGGAGCAGAATTTGCTCCATTTACTCCAAACATGCTGTGAAAATACTAGTGTGTTTACACAAAAGTCTGAAAACACAGTAAATCAACCCCATGCTGTTTCAATGTCAAAAGTGAGAATTACTTAAAATCTTATTACATTGTCATAAAAAATGGTGAATTAAATTTAAACTATAAATGATTAAAAAAGATTAAAAGGGATTTGAGTACCATTGTCTAAATTTATATCTCTGCAAGTACAAACATTTAGAATTTAACTACAGAAATCTAAACTAGATTCAGATTTACTTACTTATCTATTACAAGTATTTTTATTTTTTTTTCCTTTCTCGGGCTATAAGGCAGTCTTTTTTTTTTTTTTTTTTTTTTTTTTTCTTTTTTCTTTTTTTCCTCCAGCAAGGCATTCATACATGTAGAATGTTTCCTTACCCTTCTGATAGTTGTTACATGTTAGGTTCTGATGTTGATAGGCGAGTCAAAGTGAAGAATGTCATACTTTTTACTTTACACCTATAGAGATATAAATAAAAGATTATTTTCTATAAAACTATTATTTAACACTAAATAGCACACTGCTAAAGACTGGTGCATTTTAACTGAAGTAAAAATATAGAAAAAAAAAAAAGCACATAACCCTGTGGCTACAGTACTGGAAAATTGTGACTAAATTATTTTTAGGTTTGCATATTGTGCAGATGTGTTTGACTGTGTAATACACAGACTGTTCATTTGAACTTTTCAATAAAACTAAGGTAAAACACAGAATTTGAAAAATAAAATCGTAAATGAAATACAGGTTCTGCTATAATCAGGACTAAAAGTTGAGGAACCTGTGGCAGTCAGTACAAATCTCTGAAGTCCTGCCTTATGATGAGTCAGTCCCCTAAGTCTAAGCTCTAGGAATAAAAGGAATAATCATGAAATTCAGTAAGGTTGAACTTTAGAAGAGAATACCTAACCCAGGACAAGTACATTCTTGAAAATACAATGAGGAATTGTATTAATTTTATACGCAATATCTCATTCAGATACAGAAAACTGGTTTATTTCTTCCATTTTCTGCTTATTTTAGAAGTATTTAAACTTACCACTAATAAAAACACCATGAATACTCAGGACTGCTGAGTATTTTGCAGGAGTTTCCTTTCCACATAGTTTTATAAAACCATTTTTTTTAATTATTATTTTTTTTAATGAGAAAATTACTACAATCGGAACATGTTTACTTACCTGAGAGAGACCTAGGCAGGCTGAGACTGATAGAGATCCAGGATTACTTCTTATATTTTAATAACACACACACACACACATATATATCTCTATATAAAAATATTATAACATGTAGGCACATTAAATAAGGTGATACAACATCACTAGAAACATTTAGATTTATTTTCTTTTCAATTCCATGGATTTGAATGATAGAATTGATAGGTATTAAATCTGCCTTTGACAGATAACAATGCAATGATATCAAAGCATATATTTATATATTTATCCCCTGAATTTCCATATAAATTTTTTGTATTTATTATGTTAACTAACTAGAAGAAGAACAAACAAACAAACAAATATTAGTCCAAATCCCTCTATATCAGGAAAGAAGTGAATTATAAACAAATTGTTAATAGCCTGGATGAGATCAGCACCTGACAAGGACATGGAGTTCATATCATACTTGCAATGTTATATGCATAAGTTTTCAAAAAGAATAATGGAAAGGAAATCCAGTAATACAGGAATATCTGTGCTTGCTCAGACAGAAGCTGCACATGGATCAATATTTTTACCTATTCTAAGTAAATGAATAGTTAATAATATACAACCAGAGTTAGTCAATAGTTAATAATATATGTATGCTTGCTCTTGATGCTCTCAGAATGTTCAGCTCAGGGAGTACTTGAACAACAAGTGGCCTCTGTGTATTTTACAATTTTATGTGTATTTTACAATTTTCTGTGGGCCATAAAGTTGATCTGAGAGCTGGAGCACCTCTCTTACGAAAAAAGGCTGAGAGAACTGGGGGTGTTCAACCTAACGAGAAGGCTCTGGGGTGACCTTATTGCAGCTTTTCAACTTAAAGGGGGCCTGTAAAAAAAAGATGGAGAGCAACTTTTTGCTCAGTCAGATGATGACAGGACAAGGGGGAAACTGAAAGAGGGGAGATTATATTAGATGAAGAGAAGTTGTGAATAAACCATCCCTGGAGGTGTTCAAGACCAGTATTGTGGTTTAACCCGGCCGGCAGCTAAACACCACAAAGCCATTCACTCACCCTCCCCCCTCCCTCTCTGGGATGGGGGAGAGAAATAGAAAAGTGAAGCCTGTGGGTTGAGATAAAGACAGTTTGTTAAGATAGAAAATAATAATAATAATAATAATTAATAATATATGTACAAACAAGTGATGCACAATGCAATTGCTCACCACCCGCTGACCGATGCCCAGCCCAACCCCGAGCAGCTGGCCCCCCACCCCAGCTAGCCACCCCTATGACATTCAGCATGACGTCAGATGGTATGGAATACCCCTTTGGCCAGTTTGGGTCAGCTGTATTGGGTCTGTCCCCTCCCAGCTCTTGCTGTCCCCCCAGCCTTCCCGCTGGCAGGACAGAGTGAGGAGCTGAAAAGTCCTTGGCTTAGTGTAAGCATTGCTCTGCAGCAATTAAAACATCAGCATGTTATCAGCACTCTTCTCATCCTAATCCAAAACATAGCATCCTACCAGCTACTAGGAGGAAAAATAACTCCATCCTAACTGAAACCAGGACAACCAGGTTGGAAGGGCCTTGGGCAACCTGATCTAGTGGGTGGCATCCCTGCCCATGGCAGGGGGGTTGGAACTAGATGACCTTTAAGGTCCCTTCCAACTTGAGACATTCTATGATTCCGTGATTTCTCTGCTGCAAGTTTATAATTTGAAACCATGCAAGATTTTTATCTTAAGAATCCTATAATATGATATATTATAAATATCACATTTTTTATGCAGTATACCTTTAGATGTCCTAAGATTTTCTAGGTGTCTGGAAACCTAAATAAGGAAAAAATCTAAAGAAATTACTGTTTTTCTAAACCAGTAAATTAGGCAGTGGCAATAAATGTTCCCAAGTGCTAGAATTTTATTATGTGGATTCCTAAAGAGTTTTGGCTTAAACTAGTGTGGTGGTTTTACCCTGCTGGGCAGCTGAACTCCACCACAACCTCTCTCTCACTCCCCCTTCTGAAAGAAGAAGTGGGGAGTAAATACAATGGAAAGGTCTCAAGGGTTGAGATATGGATGGGGAGATCACGCTACAATTATCATCATAGGCAAAACAAGCTCAGCATAGAGAGATTAATATAATTCATTGCCTTTTACTCACAGACTTGAGCAGTCATAAACTAAAAGTCAACTAAAAACACCTTCCCCACAACAACCGTCTTCTACCTTCTCCACTCAAGTTGTGCAGGGGAATGGTGAATGGGGGCTGTGGTCAGTCCCTAACACTTTATTTCTACTGCTTCACATGGTCACTCTCTGCCCCTGTTCCACAATATGCTCTGATATTCCTGTGATAGACCTAGAGACTGTTTAGACTGCAGTATCCTGTGGAGAAATATAAAGTGCTGCAGGCTGCAGGAAAATGACCTGTGTGTAAGTGCTAAAGATATAAACAAGAAATGGCTTAAGAATCACTTGACAATAGGAAATGGTCTGGCAGTGACTTTCTTAGTACAGCACAGTAAGGTGTAAAATGACACACAGAAGCAGTTTTGCTGTGCACAGCAAAATATAGGAGAACAGAGAACAGAGGAAATAAAATATTTTTGCTCTAACAAAGACTGAAGGATAAATCTATACATGGTGGTTTCAGTTCAGGTGGTCTCAGCTGAGAACTGAAGATGGCTGTGTCTTCATGAAAAGCGATACAAGTTTTCAATTGCCAACAAATAAATGATCAAGAAATAAATGTAGAAATTAAATAAGTATGGATACCTGTTAAATGAGATCTCTCTGAATAGTCTAGTAAAGGGAAACAAATATCACATTAATGTCTAGCCTTGGCCCAGCCTCTCAAGGAAACAAACCAAAACACCATTAACTCCATCAAAATTTTCAGCTGTGAGGTTTAAAAGGTGATCTGAAGGGCACAGGAAAATGCATATATGAATAGGTGAATAGATGTTTTTGTTTACTGTGAAAGTATAACAGTACTTTTTTTTTTTTTTCTGCAATTATTTTCATTCATATTTTAAAATAACTCATATACACAGGAAATCAACAGTGATTAACCTGAAATTACAAAGAGAGAAAAGAGTGTTTGAAGTTTATTATCTAATAAAATAGTAGGCCTAGATTCTTACATTTCTTTGTGAACACTTCGTAAAAGAATACTTACTCATACTCCAGTGATTACTCTTCTGCATGCTATTGCCAAGCTCATTATTTTATTGAAGGCTGAAGTCAGCACTGCACATACCCAATTTTGAATGCTAAACGTCATAGGTTCAGTTGGTCTCAGAAGAACAACTGTAAGGCCTAATTGTACACCTGAGGAGTTACAGCTGAGCATTTTACAAGCAGATGAACAAAAAACAAAAACAAAACAAACAAAAAAAAAAACAATGACAACAACAACAAAAACACTTAAATGAGATAGTACAAAAGTTTAATCTTCCATGTGGAAGCTACTCCATGGACCTGAATTTAAACAATGTTTGAAAACACTAACAGTCACGTATGGACTTCCACAGACTTAGAAACAGCTTGTCTTTTGCTTTCTTTCATCACCCTAAACTGGAAATACCCTTTCAACCAATCAGTGTGGGGCCTAATCCCATTTCCAGTGAACATGAAGACAAGACTTCCATTGTCTTGAACTTTATTCCCTCTGTGTAGGACTCAACAACCTATTGAAGCTTGTCTGTTTATAAAACTCTAGTTGATATCTACTCTTCTTTAGTTAGATATGGGTATTGGTGCAAATATTAACCAACAGTGCTATAGGAAGCATCAGAAGCAGTTGAAATCCACTTCTTTCCCCGCAAAGCTCTTGAAGTGCAATACTGTTATCAAAGGTAGAATCCTAGAATCATAGATTATCCTGTGTTGGAAGGGATCCGCAAGGATCATTGAATCCTGCCCCTGGATCCACATAGAACCACCCAAAAATATGACCATATGTCCAAGAGCATTGCCAAATGCTTCTGGAACACTAACAGGCTTGGTGTCATGACCACTTCCCTGGGGATCCTGTTCCAGTGCATGACCACCCACTCAGTGAAGAACCTTTTCCCAACATCCAGACTGTAACTCTCCTGTTGCAGCTCCATGCAAAAGGACCCATGTTCCCTTGGGTTCTGTCTCTGTTACCAGAGAGCAGATCTCAGCACCTGCCCCTCCGCTTCCCTCGTGAGGAAGTTGCAGACCTCCATGAGGCCTCCCCTCAGTCTCCTCTTCTCTGGGCTGAACAAACCAAGTGACCTCAGACGCTCCTCATACATCTTGCCCTCTAGACTCTTTACCCTCTTTGTAGCCCTCTTTTGGACACTCTCTAGTAGTCTTATGTCCTTATATTATGGTGCCCAAAAATGTACACAGCACTTAAGGTGAGGCCGCACCAGTGCAGAACAGAGCAGGACAACCACTTCCTATGACCAGCTTGCAATGTCGTGTTTGATGAACCCCAGGGGTTCTACCCCTGTAGAAACTCAGTGGTGACTCCACTAGTGACTGGCTGCCAGCCTGATGTAACCCCAGGAATACTTGAACAACTGTGAATTAAGGTCAAATCTGGTATTCATAGTTAACTGAAAAAAGACTGTGCAAGACAGCACAAATTAACAATGACAACAACAACAACAAACAGTAACTTGAGCTTAAAACTAATTCTGAGGGCCAAATGGGAATAAAACAAGCTTAATTTACTTCCAAACACATTAATCACTGGCATATTAATCAACCTGAAATCATTCATATATCTATCTAAAAGCCATTCAACTAGAATATGTAACCCATGTGCAGACAGTGTGGTCCAGATTATCTGACTGAATTTTAGACTGTTAGTTCAGTTGCCAGAGTTGGATATCTAACCTCAACGATGCTGTAGTTAATAGAGAAAGAAAGAAAGAAAGAAAGAAAGAAAGAAAGAAAGAAAGAAAGAAAGAAAGAAAGAAAGAAAGAAAGAAAGAAAGAAAGAAAAAGACAGTCTTCCCAAATTTGGTTCAGCCAATCTAAGATCTGACTTATAAGAATGTAATGACTATTTCTCTCCACCAGTTATGTAAGTTTGTCTCCACCAGCTATCTGGGTAATCTATAGCATCTAACGCAGGTAACTTAAAGGTCCAAAATGAAGTGAGGTGAATCTGGTTTCCAAAGCAATTTATTGTGCTGAAAATCCTAATAGTTAAAAAGTAAGATGCTAGAAGACTGCATGACTTGTTCAAATTAATATTTAGAGTGACCATAAATAAATAAATAAATAAATGTCTACCTTGCCTAATATTTCATTTATGTATCTTTACTTTTTCCTTGCAGTGACTTTTATAGTTGATTATCTCTTCACTTCAGGTCACAGAGGATAGTGTGTAACATACCTAAAAGTTTCAAAAAATGAAATTCAAGTGATTATGTAGGATTCAAGTAACAGGGCAATTTGGAAGTTGGTGAGAAATTCAGCAGCAGTTTGAGAAATTATATTTTTATCCTGTTCAGCCAAGACCTTAGAACGAAGTCTGTTTGACTTGTTATATTTCAGAAAATGGTTAGTTATGAGTATTTAAATGCATTGTCAAAACTTGTATTCCTCGCTTTAAGGTAGCTTTACATGCAGTAGAGGATAAATGATTTTTACAGTGTCTTGGATTGTCTTGTACTTGATTTTGTCATGTTGACAGCATGGTGCACTTTCTGAGGCAAACACTCAATGAGTTATGTCTTCTTATATATGTCTGATGCTAAAAAGCAATCAGACAAAGTATACCCCTTTGAATGGGCATGGACTGCTGAGCTACTAGTAAGCACTGACAAGTCTGTCTTGCTGGAAAGTTTTGCAGGACTGTGTGTATCAGTGAGAGAGGACAGAAATATCTACTACTTTGCTACAGGGAGAGATTCACACAAAGTGTAAATCACCATAAATTTACTCAGAAACCAATACCTCCCAGTTACACCATGACATTAAAAAAAAAAAAAAAAAAATCAATGACAATATAATGTTTAAAAATGTACATCTATCTGAATTTAATACTGAAGAGTTGTCTGAATAGTTCTGAAGCAAAACCAGACCTTTTACATTTCTTTAATCTGAGACATTTGGAGGGATTTTATATATGCATATCTGTATATATATATATATATATATATATAATAAGAAAGGTATTTTTGTCTTCTGTTTTTTTTTTTTTTTTTTTTTTTCATATGGAATCTAGGAGCATGGAATATGATAATCAAACACTATATGAAATATACATATACAATGGTCCAATTGTTATTTAAATATCTTTTGAGAGTAACTATCCTGCTTCTGCCTATGAAGTGAACTGTGGGGAAGAAAGCATTCTATCATAACTATTAATTTAAAATATAAGGAGTTTGATTGTAAAAGCTAAACATGGATGGGTTATTCTGCAAGAAGAATATTTTTAATTTAGGGGTGGAAGCAATGTTCATTCAAAAAAATAAAAATAAAAATTCAAAGACAACAAATTGTGTGAATTCCAAACTGGTAATGTTATGTTCCACAAGACTTCTGGGCTCACCTTTTAGACAGATATTTGAAAGGCTGTTTATTAGCTTTATTTTTTATTATGTTTGATCACAAGCGTAGCATTACTTGAATTTTCCCCTTTCTGAAGCATTATCAGAGCCTTTGGGAGTTCAAAACTTTTTGCTTATCTCTGACAGCAATTCATCTACCAAATAAACTTCAAAACAAATTTGCTGCTCTTTGAAGTACAAAACTGCAATGTTGAGGTCATTTGCATTTACCCATTAAACTACAGTGTTTCTTTTTCTTTTTTTCCTTTTTAATCAAAATGACAACCATTAATGACTATATATATATATTGAGTCTTTCTTTCTCTTTCTGCCTAGCATGAACATTATGGAATGGTAATAAGGAATCACCTTAGACAAGCATAGATGAAAATGAGTTCTGCCCATTACTGTATATCCACAGCTAAACATTTCCAAACTGTTTTGATGGCTCTTACTTTTTAAAAGGCTTTATCTGAGCTTCCATATTCACAACCACATTGAACTGTATGCTACTAAAAAGTAGTTAAAGTTCTCTTCTCTAAAGTGATTAATCTCACCCCAGCTAATCTCCTCATCCACACTTTGCTTCGAAGGCATAACATCAGCTATTTTTATTGGATTTCAGTTGATTAAATAGTCTGATTTAAGGCTAGTTAAACTGTGTTCCAATTGTGGCAGGGAGGGATTCCATCTGTGTATTAAAATCCCATTGTATCTTCTGGTATCTTCTGAGGCTGTGAGGCCAAAGCATAGTTTTTTTTTTTTTTTTAATAATAATAATAATTATTATTATTATTATTTTCTTTTTTCTTTTCCTTTGTTTGTTTTTGTTTGTTTTGTTTCTAATCTGTTGAGCTAAAAAAAAGACCAGTCCCAGCTGGATATAAGAGAACACCCTTAGACATCCTTTCCCTTGGGCTAACATATTTACTTGCTTTCTTTTCTCCTTCTAGCTTCCCATGACATTCACAAATAAAGCTGCCCCACACCCATTTTGCATTGATTATGAGTTCAGAGCCAAAAATGTTGGGAACAGAAAACCCACACAAATAATTAACATTTGTCAACAAGAACCATTATGCTGCTGGGTACAAAGCAAAATTGAATTTGCTACTGAAGAATTCAAGTATGTCCTGAAGAGGGGTGAAAATAATGTTTTTAAAGTGACAGAGAAACTGAATTCTTTTTCAGTAAATAAATAAGTAAATAATACTAATAAGGTAACTTTACAAATAGGTGATATGACTATCATGTTAAAACTTTTCTCATTCTGATGAAGAGTGGGTTATGGAATAAAGGGAGAAATATAAAAGTATGCAGTTCAGAAAATCTGAATATTTTGCATCCTATTGTGTTGATGCATGATACCTCAAAAGTGTACTATATCACTGCTTCAGCTATCAAAAAGAATGAATGGAGCTTTAAAAGATTGGTGTGAAACTATTTTTAAATGCAAAAGGAAGTATGAGATGATTCACATGATTCATTTATATATTTAGCACAGCAGCATCGATCTGGTAAATGCTACTTTCAAACATTCAAGCATATTGATTTAAAGATGACCAAGTGTTTCATTGTGTTGTTGGTTTAGTGCCATCCTCCTCACTGTCTTGTTTTGCTTTTTTCTCTACCTCCCACAAACATTTAGTGTTCACAGCAAGAGAAAATACCATGCAAATCTATACATTAATGCACCTAGCAGCAAGAGGCAAATAGACATGAAAAGAACAAAGGGGTAGAAGATATATATATATATTTTCCCTCTCTCTCTCTCAGGAGAAATGGGGACATGAAAAACAATCACTGCAATATATTTGGTTTGCAATACATGTTAAAATCTTTGTTAACATTAATTAAAATTGGTTTCAATAGAAACATTGTCTCTGAAAGATTGAAAGAGGATGAAAGAGCATAAACAAAGGATAATGTCAGCTATATATCCAGATGGGAAGAGGTGTGCAGCATGGTGCTGCAGGGATCTCTATTAAGTCAGGGATTAATATCTTCACTAACCCAGGAGAGAAGTAAATAGTATTAATTACATTCACAGATAATACTAAAGAGATGCTTGAAGACAGGGAAGTAATGTGAGGAGAGTTAATTACTGTAGAAACAGAAAATATCTGAATGTTTGCACAATGCTTTACACAGCAGGGCACTGATCTTCAGTGAAGGAGTGAAGTTCCCAAGATGTAATAGAAAAAGTGAATTGTTTTAAAAGTGAACAAGAGTTAAACATTTAGTTTTAAAAAATGTAAAGTGAAAAGACAAAAAACAGTATCATAAACATTGAACAGAAGCAGGAAATTGGACGACAGTAATACTGAAAATGACTATAGGTGTAAGAAGAGAATCATTTACATGCATTTTCCATATCCTTGTGGCATGAAGAAATCAAATTATTTCTGAGGCATGCATAGAAAAAGGCATCAGGTTTGTGGCAGGAAGATAAAAGCACTTTGTTTAATGATGGAAATGTGACTGTCTATAGAAAATTACATATGATTCTAAGCAAAGCATTACAAAGAAGATATTAACAGACAGACAGGAGAGTGCTCAAAGAAAAAATACAAACATTTTAAAGTGATTGAAGGGGTAATTATTCCTGTATGATAATTTTTCTTGAATTATGGAATTTATTCATCTTTTTTTTATACATTTGTACAGGATGCTATAGATATATGAAGATATATTAAATTCTAAGATTTTAAAGATAGTGTAAATATAAATACAGCAAAAAGCACATTTTAGATAATACTGTTTTGTTTTAATGTTTTTATATACAGACAGGAAATCTTTTAAAATATTGTTTAAATTTTATTTATTAATTTGTTACAATTTCCTTTGGGTGTGTGCAGAAAGTGTGACTAAATGTGATGCATTTGATTTATATTACACATTGAATTATTTTTATATACAACTATATTTTGCATGTTAAATATTGGCAAAGGAACATGTTTTAATTTCTGCCAGATTCATTATCTATTTCTTGAGATGTTCAGAAAATAAGTTCTATTTATTATGGCTACATTCTAAGTATTCAAACTTGTTTAGAGAAACCAGTTTGGGTTGCTTCATGATCATGATCACTTCTGAACTCAATCAACTACTGAATTTTTTATAAAGTGACTGCCAGACAGAGGGATTTGAGATTTGGAATTTGCTGTTTGTTTCATTCATATTTTATCCAACAATATTTTTTATGTAACATTCCATAATCCTAATTTCTCTGAATAGACTACTGAATAGACTACTTTTTAATAGCTTTGTCAATATAACTTTTTTTTTTTTTTTTTTTTTTTTTTTTCAGAAAATACACCAATGTAGTGAAAGAAGACTAAGTGCTGTTTGAAGTTCAGCTTTTCTTAACCATGTGAAAATGCGGATTTATTTTCATTAAATATTCTAATTTAGTTTCTTTATTCTGATTAGACTGAAAAAACATGGAGTTTATTTTTATTTTTATTAAATGAAATGCTTGAATAAAAGCATTATGTAAGCATTATGCTTGATGGAAATATAAAGTATTGCTATTGTAAATCTACAGCCAAGAAACAGGTCAAAATAAAAATAGATCTAAATTGGCAACCTGGATTCTTAAAAGACAATACTGATGGCACCTCTCTGAGTCATATAATATCTATGATCATTTTTTATGGGAGCTCAGCTACTTGTGGGAACACAATGATAATAAAACTATTTAGCAGTTTTATAGCTCACTGTATTTTCAGAGCAGTGCACTGAGTTTAAATAAAAGATGCCAAACAATTCTCTTTGTAATAGATGCTTGACTGCATTATTCCAATGTATAGACATAAAGATCAGATGAGTTGCCCAGGGTAGAATTAATTGCAGAGGAACAGGCAGGATTAGGAGACAAGGCTGAATCCTAATAAGTGTTGACTTAGCCAAGTCTTTCCTTTTGTAATATTTACTTACAAGACCTTCACTGTTTTTCCTAAACCCAGACAAGTATTTTAAGTTATGCTTATGTGTTCTGTTGAATATAGGGAGAGACTCTGAAGTCCAAATAATCACATCTTTGTACATCTAACTTCAGTAGTAGGGTATAACTTAAGAGCATCACAGTAAGTGTCATGCAGTGAGGCCTGCAGCCTCAGCCCCTGTACTTGAATGGAGCATTTCCATCAAATGCAACAATATTTCATTATTTCATCAAAATATTCTGTCAGTTATGTTGTGCACATAGAAGCAACTTGTCTTCGCCTCCATTTTTGATGGGAGGATACAAACACAACAAATTATATTAGATTAAATAACTCTGGATGTGCATCATAGAAAGTGATTCAAGTCACTAATACAACATCAGTTAATAATGAGGAAAAGATTTTTCCCTGTGTTTTAAATCACCTAAAGATCTGGGGATATGCACTATTCTCACATTTATTTTAAAAATAAATAAATAAGTAACCTGTTGGTTTTACCAAGACAGAGAGATTGCAACACACTGTCTCAGTTTGCAGTTGGATTACCACAGTCATCCAAGTTTTGCTTTGTCACTGAGGAAATAATTCAGGGAGAGTAAAAAAGAGCTTCAAAAAGTTCTCACAAACCCCAGTAAAGCTGTTTATACTGGGTTCCCCAACAACTGTGCTTTGCAAATTCTTCTGTAGATGGTTGGCTGGCTTCCCTGTCACTGATACAGATCAAGCCTTTTCTTGTCATTTTAGATTGCTTGTTTTCAGATGTCTTCTTTCAAAAGCACTAAAATAATTTGCAAGTATGACTTTTATATCTCTCCTACTTATTTAATCTCCCTGTTACTCTCTTTGAATATAACAGGGGAGTGGGAAACTGCCCTAAAATTAATGTGTTTTTCAATGCTCTTCTTTATAGTGTTTATTTCGCCATAAATTTTGTATAATGAATTATATATATTTTTTTCTACTTGATAACGATTGCAATGTACTTTTTAAACTTTTGTCCTAATTTTCACAGTGAATTTACTGCTGATGGAAATTCCTCAGTTAATCACTTTGAGACTGAATTACACTAATTCCCTCACAGGCTCCAGCAAGCGATAGTGAATAATGAAATCTTTAAGTTATTAACAGTCTACCATCCCTTTTTCCATCCTCTTTAATTAAGTGATTCCTCTCAAAAGATAATGCAGATTGAGATTATCCAGCATTTCTGCAGCAGTTGTGATTGTGGAAACCTTCTGTGAGAGCTGTCTGGAAAGGAAATTCAAAGTGGGATCACACAAGCAAGGCACCATGGAAGAAGTGGTTGCATGCTGTAGTCCATCCAATAAAAAATACTTTCTCTGTGCTCTGTGGCCATGGACTGTTCTGTATCTTCTGTTTTCTTTCAGTTTCCTCCATAGAAATGAGGGGATGAGATGACTGGGGGACAGCGGCTCCGGGCAGCATAAAAGAAAGGTAAATGAACTGACTGAATAGTAGATGTAGGAGAGGATGTAGGAGGAATTCAAGTGCCATTATGCTCATAGTGTTTGCATGTATTGAAGTGTCAAAAGCCTCCCAAAAAAGTAGTAATAATAAAATCTATGACCTGGTCATAGACATTGCCTTGCAATAATCAAACACCTTGTTGATAGTGGTGTATTAAGATTACAGGGTGAATTCTTTTTGTCAGATGTAGAAAAACACTGAGGAGTTCTCTGCTGCAACTGCAAAAACTATGCAGTTGTTAGCTGAGAATTGTAAGAAATCAAGGTCCATACTTATTTATATATCCATAATATTTATTTGTTTATGAGAATATCCTCCATCAAAATTAATTTTTAATGATAAAAGTCCCAAAAAGGTATTATAACAAATACTACATTAAAAAGTATTTCTACATTGTAAAATATTAATAATTTATACATTGCATCCTGCAGTTTCACAATAGCTATTATAGGTGCATATTTCTTAACTTAGATTTTTTTTTTTTTTAATATTTAGCCTCATTTTAAATACAGACAAAATATGATCAAGAGGCATTTTCTTTTTCCCAAACATTTCCTGCTGAACACAGAAGTTAATTTCTTTTCTCTCTCAGAGAAACACCTGGGTTCTCAAATTCTAAACTAATAGACACCTTTTTTTTAGATTAAGATAATATGGCTTCCTCAGGAGGGACTATTGCTGTGTCATGGAGAAGGTTAATCTCCTCTGAATGCTGTTCCATTTTGGAATTCTGACAGTTTTCATGGAAGAAATTCTTCATGGGAACCAATATAGGACAGGGAGGAGAGAACAGCATGCAGAATGATGCCATTCATGCTGTTATTCTGCTGTGGTCTGCAGTTTTCCTGTTTAGGCATCATGGAGTATGTGAAGACTCAAACTGATTTACACAGGCATTTAGGAGGGATGTTTAGGGTGCATGTAGAGGACTGAGTGTACATTCCGGATAAGGTTTTGACTTGCTAAGTTACCACTCTGACAGAAAGATACAATGCACAGCTAGTGAGCTGTGGTTCCAGCAGCAGATTTGAAATACCTGTATTACTCTCAAGTCTGAAGGCAGGTAGTTTGGCATGAGTTCAGAGAAAATTTCATGATGTAGTCATGCTGCTAAACATGTGCACAGTTTTCCAGAGCTTATAAAAAGTGTAACATAGAGTTAACAAAAATTAGTCCACATCCCGGGTGTCTTAAATGAGCTTGTGTGCAGAAATATGATCCCATCTAAAATCGAAAGCTTAGCCCTTCCCTGGAGAAAACTGTCTATGTATTTTTTATCAAGCAACCAAACAGGGAACAATGTCTTCTTTGAAATGCCACTGAAAGAAATAAAAATTAAGTTGTCAGCTCCAATTTATTGGCAATTAGAAAACTTGCCCAGCAAAATATGCAGGTGCAACTTCCTTTGCCTGAGAGGGTGCGACAGTGCTAAGCCATATCTGCTTTAAGGAAAATATCCATGGGATAATGAGGGTTTGGACATTCTCAGTCCCCCCCCCCCCCCGGGGGGGGGGTTTTTTTTTTTTTTTTTGTATCTGCTGGATCAAAAAATGAAATTCTGTATCTGCTGGATCAAAAAAGGAGTAACATTAAGAGATGACATAGCCATTTGGTCAATAATCATGACACTTATGTGAGTAAATTCCTTTGTACTATTTTTTTGTCCAGGTCTGTTTCAGTTCTTTATTCTAGAAAAGGATGTAAATAATGGATAAGTGAGGGAACCTAGGGGGCCAGAGAGCTGAAGAGTGCTCTGTTTCCTCACTTTGAACACCAGCTACCTGTTGGGTAGTCCCCTTTCCAGGAGCTTCACAAGTGTTTACATCCCCTCGGACATAATGACACTTCTTTTCTGCACAAGTTTTATGTCTCTTAGACTGCTACATAAAAGTCATACAACATCATCATCTCCTCAAATAAGTGGGAAGATTGCAGATTTCTCTGAGCAAAACCCACAAGAATCTACAGTAGAACGTGAACAATTAGAATGAGTAATAAAGAAGGATATATTGGAGAATATAAGTGGAAAACAGAATGGATAGCATTTTCAGTAGCAGTTATATGAGATGACAGTTATATTTATATAAAACCTCTCTTCTAGAGACCCTAACAAAATAAATGAATCTGTCTGGGATGCACCTGCAAAAATTTTACCTGCAAGAAAGGAGTGTGAGGATAAAAAAATTAAAAGCCTATGAATGCTGTGTAATTATTTATTTATTTGTGGATTATGGAATATTGTTTATGCTTGATTACCTGTTTGAATCATTATTCAGGCAATGTTTTATTGCTTGTTTTGAGACATTTTAGTTCCATATTTTCTTGCAGAAATAAGAACATTATAAAATTTTTAGTTACTTTAAAACTGTTTGGTAAATTAAGTGCTTCTTAATATAGGAATGTAGCTCATATTTATTGCAGTTTAAAAAAATGGGGAGTAATTTGTGGCATATGTTTGCATCACTACGAAAGAATTGAGCAAAGCAAAATTAATGCAAATTAGACATTATTTTGCTCAGAGGCATCTACTACTAACAACATTCAGTGTAATGAAGGGTGAATGTTGTGCATGATTAAACTAGTCATATACAAACAATAGCTCAAAGTAACAAAACATAATTTTGGAATGTGATTGTCTTCTCCCACACTCTTCCATTGCCCCCAGTGAATACAGAAAGAACATGATGAAAAGATGAGAAAAGCAAGTAAAAACAGAACCAAAAGTATACACTTCATTAATGAAAGTAAAGCTGCCCAAGGTGAAAGTGGACCCCAAAGCTCTAAATAGAACTGGTCTTCTATGAAATTTAGGGACAACTTGGAGATGGTATATCAATTCAGCCTAATAGCCATTAAGCAGAGACCTACACCCAAAATTTGAATTATTCTTCTGAATTATTATATTTTAAATTTTATTGGATATGTCAAAGCTGGATTCTGTTATGCCACCTTTACAATAAATAGAACAAAAATAACATTTTCAGAAAGCAGTTTTCCTTAATCATTTAGACATCTGTCCCAGGATGTGACAAACCACTGCATGGAAGTTCCTGTTTGTCTTTTCTTGCTTTACATAGAGCATATGACGACTTTACATAGAGCATATGAGGAATCTCCGTTAACTCTTTTTCTTTTTTCTTTTTTCTTTTTTTTTCTTTTTTTTTTTTTTAATTATTCAGGTACAGAGATTTAAATCCCAGAGCTCCCACATTTTCATTTATTTATTTATTTATTATTTATTCTGCATTGACTAGTGAGTGTTAAGGCAATTTGCCATTTTCAGAGAACCTTGTAGGAGTGTGTCTAAAAGCTAAAACTATGTTTAAATTCCAGTGGCATCAGAACCATTTAAAGACTGTAACTCAAGTTTTTGCTTCAGTGATCTTGTGATCAAAAATAGCTAATAAATTAGGATTTACTTGGATTATGGTTTGTTTGTTTGTTTGTTTTAATCATTTTGTGAATAGATAGATTATGATTTCTTTACTTTTCTTCTAAATTTTAAGCATTTCTTGTTTTTGTTTCATTTGTTCTCAGAAGTAGTGTCATTTCTTCAGTTATGGTTAGGAAATTGTATTTAGAGCAACACTAATGTTAATAATCTGGTTCTTCTATTTGTACAGAAAAAAAAATCTTTTGATTTTCTGCAGTGAACTGAACAGTGGTTATTCAATAAGTTTTTCTATTACTCAGTGAATGTAAAAAGGTCTGATGCTTTCTTTTGCTCCAAGTCTGGGAGAGGGAACTCTGACTTAAAATTCTTGTCTGATTTCCCCTAAGAAGTTCAAGGCAGTGAGTCATTTCTGGACAGCTCAAAGATAAAAAGAACCAAGTTTGAGCTCTGACAATATTCCCTTTATTGAGCAGCCATCCTCTATTTATTGTATGAGTTTTCTATATTAATATTTTAGAGGTGAGGCTCACAAGTCTGTAGATCCCTTTAAGCCTTTTTTTAAAATAAATAAATAAATAAATAAATAAATAAATATGAATAATGTTTCACTTTTTCCAGTCACCAGGGATTTCATTTGACTTCCAGGACTTTTTAAATATGATGGAGAGTGGCTTGGCAACTACGCCAGTTCAGGACCCTGGTATGTTTGTCATCAGGCCCCATAAACTTATACCTGTTCATTTTCATCAAGTGGTTTCACATCTGCTCTTTGCTTACAGTGGGTGGGACTTTGCTTCCCTAGCACCTTCCTAGATGTTCAGGCACTCAAGAAACATGGGAAGCCTGACTGACAGTGAAGACCAAGGCAAAGAAGTTACTGAGTATCTCAGCCTTCTCCATGTCTGTCATTACCAGATCACATTTCTCCTCCATCAGAGGGGGTACACTCTCCTTGGCCTTTCTTTTCTGTCCAATGTACCTATAGAATCCCTTATTGCTATTCTTTGCATCCCTTGCCAGGCTCAGTTCCATCTGTGCCTTGGCTTTCCTGATCTTAGCACTTCACGTCCAGATGGCATCCCTGTACTCTTCCCAGGCCACATGTCCCTGCTCACAGAGCAGACAGAGCATTAAAATAATAATAATAATAAAAATTGCTTTTCTCATTAGCCAGAAACAGCAATAGGAATCCATATGTATGGATCATCCGGACTCAGTTACACATTCTTTTTCATGGACTAATCAATCTGTTTTCTACACTGTCAGAATTTGAAAGAGTGATCAGCTTCACCTTCTTAATGCAACATTTTTATACCCAAGCCCTATAATGAACTTGCTGCATCAAATAATTTACTGTAAGATAAAGATATCATAGTTTCACTCATATGCAAAAATATTCAGAGTGAAAGAAATTCCCATTTGTAGGGGGAAAATAACACCTGTTCTGTTCTTCTTAAGATCATATAGATCCTAATATTAGTGCAATTGTTGTGTAGTGATTTGATCTGTGTCCAAAAACTTCCCTCCATCATTTTTATGCTTTACAATGTTTTTATTTCCTGAAATATAAAAAGCAAAAGAGTTTAAAAAATTGTATGTGGCCTCATTTTGTTCTGTGCAATATTTGTTATGATTTTATTTGTTTTACTGTGTTTGTCTTTGATTTGTACTTTTGAGTACTAAGACTTAATGTAGTCCTAGTTTTTAAAGAGTTCCTGGTAGAATCAGCCTTTAACCTGAAGAAAATGGGTGTATTTGTCTATATCAAGTGGTTCTACTGCTTTAGCTTAGGCAGCCTTAGCAAAACAGACAAATTATTTGAGCATATGCTATCTTAATATTAATAGAATAACTTCTACACTAGAACTTCTACTGTCATGGAATCATACCCTCATTGGAATGATTGCACTGATTTTGCATTTAGCTGCAAACTGCACATTCTATAGAATTCCTTCTACAAAATAAATAAATAAATAAAAATAATAAAAAAATAGCCACCCTGAAGTCACTAAACCTGATAATTGTATTGAGTCACTTTATCATCATGAAATCCACTGTTTCTACACTAATAGTGTTATTCTGTCCATTGTAAGAGGAGCAAAATTAAACAGCAACCCTTATGTGCATAAACAGCAGTGTCCAAATAACATAACAACCTCATTACATGAAAGAAAGCTAAAATTTTGCTTGTGTAGCTTAATCTGTATAGGGAGGAAGTAGAGAGAATGATACTAAAACATATCAAGTAAGGATCACTGTTCTTCAGTACTTCTGTCTGGTAGAAACTAGTAAAATGTGTAAGTGCATCCACCATTTCACCATTTTCTTAATTCCAGTGCTAGAATTAGACTTAATGAAGAAAATAACTGGATTTCTTATGATAAAAATACTGCACATTGAAATAGCCAATGTTAGTGTTTTTAACCCTTCCGAGATCACCTATAAACAGATCAATTTCTCACCTTGATTTATTTTCCACAATTTTATAAATTAAAATATGGTATATAGGATCTGGATAGGCTGCACTGATGGGCTGAGGTCAACTGCATGAAGTTCAACAAGGCCAAGTGCCGGGTCCTCCACCTGGGGCACAATAACCCCAAGCAGAGCTACAGACTGGGAGATGAGTGGTTGGAGAGCTGCCAGGCAGAGAAGGACCTGGGAGTGATGGTTGATAGCCAGCTGAATATGAGCCAGCAGTATGCTCAGGTGGCCAAGAAGGCCAACAGCATCCTGGCCTGTATAAGAAACAGTGTGGCCAGCAGGGCTAGGGAGGTGATCATCCCCTTGTACTCAGCTCTGGTGAGGCCACACCTCGAGTACTGTGTTCAGTTTTGGGCCCCTCGCTACAAGAAGGACATGGAGGTGCTTGAGCAAGTCCAGAGAAGGGCTACAAAGCTGGTGAGGGGCCTGGAGAACAAGTCCTATGAGGAGCGGCTGAGGGAGCTGGGCTTGTTCAGCCTGGAGAAAAGGAGGCTCAGGGGTGACCTTATCGCTCTCTACAGGTACCTCAAGGGAGGCTGTAGCGAGGGGGGTGTTGGTCTGTTCTCCCACGTGCCTGGTGACAGGATGAGGGGGAATGGGCTTAAATTGCGCCAGGGGAGTTTTAGGTTGGATCTTCGGAAGAACTTCTTTACTTTTATTTCTGTATGAATTTCTAAATTGTAATGAAGTACTTAGGTATGTTTAGCCAATCAGTTTGCTGAGTAAATGGAATTGTCTTAATGCTGCAATTGTGCAATTAGACTTATTTGGTCTGTGTAGAGCTAGCCACTCTTAGATTAGCAGATTGATAAGGATACAAAGGGAAGGCCAAAACATTCTTTTAAACTAAACTTTATTTAATTATCATGTAATTGGGTTAGGTTTTATTTTGTTATTCCATATTTCAGTGGGTATGATAAATATGAGGTGCCCTGAGGGTGATGCTTGTGCTGAGATATGCCTTGGTGTAGGGTTTATCTGGGATAACATCACTGTATTAAGACTCGGGTTTGGAGCATAGTATTTAGAATAGCTCAAATGTCTCAGTATTTGTGGAATTAAATATATTGTCTTACATATATAACTTTGGCACTTGTATAATTTTAGCACTTGTTTTGTTGTTAGTTGTTTGATATGTATCACAAGTTTTGGTGCATTTTCATGGCTGATTTCAGTAGAAAATGCAAAAAGATTGAGAGTAGTTCTATTACAGATCTGGTACTGCTTTTTCTGTTCTTAACAGAACATGCTAAACATAACAATGCACAGGAAAGGAATGTTTAGAAAAAATATTAAATCTTCAAAAATATTTCTATTTCTATATTTCATTTCTATTTCTAAACTGTTCTCTCCTGTGTAGTAGAATTATAAACAGTCTGTTATACATTAACGACAAAAGGAATTCACCTTTCTGCATTCACCTTTTTGCCATAATAATATTTATTATTGCCAACTTTTTAGCAGTGTATGTGTACAAGAAGGGTATGTCTATAGTAGGATATTAAACAGTTCTTGAATAATGGAATACCATTATCCCTCCCATTAAATTGTGTGAAAAATACATGACATACCTTTGGCCCAGGCCAACTAGTACACTGCAACACAGTTCCTGAATATTGTTTGGGAATTTACCGGGTACCTTTCTGAAAAAACAGTTGTATTTGACCATTCTTTTTTTAAGGGTAATATAATTTAATTGAGTAGACCTATAATGTTTTGTACTAATGGGCACAAATATCTGAGAATGGCCACAGGAACTGTTTAATTTCTGGAGATATTCAAAACCTGCCATGATGCCATCCTGCTAAATGTACTGTAGGTGATTCTGCTTGGCAGGGATGTTGGACTATATGATCTTTAGAGGTTCCTTCCCACCTCAGCCATTCTGTCCTAAGTTGTTACTACAGCATATATTTTTTAAAAAAATAGTTCTTTATATATATATATTTGATTATTATATATATATATATAAATTCTTCAATGTATTATAACTGATCCAGTATGAATAGATTGCTGTATGGCAAGACTGTTCTCCCCAAATTATCCATTTTCTCTAGAAGAGATAAATTAACCATGGAATATGAAACTGTATAAAAATAGCACCAACCACATGAACTAATATCATTTTGGGGAAAAAGAGGGGGAGAGAGAGAGAGAGAGAGAGAGACTGAGGTAAAGACCCTAACGTAAAAAAAAACAATAATATCTAGGAAACCAACAAACAAATAAACAAACATATAATTGAATAGACAATTATATGCTTTATTTTGTTTTTGTGAAATTAATCTTATAACAAATGTTCACACAGAAGTGTTCAAATTATTCTCTAATGTAGCACTTTTTGTTATGTTTGGTATACCAGATACTCTTCCATAAAAGACTGAAACATCCAAATCATGACAGAATCAAACCTAAAACAAGAATTTATAGTGCTTCTTGAAGAATGTGGATCCTTACATGGGAAAGTAAATACTTTATTCTCAGGTGATGTGGCAAAAAGATTAGTTTTGAACACTGAAACTGCTATTATGTAAAGTAAGGTTCCTTGAACAAAGAGAAGTTTCAGGTTCATTTATTTGTTTATTTATGGAAATCAAACTTTAAATCCTTTTGGAATCGAGTTTTAATTGTCTGTGTCTTTAAAGAATCAATAAAGGCTGCAGAACAATGTTAAGCAATGTTTCAAAGCTAGATATTTAACTCACTTATTTCACGTTTTTGAGAGAAGACCATATTTACTCGTTTGTTTTGTGCCTTGGATTATAAATTAAGCCTCTGTTCCTTACAGTTACTACTTCTTCACTAAGAAAATTGACAGTATAAAGGCCAATGCTGCTTAATTAAGAGACATATAATTTATTTTGTTCTTTATTGCATAGTGAAGCAAAATTCAGAAAGACTCTAATTTGAGTTCTGTCCTGCGACATCACTGCATGTAGGTTGATATGATGGCTTTTAGTGTTCCATGACTTTAATAATCTTCATAGTCTTTTAACAGGAAATTCAATTACCTAAAGAGTTGTCTAGTTTCAGATGTATTAGGGTATTGTGTCTGTACTGTAGCGGCACTCAGGGGCCTGTTTCTGACTCTCTCCATTGTCATTAACAGTAACTTTTTAACAGCTTCACTAACTTCAAGGAAAGCAATGCACTCACAATGTTTGCAAGATCAGTCTGAAGACTAGTTGGACATGCTCACAGAATAGAAATGCAAATTAGCATTACCTTTCAAATTTGCATTTCTGCTTCTTAACATAAAAACAATCTGAAGAATTTGAATTTAAAGAGTTAATATGACCTATCGTAGAGATAGAGACAAATATTAAATTGATGAAGTGTAATTTAAAATATTACTAAATTGGCATAAAATATATAATTTATTTATGTTCAATAGTATGCCATAAATGATAATATACATAGTATATTAAATTTTCACATGTGTTGTAGAAAACAATAAAATCAGGATTATGTATTGTTATTTGGAAGGTATACACTAAATAATATAGTTTATTAAAATAAAATCACATCTTATAAATTAAAAATATAAAACTTCTATTTATCTTCTTGGGTTAATTATATTTCCTGACCTATGTTATACCTTTAATTAATTATGCTAAATTATAAATGATGTGAAAGAAATGAATTGCTCAATTTTTATCTGTTAGAAAAGGAGATATTTTATCTGTTAAAAAGGAGGAGATTAACCTATCAACTCTTTTTAATTGCACTTTTCTTAATCAGAATATCTGCACTTTGAAGAGTCTTTGATTTTATATGTACATCTACCAGAAACAATTCAACTCCATCAAAAATCTTTGGACCTCTCCAAAGATTTTTTTGAGAGGCAAAGCTAACTTGTTTCATCACAGCTGTGCAAAAATGTGAGATTAATATACTTCTGGTACTAGGAATACCATTTTTAAAGCTAAAATCTCTCTGCAGGCCATTGCATTCAACCACATAAGCATACTTGGTGCTAATAAATAAATAAATAAATAAATAATTTTGCTTATTAAGGTATGTTGAGAAAACCTCAGGGAAAAGACTGTGCCTTGGTGGATCAGTTATATTGCTGGATTCAAAAGTCTGTGCACCTTGGCATGTAAACTAAAGGGAAGCAATCTGTAGTATGTAAAGTAGATACAGTTCAGAAACATCCATCTGTAAAAGCAGTCTTATGAAAGCATGAAGAAAGTTAAAATTCAAATCCTTGTGAAATATCTGTCATTCAGAAACTGGAAAAATATCTATCTATTATCTATCTGTCTATCTATCTATCTATCTATCTATCTATCTATCTATCTATATTTTAAAATACCATAGTGATAACCCCAACAAAAGAAGCAAAAGGTGTTTGACTGATAGGGGTGTACTGAGACATTACTGAAGCTATAATCAGCGTAGTTTATTCACAATTCAGCCTCAGAAGCTACTTATAGGAACAAAAAATATATGAAAAAGTGATAAGAACTCAATAAAGTAAGGTAGATTTACCTTAATTTCTTTTCAGAAGAAAGACATGTCTGAAAGTTACTTGCAAGTATTGTGGGCAGCACAAAAGTCACCTCAGAACTTCATAATCATTTTTTAAGCTTGATTAGAGAGAGAAAATATAATTCATTTTATAAGAGTTGAATGTGACTTCAAGACCCAGAGCATGAACAAAACTTGTTCCTCTATTTTGTTCAGGACAGTTTGCAGAAAACATTTTTGAACATTGATGAAATTTTGTTTCAGACAAGTCAAGATGTAGAGAAGTGGCTGCATGTTGCTGTAAATGAAAACAGAATTAGGAGTAATAAAGACATAACTGGTCTCTGAGATCCATTTGCTTAAAGAAAATAGAATTTTTATTACTATAAAGAACTGGAACAGGTTATCTGCAGAAGTTGTGCAGTGTCTCTCCTTAGATATATTTAAACCCAACCTGACAAAGTCCTGGGCAACCTGCTTTAGCTGGCTGTGCTTGTGCAAGGGACTTTGAGAGTCAATGATCTCCAGAATCTCCAGAAGGTCTTTTCTTTCTTTCTTTCTTTCTTTCTTTCTTTCTTTCTTTCTTTCTTT
>CM021733.1:77933115-77977509 GCA_011075105.1 Heteronetta atricapilla
TCTTTCTTTCTTTCTTTCTTTCTTTCTTTCTTTCTTTCTTTCTTTCTGTCTTTCTGTCTTTCTGTCTTTCTCTCTCTCTCTCTCTCTCCCTCTCTTTCTTTCTCTTCCTCTCTTGCTCTCTTCCTCTCTTTCTTTTCTTTCTTTCTTTTTCTTTGTTTGTTTGTTTCCCAGTTTAACTGTTCTGCTGTGCTTCTGTGATTCTCCCACTCTCTGCCTCACACCTATAGGTCAGTTCACTGGAATGCATAGTCATATTCAAAGGTTGTTTCTAGGAAAAGTTCATTTAGTTCAATCAGGTATGTAGAGCAACAGACAGTAAGTTAAGGCTTATTTAAATAGGCTGAGTTAGTAAATCAAGGATAATTCATGTTACCTATGAAAATTATGATCTATGTCACAGCACTGTCAAGACTACAGCTAAGTGTAGTGTGTTTATGTGGCAAGGTTTTGGTAGCAGAGGGCCACAGGGGTGACTTTTGTGAGAAGAAACTAGAAGCTGCCCCATGGTAGGTAAGGGCTTGGCTGCTGACCAGAACCAAGCCAATAAGCAATGTTGTTTGTACCTCTGTGAGAGCATATTTAAGAAAGGGAGAAGAAAACACTGCACCACACAGCAGCTGGGAGAGTGAGAGGAGTGAGAAACAACTTTGTAGGTGCCAAAGTCAGTGAAGAAGGAGGGCGAGAGGTGCTCCAGGCGCCAGAGCAGAAGTTCCCGGCTGCCTGTGGTGAGGACCATGATGAAGCAGGATGTCCCCATGCAGCCCATGGAGTACCATGGTAGAGCAGGGTTCCATGCCACAGCCTGTGGAGGAGATCGTGGTGGAACAGGTGGACCTGCACTGACTGCACAAAAGCTGCGGCCTGTGGAAGACCCCTGCTGGAGCAGATTCCAGGCCAGACCTGTAGCCCACGGAGAGGAGCCCATACAGAAGAAGGTGACCTGGCAGGAGCTGCGGCCTGTGGGAGACCCGTGCTGGAGCAGTTTGCTCCTGAGGGATGGACCCCATAGGACCCCATGTTGAGCAGTTCTTGAAGAGCTGCTGCCTGTGGGAAGCCCAAGTCGGATCAGTTTAGCAAAAAGTGCAACCCATGGGAGGGACCCCATGGCACAGGGGACAAGAGTGACTGAGAAGGAACAGCAGAGACAAAGTGCTATAGATCGACCACAGCCCCATTCCCCCGTTCCCCTGTGCCGTTTGGGGGGAATTGGAAGAGGGCGGATGGGGGAAGCTGTTTTTGGTTTCTTTCCTGTTTCTCACTTCTCTAGCTTGTTAGTAATAGGCAATAAATCTTACTGTCTCCCTACTCTGTTTTTCCAGTCACAATAATTGTTGAGCTATCTCCCTGCCCTTATCTCAACCCTTGAGCCCTTTCCATCTTATTTTCTCTCCCTTTCTCTTTGAAGAAGGGGAGTGAGAGAGCGGCTGAGGTGGAACTTGGCCACCCACCTGAGTAAAACCACCACAGTAAGAAAAGAGAATTTTTCTTAATTTTTAAGAAAAAAATTAAGCTGAACTGACACTTCTAAAATTAGACGATTCTGGAGAAGATGACTCAAGTCTTTCTTAATAAAGGAACTAATTCCCAATAGATAAGTCATATTCAATTATTTTACTAGTCATATTAAATTATTTTTCTGGACAAGTGAATGCAAATATCTATTACAGGTAATTCGAAGTCTTATTTCTGAGCTATGTCTTGAATCTGCTGCAAGATGAACATGAAAATATAAAAGTAATCATTGTGTAGATACTGTTATCAATTATATTTGCAATTGTTGAAGTAATATTGCAGATTGTTTTTACATGACTACATATTGGTAACATCAACAAAAAAATAAATAATGTAGGAGGAATTGCTCAAAAGATAGGACTTAAGACCAGCTTCTAAAGCTTATTAAGTATTACTCTCTTTTGAGATTAAAACTGAAATTAGAATGTGAATCATAGCAATTTATTTTTCTGTTGCCTTAGATAGACAGATTATAGCTCCTGAAACACATAGAAATATTTTAGAAGGAAGAATAAATTAATAAAAAATTGGAAGATCCAGTATGGAGTATGCTGTAACCAGAGCATTTATATATACTACAAGAGAAGTATCAGAATTGGATTAAACAAGTCCAGAACTCCAGCCAAAACAGATGTAGGTATTTGCACATAGGTCTCCCACATCCCAGTTAGACATAGGAGGCTGGAATTAGTTTCCTGATGTATAGTCACAGAACAGTTAAGATGGGAACGGATCTCTTGAGATTATGTAGCACAACCCTGCTCAAGCAGGAAGCCTGGAATCATGTCCAGTTGGATTTTCAGTATCTCCAAGGATGGAGACTCCATAACCTCTCTGGGCAACCTGCGTAGGTGTTGGACCACTCTTACAGTACAAAGTGTTTTTTTGTGTTCAGGTGGAATTTCCTGATTTTTAATTTGTGACTGTTACTTTTTGTACTGTCAGTGGCTATGGTTGAGAATGGTTTGTCTCCCTCTTCTTCATTCTCTGTGATATGTTATTTATACACATTGATAAGATCCCTGAAAGCCTTCTCAGGGATGAACAGTCCTTTCTGTCTCAAACTTTCATTTTATGAAAGGTTCTCCAGTTGGAAGATGCAACTCATTAAATGAATACTAAAAACACTTTGAGTTTGGACCAAATTATGTGGGATAAATACTTTGAGAATCCCTTTGTATAAAGGCATCAAGCCTTTTATCTTTCTCAAGACTTGGTGGACATGTAACAGAATAAGGAAACTGCAGAATAATTCATAAGCATATGGTCAAAACTTTTAATGACCTAAATTTTGGAATTAATTTCCTAAAGTAAGGCATCCTGTATGTCCTTTTGGGGGACATTAAACTGTTGGAGAGTGTCCAGAGGAGAGCAATGAAGATGGTGAAGGGCCTAGAGGGGAAGACATATGAGGAGCAGCTGAGGTCACTGGGCCTGTTCAGCCTGGAGAAGAGGAGGCTGAGGGGGGACCTCATCGCAGTCCACAACTTCCTTGCAAGGGGGAGTGGACAGGCAGGTGACCTATTCTCTGTAAACACCAGTGACAGGACCCGCAGGAACAGTGTTAAGCTGAGGCAGGGGAAGTTTAGGCTGGACATCAAGAAGAGGTTCTTCACCGAGAGGGTGGTCGCACACTGGAACAGGCTCCCCAGTGAAGCAGTCACTACACCAAGCCTGTCTGAACTTAAGAAGCAACTGGACCATGCACTTAGTCACATGGTCTGAACTTTTGGGTAGACCTGTGCAGTGCCAGGAGTTGGACTTGATGATCCTTATGGGTCCCTTCCAACTAGGGAGATTCTGTGATTCTATGACTTTTTAATCCTAGCTCACAAGTCATTTATGTTGTTTGAAAAGTGTACTCAATAACTTTAATCTATCCTCTAAGTATACACAGACCTTTAGTGTCATACTGTATATCTAGTTCCTATAAAATAATTATGTAGCATTTGCCACAGTATTTCACATCTCTAAATATGATGATTAATGTTTTTTTAGGTTATCATCAATTATTTTACAAAGAGAAAAAGAATAACCTGAAAGATAAATTGTACTACAAATACAATAAGTACAAATGCCTGTCCATTTTTTGACCTCCTGATAACAGCATGCAAAATCTATTATTCATTTCACAAATCTAGGTAATGAAGATGAGAGTGGCAGAGCATGTGTTAAAAATATGTAAATGAATTGATCTTTAATCTACCTATGCCCAAGAAAAACAATCACCTCCTGCAGAAGAACTGTTTGTATTTAAGTACTGCCACATGATGAAATACCAGCAGTCTTACAAGGCTTTATAATTTGATATAAATTACTGGTGACTGGATCTGCATTTTCTTCAAACTGTTGCCCTGCTTCTTGCTAAGTGCACTGCTGACATGTTTGATATTGAACTTTAACTTTAAAATTACTATCCCAGTAGATGTTTATTGGATTTAGCTGGCTGAAGTAAACCTAGACACAGTGCCCACAGTACAATATAAGAGCAGATCTTATTTATGTGTGCTGGGAAATGTTGCACATTTCTTCCAGGAAAAAGGGGAAAATCAGAAATAACAAGAACAAAAACACCCACAAAGTAAGGTATTATCCATGCTATTAGAGGACCAGAGAAAATTGTCTTGTGCTAGACTAACATAATGTCATCCTTGAAAACATTATGATACTGTGTAATGCAATTTATTTTTGTATAATCATTTTAATGCACATTATTGGAAAAAAGCTGGACAGAAAGAAACATATAAATTAAATACATGCCATGAGCAGAAGTAGAAGTCTCAGTATGGGGATCTAATTTTTCATGTGAAAATATTACATGCATTCTAGTAAGAACCTAACTGATATGTTTTTTTAAAAGCATATTTTAAAGAAAACCTATAAAGTTAACAGGAGTGGTAATTTATGAAGGAAGACACTCCAAGAAATATTCAAATACTAAGAACATATGTTTATATCTAGAAAAACAATATATATATATAAATAAATAAAATGTAATATTTGGGCAAATTCTGCAAAGCTGCAGAATTGACTGGAATGCTATATCGTCTTGCCAATCCTGTAACTATTTGTTTTTAGCTAAGTCTGTTCAGTCATACACATAATTACATGTCTATACCTACTAAAGTCAACTGGAGAAATGTACACTGTGGTGACCAATACTCAGTGATGATAATTGTCTCATGTTTGTTGGAATCTTTCTGAAGGGGTCTTGCATGACTTCTATCATCTCACTACTGTTTGTGCTATAGTTTTTTGCTGCCACTGGTCAGTAACATTGAGCTAATATGGGAAAATTAGACTAGTAGAAGACATTTCAGAAGTAATGAATATTTTTCAACTGAAGTTTGACATCTATCATTTAGAGTCAACTGTTGTACAAATATCACAGGATTTGTCATTGTGAATCATAGAATAATAAAATGGCTTGAGTTGTAAGGGATTGTAATGACCATCTAGTTCCAATCCACCTGCCATGGGCAGGGACACCTCCCACTAGATTAGGTTGCTCAAAGCCCCATCCAACCTGGCCTTGAACACCTCCGTGGATAAGTCATCCGCAATTTCTCTTGGGCAGAAGGAATGATAAATACAGAAAAGAAAAAGGAGGAAAAGAGGCATAAAAGGAAACAAGGAAATGAAGCAAAAATAATTTCAAAAAAAGAGTATATTTAAGGGACATAGGACTCAGATGCATTGTCATAGGTGTGCTTTCAAAAATATTGCCTGCATATTTTCACTATTTTTAATGCAAGAACCATAGTTTTGTGCTTTTAGAAAACATAGTTTGTATTGTCCTCATTCTCACCTTGATTAAAATATTATCTATGGTCTTCTTCGGAGCTTCTCTCTGAGGGTTTCTTGGTATCTCCTATCCATGTGCTTGTGAGTATTTATTTATTTGACATAGATTTAATTATTTCTTTTTTTTTTTTTTTTTTTTTTTCCTGTGCTGATTTTCATCATCTGTTCTTAATTTAACAATTATTAAATATTATTATGATCACTCGTGACAGAGGAATGCACATTTCACATTTTTCTTTTACTCCTTGCTGCTTATTTATATTTTTTTTTATATGACGTGCATATAACCTTCTATCTCTAGTTTTCAGTAAGCTGCCCTAATTAGATTAAAAATACGTATTTCAATATTTTATCACAACAAAGCTGCTACTGCGTCACTGTCAATTAGACCAATAGAATTCAAGAGTAAATCAACAGCATGGTAATTTTGCAAAGCACTGAATTTTTAGTTTGTTGGGAACTTCCCAATAAAGATAGGAGTCTTGTGGATTTCATGATAAAAGTCAATGCCCTGTAGTTTGGAGATTTCTGTCACAGATTTTAGATATCTGACTAGTTTCCAAGTAACCACAATGAACTATGAAAATTTCTAGTTGGTAAGCAATTGAATAAAGTCTAAGGAAAAAACAGCTTAGAGCCTTGTTGCTATGCATGTCATACTAGCTGGAAAAAAAATATTTTCTTCATTTTTATAACAATTCTGTGCAAAACATTATGTGATCAAAACTTTCATGTTACTAATTAAGATGAAAGTTTAAAAAAAAAACATTTTAGAAGAGATAAAAGAGAAGCAGAGAAACCAAGGTAAAACAATAATGTCTCTAAATTCCAGATACAGAACCATAGAGTTATATAATTTTTAGGGTTGGAAAAGACCTCCAAGATATCTGGTCCAACCATCAGCCCACCAATGACACCAATGACACCAATGACACCCACTGAACCATTTCCCTAAGCACCAAGTCCAACCTTTTCTTAAACACCCACAGGGACGGTGACTCCACCACCTCCCTGGGCAACCTGTTACAATGGCTGACTACTCTTTCTGAGAAGAAATGTCTCCAATCTGAACCTTCCCTGGTGCAACTTCAGGTCATTCCGTCTAGTCTTATCACTAGTTACCTGTAAGAAGAAGCTGACCCCCAGCTCCTCACCACTGCCTTTCAGGTAGTTGTAGAGAGCAATAAGATCTCCACAGAGCCTCCTCCTCTTTGGCTTGTCCTAGACAAGTTTAGTGAATTCCTGTGAACAATGGTTTTATCCAGACCTTCTGCTGTGTATCTCAAACATTACTTTCTTGTAAGATGTTTAGGCAGAAAAAAAGTGTACTACGTTCTTTTCTAAACTGGTAAGTGTTTGAATGCGTTTTTAAGCTTGAAACAAAATTTGATGCTGCATTATACACACATTTACTGTCTGAGGAGAATTCATATTTATTTATTTGTTTTTAGAAAGAGACAGACAGAGCCACTAACGGTCTTTACTGAAAAACAGTAACAAGTAGCTGACTCAGACCTCAGTTCTCTTCACTTTACAATGAAAGACCTGAGAGTTATATGGTAGAACTCAAGAGAGAAGTAGACCTAGGTCAAAAGCTTTTCAGAGAAGAAATAAATTTGAAATAATAATAATAATAATGAGAAACAACACCAAAACAAAACCAAACCTCTAAGAATAAATCTCTTTTAGATTTTGCAGAATTTACTTTCAGAAGACTTTAAAAAGAGACACAAAGCTAGAAATGCTCAAAAATAGAATCATAGAATCTCCCGAGTTGGAAGGGACCCATAAGGATCATCAAGTCCAACTCCTGGCACTGCACAGGTCTACCCAAAAGTTTAGACCATGTGACTAAGTGCATGGTCCAGTTGCTTCTTAAGTTCAGACAGGCTTGGTGTAGTGACTGCTTCACTGGGGAGCCTGTTCCAGTGTGCGACCACCCTCTCGGTGAAGAACCTCTTCTTGATGTCCAGCCTAAACTTCCCCTGCCTCAGCTTAACACTGTTCCTGCGGGTCCTGTCACTGGTGTTTACAGAGAATAGGTCACCTGCCTGTCCACTCCCCCTTGCAAGGAAGTTGTGGACTGCGATGAGGTCCCCCCTCAGCCTCCTCTTCTCCAGGCTGAACAGGCCCAGTGACCTCAGCTGCTCCTCATATGTCTTCCCCTCTAGGCCCTTCACCATCTTCATTGCTCTCCTCTGGACACTCTCCAACAGTTTAATGTCCTTTTTGTACTGAATCATTATGTTAACACTAGCTTTCACAAGTGGGACTTGATTAAATATAAGTCCTATTCTCAGGGCATGCTTATTAAAAACAACAACAACAAACAAACAAACAAAACCAAATGAACAAAAACACATTTCTTTCAAGCCAGAACATGTGATTGAATAATAACACTTTAGACTTATGCAACACCTATAAAGCCAAGGAGCCTAGATTTCCTGGATCCTTTGTTATGAGAATGACTGCTTTCACTACTGAAAGAGGAATAAAAAAATAATTAAAAAAAAGTCTTGATGTACATCTAGAATTAGTGTAATCTACCTGAAACAGTTGCAACTGGGAATCATCCTTTCATCCTTTGAGGAACATTCTTAAATCAAGGCGTCCCCCACCCCTTACCAAAAGTAAAAATTTTACATTGTTCCTTCTGCAAGAACAATTGTTGATCACTGAGCTTTTCATATATGCAACAGTTCTTGATTGTTTAGGATAAACATATATTCTACAGATATGGTTTAGATACTACAGAGTATTCAAGGTAAACAGAGGATAAAAATAATTCTGACATACCCTTTAAGAAAACAATGCTTCTTTTTTTTTTTTGATAGTAAGATTTAGAAATATAAAATATGAAGAAGCAACAGAATTACTCTATAACCCTTCGAAGTATTAACTTTCTGACAAAAAGATATATATTGTTATTTTCCAATATTCATTCACAGGAAGATTCCCGATAAGGAAAAAGCTTTATTATTTGTTATTTTATATTGAAACAGTTTATCAACTTTTTTTTCTAGTTTAAAACAAAACAATACTTTGTTGAACACAATGTAGGTTTTCCTGCATCTGGGTGAAATAAGGCATGTTTGTGATCATTGTTCCTTGCTGCATACTTGAAATGAAAATAATTCATTGTCATTTTGATTATCTTCAGGACAAAACTGCACTAGAAATATTTAAAGAAATAAAAAGTACACTACAATCAAACCATTTGAACTTTGACAACACATTCTTATTTGCAATCACTACCCCAAAGATTAATTTTGGAGGACATCCTTCTCACTTCAGAATTAATGGAAAATGAAAAGGAATATTTGCTTGAAGTTAATTGCTTGCCTCATATATTGCATAATGCAATAAAGTACACTACAGAAAAGTTTTCATTCAGCTATAAAGGATGTGTAGCAAAAGTTTTCAATTATTTTACCACATCCACCGAAGTAATTTCAGAACTTTGAAAAATATTTCACTTTATCAGTGTTGAATATGCTGAAATACTGAATCACATCTCTAAAATGATAATCATGTCACAGATTAAAAATATTTCTTCATTTTATAGCTATATTTTGTACACTAGCAAACTGTCATTTTTAAGGTCTTTAAGTATGGTGAAAATCTCTTCACTGTCAAGTTCACCCAATTATAAATATATATATATATGTAAACCTACATATGTAGGTTTACATATATATATATATATAAATAAAACCTTTGTATAATACAATTTTGACATATTACACAAACCTTCCCATTAATGGATCAGTTAAAACTAGGTTTCAAATTAATTTCATATGTATGTGAACTGATATATCATATCAGTTGTATGTGAACTGATATATCAGTGTATGTGAACTGATACATCATTCCATTAAACATATGTTTAATGGAATGTAGGAAAACTGGGAAGTACCTTTTGAAACAATAATTGGGAGCATGTATACAATATTATAATTATGCATGCAAGGACAACAACAATAAGTCTGTAAGCAAAAATATGTAATATGTTAACACATGCCTTTTTCAACCCTGAAAATAAATATTTTTACTATGGTTTCTATTATGTGTAATTAGAAGTAATGAAGCCTAGACCTATTGATTTCAGAGAAGCTATGCAGTTTTCTAAGATTTCAGTTCCATATGTATAATTCTTTCTGAACACAATTTTTTAAAAATGTTTTTATAATGGGATTTTAACATTAAACAGACAAATGGTATTTTAAAATTAAAAATAGACAATATTGAAGGAAGTCAGAATTGAAAGGAAAATTTCTTAATTTAGCCTTAATTAAAAGTAATGTGGATCAGAATACATGTTTCTTTAAAATGAACCAACAACTCAAAATGATTACCTAATATAAAAGCCTGAAGCCTGAATAGAAAACAAGTTAGAGAGTTTTAAAGCACAAGGTTAAGAGATGAAATGAGCTTCACTAGACAGAATAGAATGGTATTTTATTAAAGACTCCTGTTGTCGTTTCAGTGTAGTTTGGTTGGATAGCTGAATAATTAACTAGAGAAATTTACACTTAAAACTCAGGGAAAACTTTTTTTTTTTTTTTTTTTTTTTTTTTTTTTTTTTAGTAAATCCGGTCAATACAGACATATACTACTGGCTCTGAAAATAAGCAAATAAACAAACAAATATATATTTGTTTCATTTTTCAGGAATTCACTTGATGTTTTTACCTACACTCAAATTCATATTCATTTTCAGAAAACTCAAAGTAAATTAGATTAAGTAGAAACAAATTTCTTATTGGAATTACGGTTCTATACATGATAAATGTTTTTTCCTGATAAATGATTCACAAGTTTTTCCTGAAAGTGATTCACCTGAAACATGTCCCAGCTCAACTTAGAGAATTGAATTGTAGAAAATTCAAAAGAAATTCCAGTTAGGGAACTGATTACATAGTAAAGCACTGTGTTGCCAATATTTAGTCAGTTTGAGATTTACCATTTCACATATTATATTAATATTGTATTGGCATTAGTATTATTGCCTCTACTTTACTGTATATCTATTTCATTTAACCAAGACCACCATCACTAACAACAAAGGGATGGAGAAGCCGGAGGAAGCCACACTTCAGCTACTAGCATGTCATGCAGACTCCAGGTTATGTTACCAGCTCCAGGGGACAAAATGTGTTTCCTTTGAAGCCAGTTAGTGTTATTAGTGATGTACATGACATCAGAGTCAGACCTCAAGTGGGCTTCATTTTATATTATTATTATTTTATTATTATTATTATTTTCTGTTTAAATTCAAAATAAACTGCTCAGATGATATTCATTGGAAGAGTAGTGGCAGTATTTAAGTCAGAACTTTCACTTGAACCATGTGGAGCAGTGTTGTGGTTTAACCCGGCCGGCAGCTAAACACCACACAGCCGTTTACTTACCCTTCCCCCTCCCTCTCTGGGATGGGGGAGAGAAACGGGAAAGTGAAGCCTGTGGGTTGAGATAAAGACAGTTTATTAAGATAGAAAATAATAATAATAATAATAACAATAATATGTACAAACAAGTGATGCACAATGCAATTGCTCACCACCCGCTGACCGATGCCCAGCCCAACCCCGAGAGCCGGCCCCCCACCCTGGCTAGCTACCCCATATATATTGTTCAGCATGATGTCAGATGGTATGGAATAGCCCTTTGGCCAGTTTGGGTCAGCTGTCCTGGGGCTGTCCCCTCCCAGCTCTTGCTGCCCACCCCAGCCTGCCTGCTGGCAGGACAGAGCGAGGAGCTGAAAAGTCCTTGGCTTAGTATAAGCACTGCTCTGCAGCAATTAAAACATCAGCATGTTATCAACACTCTTCTCATCCTAATCCAAAACATAGCACTCTACCAGCTACTAGGAGGAAAAATAACTCTGTCCTAACTGAAACCAGGGCAAGCAGCCATGTCAAGGCCACCTTCTCCTCATCTGGTTTATGGCAGACTTTTGAACAAAATACATTTCTCTCTAGTAGAAACTAAAAGAATTTTAAAGAAAACTCCAAAACCACTATGAAATTAACTCTATAGATCAAGATAACTTAAGGTAAATGTGTGCCAGGATGTTGCCACATTTTTTTTTTTTTAATTTTTGTTTTCTTTTCATAAGTGGATAAAAAATCAACTAGGAAGATCTTCCACAAGGGAAGGGAGGAGAAGGCAAGGCAAGGCAAGGGAAACCTCAAGAATTAAATTAGAAAATCTGAGATTGATTTTACACATTTAAAAAACGGAAGCATTAGCAGTTTAAAAGGGAAAAGTAAAGAAGTGAAATAACAACAAAAACAACAATAAAGATAACATTGTTTCCATAAACCAATATATATATATATATATACATATACAAATAGCTGAGAATGTAAATTGAAGTGGAAAACTTCACTGTATTCAAACGTAGTTCTGTGAGACTTGTTACATAAACATGTCACAGTGATACTTGCCCTGCTCCCTCATTTCCCCCCTCCCTCTAGGTCCTTGTCCAAGCACATAAAAAAAAAAAAAAAAAGCAAGGAAGGAGCAGTGAAATACATTCATCTATTCAAGCCATTGTTCCAATGAATGACAACCACAACAATTGTGATAAATGGCAGATTTACCAGAGAGATTAAAAGGGCTTTTACTATCCCATTAACAATATCCAACACAGCAGGCACTCTCAAAGCAGGTATCCAGGATCACATTTGCTTCTCCATTTATTTTGGGCTTAGCTCTGCATTTGGGTATGGTCCTATACAAGTATAAATGTTGATCTGTATCAAGCAATTTTATGCAGGGAAAACAAAATCAGCTAATTTATCCAAGCAATATTTTGAGGAGTGGGATAAAAGTTTTTTAGCATTTAATATTAGATCAAAAATAAATATAATATTAGTATGTGTGTTAATAACCATGTATTTGTTGAGATTCAGAAATAATTAAAATATGTCTACATGGGTCAAGTATAAAGCATGCTGCAACAAAGTAGATATTTCATTATTTTCAGCTAAGCCCCATATTAGGAAAACACTGATCCACTTCAGGAGATTTTAAAATAGAAATATCCTTATTGTGTAAAGAATCTCACCTAATAGTGAACAGAGTGGGATTTGATTGAAAATACCAAAAGATAGATAGTTCAATACAAAAACTTGTCAGCACTGTACATATACCATGATGAGAGCAGAAACTAGGAAAAGAACAGTTCATAATATACTAAATGACACTTACTGTACACAAGATCTTCATTGAAACTTTGTGCTGTCCCTGAGCTAAGAAGTAAAGCTTTTTAACAATGGTAATTTTAATCATGAAAATAAATAAATTTATGGTCTGGTATAAGTTTGATGATTTAAAGGTAATGAGTAAAATCCACGCTGTAGCTATAATCTACTTTAAACAAACCTCTTGGGCATCTTTTGGACATGCAAGAAAACCACACATAACTGTGATGGGAAATTCACAAATGGGAGGACAATCACATATATTTTCTTATATGTGTTAGACGTATATATGTATAAAGTTTTGTATGTATATATGCATATTTTCTCTCATGCACAAATCTGCCCATACTCTTGCTCACCTTCCCTTCCTTTACCTTTGTTTAGATGGTTAAATTTTTTTGAATGTATGGTAAATCACTATATGTTTTTTATTTATTTATTTATTTATTCTCCCTGTATTTCCATCCTGTCATTTTCAAATGTAAATTCAGTGACTTTTTAAAAAGTGCACTATGTCCTATGAATTTAAGCCATTTGTTTAAATGACATCCATCTTTCCTTCGTTATTAAGAGAATGTCTTCTTGGGGGCTATTAGATCTTTAAGAACTTCTGTTTTCCAATCTGTATCTCATTATAAATATATTTTTCTTCTTTCTTTCTTTCCTTCCTTCCTTCTCTCCTTCCTTCTTTCCTTCCTTCCTTCCTTCCTTCCTTCCTTCCTTCCTTCCTTCCTTCCTTCCTTCCTTCCATCTTTCTTTCTTTTCTGAAGAAAGTAATACAGTGAAAAGTAATACTGGGATTCATTAACCAAACCTCAATGGATGTATATAGTGTCCCAGTATACATTGTGTAGCAGGGATATAAGAAGGTAAAATCGTAGACTATTTACAAATTTATTTATTTATTTATTTATTTTTAAAAAAGGAAAATTTGAACTGAGATCTATTAAAAAACTCATTGTGAGAATGTTCTCTCATAATACATTTTTAACTACACTTTAATGTAATCTACAGGTTTAATATGTTTTAACATAGTCAGAAACCAGACTTAATCTTATAATCTATTTTTTTTCAGGTGATACAAGTGGTATTATCTAGAATAGAGGATGATTATTTACAATTTTTTTCTGATGACTTTAGTATGAAACTGAACTAAAATTTTACTGAGGTGCATTATTGCCGCTGCACAGAAGAGAAGTACAGTGTCATCCAGGCTTGGCACCAACCTGAAGATTTTCACTGGTAGTTAACACAGTTGACTATCCAAACTGGGAACAGCACAGCACTACTTCTGTGTGGACATAGCAGAAGATGATATCATTAGTGTCTACTTGACAGGGTATTAAAATTCCTCTCCTACCCCCTGCCCTCACTCCTCCTAATTGGCAAGCTAAAACACGCCCTCAAATATTTTAAACCTCCTGGAAAAGATGAATTTGCCAGTCCAGCTTGTATTACTCCCAAGACGGACAGAAGTCCAAAGACTGATTTAAATGTAAAGCGTGGTTTATGGCAGCTTTCCTGATTTAGAGCAGGACAGATCAGCTGAAAGGAATCACACAACTCAATCCAGTGACAAAGATGTGTCTACCTAGTGGCAGGTCTATGTGCTCCATTTATCTTCATCTTGCCTGTGTAAGTAGTAGGCAGCCACATAACAGCACATTTATCTTCCATGTCTGTCCCTGCTTCCTACTACCTGTCCTACAGACACCATCAACCTACAGTGATAAATTCCAACCAGCCTGTGTTGTGTAAGTGGGGCTCACAGACCACCACTGCAATATCAGAGGAAAATACTGTAATAGAAATTCACCAGCAGTAAAGATTAATGCAGTCACTGCCTGAAGAGTGGAAGGAGAAATTTTACTCCAGGTGAGTTTAGATTTAAAATAATAGAACTAGGCAACAGCAAAATCATTTGAAACTAATTAAAATAATTCTTTCCACTCTCCAGTTAGAAAACTGAAAATGAAACAAAACAAAACAAATAAGTCCTTAAACTAGTTGAAATTATAAATATAATTAAAAGTTTCTATATTGAATACCTACTGAGATAGCCTTGATTTTGTTTATTCAGAGCTGCAGTTAAAGGACCAGTAGGCATCTCCCAGGAGTGTGCTCTCTCAAGTCTAAAAGGCAGATGGTTTTGTCAACCACAGAGCTTTATTCCTGTATGAACATAGTTACAATATATAGTCCGTGTATAGTCTGTTTGTAAAGCTCTGATACAAAACCAGTTAACCTACCTGTATTGATAGAAGATAAACTTGAGGTAACAACAAGCAGTGAAATTCCCACTTTGTTTTGTTTGCTTGTTTGTTTGTTTTTGTTTGATTAGGTTTTTAGGAAGGTAATCTTAGTAATGTTAATAAAACCTGACAGCTATAAAAAGATATACACATATGAAGAAAATACAGAAGGTGGAATAAATAATAAACTTTTAATATTATCATTCACCACTTGATACTTCTGCAATCCCTTATAATTAAATAATAAATATTCTTAATACATATTTTTTTTCTTTGTGGTAACATAGAGAACTTAAAAATGGTTGTTTAAGCAGAAAAAAAAAAAAAAAAGAAAAAAGAAAATTAAGTTGATTTTTTAAAATATAATTTTATTTCTTAACAACTATTTTATTTTATTTATTTTATTTTTATTTAATTTAATTTAATTTTATTTTATTATGAGAACAGGAGAGGGGAGCAGAAACAAGAAAGAAAATTCACAACATCAGATTATCTCTAAATCTCCAAACAAACTTATTGGTAAGGTCTACCAAAGAATATATGAACATAGTTTCTCCCATTCAACTTCTTATACAAAGTGATCATAAAAGTATATCATGATGAGAGGTTTAGAGTCTGACTTCATGATGCAGAAAGATTATTTTACCATGCAAGTACAACTTACTGTGAAGAGGAGGGGCTGGATTTGCATTCTTTGCTACTCCAGATTCTGCACAACTTTTTTTTATTAAACAAAGATCAGCCAAATACCCCAGAGAGTCACAAATAAATGCTCATCAAATCCAAGGGAACTGTAAGGCCTGAACTTTCTGAAAACAGACAGCAGAAAGGCAAGTAAACAAAAAGATGGATTCCTAACACATCAAGTTTGGAATTTGTTTTGGTCTATCAGCCTGACCTAAAGATTAATCAATAATTCACCAGAAAGAAAAAGAGAGAGAGAGAGAGAAAGGAAGGAACAAGACTGGAAGGAATGAAGGAAAGAAGAAAGGAAGGAAAATAAACGAATAAATAAATAAATAAATAAATAAATAATAGAAGAAAAAAGGAAAGGAAAGGAAAGGAAAGGAAAGGAAAGGAAAGGAAAGGAAAGGAAAGGAAAGGAAAGGAAAGGAAAGGAAAGGAAAGGAAAGGAAAGGAAAGGAAAGGAAAGGAAAGGAAAGGAAAGGAAAGGTCATAAAAAAACACCCCCATGCAAACAAGTGAACAGAAACCTAAATAAATTGATAAATCTTTATCTCAAGAACAAGGTTCCAGTCAAAAAACAGGGAGTAAAAAAAAAAAAAGTTTGATTTTAAGTACTAATTACAAATTTTCATTTAGATTCATGTTTAAAAACCAGTAAAATTAGATGTTTAAATATTTTCTGCTGTTGGACAATGTTGAAATTAGAAACAAATTCTGTTCAAAATCTTTTTTTTTTTTTTCTCTATAAAATTGTGCATTATCTTCACTAAAGATACTGCACAATTATGCAAATATAAAAACTTAAACTGATAGTCATAAATTTCTTCCTTCCCTCAGAAAAGACAGCTCATCAGAAAGACACTACTTCTTTTGCATTGGTAAACCTTAGGCATTTATAATTTGATACAACCATTACAGTTGTGTCTCAAAAGAGTTTTTTGTTGTTGGTGGTGGGTTTTTTAGGGCATTCTTTGGGAAAAAAAAATAGTTTTCAGAAAAACTCAAAGGTTTGCATTGAAAGTTCAAAATAGTAAAAACCACTTTTGCAATTAAGCTAATATCTACTAAATAAAAAAACATTTTGGCAAGCAAAAAAAAATGAAACTGTTGTTTCTTTAATGTAACTTTGTTGTGTTCAGGTTTCCAAAATAAGTTTTCCACTCAGTAACATTACTTACTACAATCCCATAGAAGAGTGTGTTTTTCCTTTTTGTACAGAGGTAATAAAGTCTGCAGAAAATCCAGTTCCTTGTTGGACATTTTTCCTCCCTGGATACATCTGAACTTAGTTAAACCTTATATATTTTATACATAGGGAATACATTTCCATATTTTGAAAATACATCTAGATACTTAATTCCTGCTGAAATGGGTAAGAACTACAGAAGAACATTTCAACTTTTACTGTTTCAGTAAATAAGCTAGAACATGCTGTGTCAGCATCTTAGATATTCTTATTGTGGGGCTGCAGGTGGCCATTGAATGAGAAGTTGCTATTTCCCACTACTACAACTTGATTTCACGCAGTCTCTTTTCCCTGGCTCAGTTTAATTTGTACCAGCTACAGCAATAATTTCTCATGCACAGCTTTACCAAGGGAGTGAGCAAAAGAACACTGTGTCCTTTGAAGTAGATTGGGGAGCTTTAAGCAGTCACTTCTCCATAGCCATGGTATCTAGAGTCTTTTCATCCTTTGAGCTGAGCTGAAATCAGTTATTTATATGTGTTGTTCCATTTTCTCTCTTTAAAGAAAAGACTGATATATTTATTTAATGGCAGAGCATTAGGTCCAAACATTTGGCAACATGGACTTAGGCTGACTTCAAGAGATATTTTTAGTTCACCTCTGTAAGCATTAAAACAAAATAACTGTTACAGCAGCTTCCAGTTAAGAAGAAGGATCTGAGGCAAATAAAAATCAATTATTTAAAATTCCTGATACATTAATTCATCCAGCAAACATCAAAACAAATATATGGGTATGTCAGTGTTGTGGTTTAACCCGGCTGGCAGCTAAACACCACACAGCCGTTCGCTCACCCTCCCCCCTCCCTCTCTGGGATGGGGGAGAGAAACGGGAAAGTGAAGCCTGTGGGTTGAGATAAAGACAGTTTATTTAAGAGAGAAAATAATAATAATAATAATAATAGTAATATGTACAAACAAGTGATGCACAATGCAATTGCTCACCACCCGCTGACCGATGCCCAGCCCAACCCCGAGCAGTCGGCCTCCCCACCCTGGCTAGCCACCCCTATATATTGTTCAGCATGACGTCAGATGGTATGGAATAGCCCTTTGGCCAGTTTGGGTCAGCTGTCCTGGGGCTGTCCCCTCCCAGCTCTTGCTGCCCCCCCAGCCTGCCCGCTGGCAGGACAGAGCGAGGAGCTGAAAAGTCCTTGGCTTAGTGTAAGCACTGCTCTGCAGCAATTAAAACACCAGCATGTTATCAGCACTCTTCTCATCCCAATCCAAAACACAGTACCTCACCAGCCATTAGGAGGAAAAACAACTCTGTCCCAACTAAAACCAGGACAGTCAGTCAGAGAGAGAGAGTAAGAGAGAGAGAAAGAATGTGTGTGAGAGAGATCTGTATTATTTGTTTTCTTTTGCAAATATTTAACTAATACAAATTGGGGGTAAATCCCCTAGCCCGCAGTTTACCATGAATATCCTCTATTTACATTTTTGTTACTTCCCTTCTTCATTCAACCAGAAATGAAAAACATGATCTTTTGCTGAGTTTATGGTCGAAAACAACATGACTTTCAAAAACAATAATGATTTAAGTGAAAAATAAAGTTTTTAAGGATTGGAATGAACCCCTGTCCCTCCCTTAACCAGACACCAGAGAATGTAAAACCCAACTGTCAAGATATCTACTGGCTTGCATTACAAGAAATTTAATCCATTTACTCACTAGCATGATGTCCTGCTAGCAGGAAGTAAGCACATACTAATTAAATGATTCAGTTCTTTATTTAAATGCTTACATTGCATCCCAAAAGAGAAGGCTGTCCAGTGCAAATTGTTGTTGAGAAAATTACTAGGACTTTTAAGCTGCTATTGTAACAGAAGTATAGCTGTTGTTAACAAATTAGTGGTTATGGTTACAGTAAATGGAAAACAGACAAGTAATTATGGCTACAAATTATTTCAAAAGTATTAGAAAAACAAGATGAGCTTCTGTGTTACTAATGGTAACTGGAAGAAACTAGAGTTATAAACCTATAAAGCAAGACTAAAAGTGAACGATTTAGCATTGAGTCAACTCTGTAGGAAGACGTAGTGTTTCCAGGTGCCAGCAGAAGTTCATACTTTGCAACCACCAGTTAAGTTCATATGCCATGAAAATTGCATGCTATTATTTGTGCTGTACACAAATAATAGCATGCAAATAGTGCTGTACACTATTATTTGTGCTGTGTATAACCATTAAGATTTAATTTCATTACATAATTGTAACCTGGAAGATTACTTTTGTTTCATGCCAGTGTACCTAAGTGAGTTCAGTAAACTCCAAAAGGAGTGTAAATGAAGAAAGTGTGTGTGCATTGTTTGTTTATTTGTAGGAAACAACATTTACCTTTTGTGAATTCATTTATTTAAAAAAAAAAAAATAATTTATTTGCAAAATTAATTTAACATGCTAGTTTTTATGCTTATATTTTGTAAATAACTTTTTTTTTGGGGGGGGGGGGGTTGTATAAGCAAATTCATAAAGCATGGTGCCTTCACTCAAAGAAAATGACAGATCCTCTAATGAGGAGTGTCTGACACTGGAGATAAAGAAGTGAAGAACATATCAATTCTGCAGCAGAAAGTGCATCAACTGAAAATATTTACTGTTGCTATTAAAAATGAATTAACAAAAACAGGTGGCCTTTTAATTGAAGCCTTTATCACACTTTGCTCAATTTCATTTAAATGCAAATTTGAAATCCTTTCTCTAAGCCAATAGAAAGCTGAAACTGAACATGAACACTGCTTTGTTAATGACATAATTATGTGGCATACCATTAGGCTTAATATGAAATACCACACATACTGGAAAAGTTAAATGGAGACATAAACACAAGAGAGCCAAACCAGAAGTCATATTTAAAGAAATAAAATTATTTGCTCCATTAATATGAGAGAAAACTAAGCATTTTTTTTTTCCATTAGTATTTACTCTTATAGGATATTGAGCAATATTTCTTTTGAGTTTGCCACTTCTGTACTGCACTGTCATACTGTCCTAATGTAAGCAATTGGAACATTAATTTTAGGAAGGGTTCATATAAAAATTCAATGATTTAGTTATCACAGCTTTAGTATGGCTGCTCCAGATATGATCTAGTGTATTTTTCATTTGTTGAAACAAAAAAAAAGAAAAATAAAAAAGAAAAAAAGAAAAAAGAAAAAAAGGAAAAAAAGAAAAAAGAAAAAAAAAAAAGAAAAAAGGAAAAAAGAAAAAGAAAGAAAAAAAAAAGAAAAAAAAAAAAGAACTCTCAGGACTATATAAAAAGCCATTTTTACAGCTTCCAGGTTCAAAAGTTCAGGTCAGAGGTGTGGTTTCATGCAATTTATTTTGCATATGAAAGGAATAGTCTTGTGCCTTTCCACTTTAACAGTCTTCTCTCATTATAATAATAAGTACACTGAGAAGGATGATACATTGCACAGGATAATATAAGTTGACATATACAAAGGAATCATAAGAAAGCTTAGCTCCCGATACTGTTATTTTGCTTCTGGGTATCCCTGAAATGCTGAATATGTTTTTCATTTGATCTTAGCTTAATGCAAACATCAGCTGTTTGCAGAGGGAAAAAGAGACTTTAAAAATATCCAGCCTTCATTCAGTGAAACATTTGACTCTGAAAGTTTTCCAGTAATTGGTGAACTATTGAGATCCCTCTGACACCTACACAAAATATTGTGCAGAAAAGGGTTAACTTGATGCATACAAGTTACCCTAACTGCTGTCTGCCGGAAGCCCTTTTCATTGATTAACTAACCTGTTTTATTCATAACCAAGTCAAGTGCATGGTATTTGGGTTTATGTTCCCTGAGTTCCTTGGTAGCAGGAGGGGTCCTTTCCAGGCTGTAGAGGCAGACCAGAGAGAAGGGAATCTGCAGTGGATTATTCAGCTCCTTCCCCCTGATTAACAAAGTAATCCAATTGACACACATTGAAGTAAACAGATAGTGACATATTTGTAGACAAACTGTCATACTCTTGATTATTCCAAAATTATTTCTGAATTGCAAGCAAGGATTGTAAAAAGTCTGCCAGCCTCAGCAGCTGGTATGTTTCTACAAGACCCAACCATTATGGAGAAATTTCAGTATAATGTACTGCATTTTCTTACAGCTCCTATTAAGCCTCTCTTGCACAATGAACTGAAGATATAGTACGCTGTAAATATTATAGTTGTGTTTTATAATTCCTGTTTTCTTTTTGTTTTCTGTTACATACCTGAATCATTCTGTGAAAAGCAAGATGATTCTGCCATCTTAAATCTTTTTTTCTTAATGTATTTTTTTTTCTTTTTAGTAATTTGTTTGGAGATAAAATGTATTTGATATTTAACTTGTTTTAACGTATACCAGATAGGTTGGATTTTCAAAAGCAGAGTTGGTTTAGTATAGCTCCCACTGAACTACTCTGCAATTCCAAGAAATCGGGATTCCACCTGTCTGGCAAGAAGCCTCACAACTACAGTGTTATTACTCAGTGAGTTAGATATCCATCTAATCAAGCCTTTTACAGTGAAGAAAAAATAGACTATTTAAATGGAGTGGTGTACTTCTATGTCAAACTGTATCACACCTCTTTCTCTTGTGAATTCTGCCTAGACGAACAGAAGTAAAGAGGTATGTTATCTGGCACAACCATTATATATTTGCAAGAGATAAGGAATAACTTCTAATGCATTTACTAAAGATTTCTCTGCACCAAAAATATTTTGAACTACAGAGCTGTTATAACCAGGGCCAGCAAATAGCCTCCATGATGACCAGTTGCAGCATCTGGGGTGAGGATTAATATCCCTCAGCACTTCATGAGTAAAACATCCAGAGGTATTCACATTGTATTGTGAATCCCACACGGATAAGTTCCAAAAGGGTCCTTTCAACCTGTTTTCTCAGGCTTAAGTGAGAGTTTTTGTTGTGGGGTGGGGCAGGGATGTGTTTTCTTTGAGCTTCTGATTTTGGAGTTAGATCATCAAATGTATTTAGCCACAGTAATACTTCATGCCTAATATAATCTTCAGTTACCTTTAGATTAGTTGATCAGATTTAGATGTCTGAGAAAGAGAATTTTAGAAACCAATGACACAAAATGGTATTTGAGCTAATTATGTGCAGAGGAAGATCTTGGAGACACCTGGTAAAAGTAGCCAGAGGTGAGTAAGCATTTCTGAAATAATATGTATCTTCCTTTCTTGAATTTTCACAGAATCACAGAATCACAGAATTTCTAGGTTGGAAGAGACCTCAAGATCACCGAGTCCAACCTCTAACCTAACCCTAACAGTCCCCACTAAACCATATCCCTAAGCTCTACATTTAAACGTCTTTTAAAGACCTCCAGGGATGGTGACTCCACCACCTCCCTGGGCAGCCTGTTCCAGTGCCTAACAACCCTTTCAGTAAAGAAGTTCTTCCTAACGTCTAACCTAAAAATCCCCTGGCGCAACTTAAGCCCATTCCCCCTCGTCCTGTCACCAGGCACGTGGGAGAACAGACCAACACCCCCCTCGCTACAGCCTCCCTTGAGGTACCTGTAGAGAGCGATAAGGTCGCCCCTGAGCCTCCTCTTCTCCAGGCTGAACAAGCCCAGCTCCTTCAGCCGCTCCTCGTAGGACTTGTTCTCCAGGCCCCTCACCAGCTTCGTCACCCTTCTCTGGACCCGCTCAAGCACCTCCATGTCCTTCTTGTAGCAAGGGGCCCAAAACTGAACACAGTACTCGAGGTGCGGCCTCACCAGAGCCGAGTACAGGGGGACGATCACCTCTCTAGCCCTGCTGGTCACACTGTTTCTTATACAGGCCAGGATGCCGTTGGCCTTCTTGGCCACCTGGGCACACTGCTGGCTCATATTCAGCCGACTATCAACCATCACTCCCAGGTCCTTCTCTGCCTGGCAGCTCTCCAACCACTCATCTCCCAGCCTGTAGCTCTGCTTGGGGTTATTGCGCCCCAGGTGCAGGACCCGGCACTTGGCCTTGTTGAACTTCATGCAGTTGACCTCAGCCCATCGGTGCAGCCTATCCAGATCCTCCTGCAGAGCTTTCCTACCCTCGAGCAGATCGACACATGCGCCTAGCTTGGTGTCATCTGCAAACTTAGTGAGGGTGCACTCAATGCCCTCCTCCAGATCATTGATGAAGATATTAAAGAGGACCGGCCCCAGCACCGAGCCCTGGGGGACGCCACTAGTGACTGGCCTCCAACTGGACTTGACTCCATTTACCACGACTCTTTGGGCCCGGCTATCCAGCCAGTTTCTAACCCAACGAAGCATGCGCCAGTCCAAGCCAAGAGCAGCCAGTTTCTTGAGGAGAATGCTGTGGGGAACGGTGTCAAAAGCCTTGCTGAAGTCAAGGTAGACCACATCCACAGCCTTTCCCTCATCCACCCAGCGCGTCACTTTGTCATAGAAGGAGATCAGGTTCGTCAAGCAGGATCTGCCTTCCATAAACCCATGATCACCTGCTTGCCCTTCAAGTGCCGCCTGATGACTCTCAAGAGGATCTGCTCCATGAGCTTCCCTGGCACTGAGGTCAAACTGACAGGCCTATAGTTCCCCGGGTCTGCCTTCCAGCCCTTCTTGTAGATGGGCATCACATTTGCTAGCCGCCAGTCAGCTGGGACCTCCCCCGATAACCAGGACTGCTGATAAATGATGGATAGGGGCATGGCCAGCTCCTCTGCCAGTTCTCTCAGTACCCTTGGGTGGATCTCATCCGGCCCTATCGACTAGCGCACATCCAAGTGCCATAGCAGGTCACCAACCAGTTCTTCATGGATGGTGAGGGCCACATCCTGCCCCCCATTCCCTTCCACCAGCTCAGGGTACTGGGTATCCAGAGAACAACTGGTATTGCCGCTAAAGACTGAGGCAAAGAAGGCATTGAGCACTTCTGCCTTTTCCTCATCTCTTGTAACTAAGTTTCTCCCTGCATCCAGTAAAGGATGGAGATTCTCCTTAGTTCTCCTTTTTGTGTTGATGTATTTGTAAAAACGTTTTTTGTTATCTTTAACGGCAGTAGATTTAACATTTAATTTTAAACATTGATGTAGAATTAAGGTCCTGTGCAAAGTTCTCTGTTATGGCAAGACAGGTGTTTTGCTATCTTTTCTTTTAGAAAGAACCAAAGCTCAAAACAGAAATCTGAAGATAGAGGGAATATTTAGTAGCCTGTTACCCACCAAGGCTGTAGGAAAATTAAATCCCCTATGTGGTGTTCAAGGCAGAAATATAAATTAATTTACAACTTTCAAGGATATCCCCACTACCAGACTATTTTAAATGAAGATAAGAAATAATTACATGATCTTGAGCATTTTATGTTTAATATGACTGTTCTCATGACAGTCTATAGACTACTCTGGCACTAATCTGTCTCTCTCAGTGCTTCTTTGGAGCTGGTGTTTCACTAATGAATGTTTTAAATATTAGAGGTGAGAGAGAAAGATACAGCATTGCCTGGTGGTGATGTATACATCCAAGTCTATTCTGCTATGCAATCTGTCATTATTTTGTTTGTTTTATTGTTTGTTTGTTTGTTTTTAATCTCGCCATAACCTGAAACTAAAGGATTGTGCTCTTGCAGTAAGAAAGCTTTTCTCCTGTCAGGGTTTTAAACTCTCGGGAATTTTAGCTTGAACAAGGACTTCAGCAGCTCATTAATTGCTGGTGGGATCTAGCTTCAGCATCTTTGTGTGTACAGAAGCTTACAGAGTTAGGCAGAAGAGAATGGCTTTTAAGGACACCAAAGGTGGCTAGATGGGAATTGAGGAGGTGGAAAAAGATGGAGACTTTTCCAAAGTAACGTATAAGATGCAGGGTAAAACAGCTGAAGTATTTTGGGGAAAACAAACAAACAAACAAACAAACAAACAAAAAAAAACATAAAATGCAAATTAAATATTTAATTTTGAACCTCTAAGCTTTCTGTACTACCAGTTACTTGTTCACATTCAGTTCATTGAAACTATTTTAGAACACCAGTGGAACCTGTGTGGCAACCCAATGTTACCACACTCCCATTTATTTATTTTATTTCAAAATAACAAGCTTTTGTACTTTATCACCGTACTTACTGTTTTTAATTGACTGAAAAGATTATTTTTGAAGAGTAATTGAAGAATGAAGCAAATGGCATCTATGATATTAATTACTGAGAACATTCTTGTTCTCCATTATTATTTAAAAAAAAAAAAAAAAAAAAAGTCACTAATGCTTTCTGTTCCATGGAAAATGGGCTTTGCTTAGCTAAGCAATGTACTGTGACACTAAGTCTGATATAGCTTATTCTGTCTTGTCATCTTTCATTTCACCCCTGATAATTAGCTTAGTCATCAAGAATACTGACATTTTCTTCTTGATTAATTTTCAAACCTATCTGTGCATCTCATTTGTTTTACTTTTTCATTTATTCTTTACAGCATTTGGAGAGACTTAGGAGACTTTTGGAGAGAGTACATAGGAGACAGTACTTCAAAATGTGATATAACAGATCTTGGAGCAGCAGCTAGTAAATTAGACATTTAAAAGGCTAATATTTTTCATTGTTGTCTTTTATAAAGATTTTATTTTCTTTAAAATATCTCTACATTTTTGTAAATGGAATAATGGAGATGATCCACATAGACATGCCACTTTATTATTTGCTTTAGATTAGCTTTAATAAAACCTACAAAGAGAAACAATAGTAAGGTCTCTTGCAGATATCCTGGAGTAAGACTTTTTTCCTCCTGAGGTGTTCCAGCTAGAACACAAAATGGCAGCAGTACTGTGTGAATTTTCACAAACCTGGCAGCAGGTTTGTGAAAATTCAAAAGCTCAAAAAACAGTGTCCTGAAAAGAAGAAACACTAGCCATAGCTTTACCACTGTCACCACAAAACATTTCCTAATTTGTAGCTTGACTTTGCCTTTGCTTTGCTTCCCATAGAGCCATTCAGCAATTCATGCCCACTCTGCTTTTCTTTTATCCAGGTGGAAACGACTACATAAACTGTAAAAAAGTGAGGAACTAGGTTGCATGTGTGCACACGTATACACAAGGGAACAGTCAAGAGACTGTACAGATGCCACACTCCAACCAAAGGATCATGATGACAGCCCATTATCTCCTGCCTTCATACAGCATCTTCAGAAAGGAAAAGAAGTCCATATCCACCTGTAGGAGCATTTTGGACAGCAATAAACAGGGAATTAACATAGCTAGGATTCAGCTGTTAAGATCTCTGTGGTAGTTTTACCCAGCTGAGCAGCAAAACTCCACCACAACTGCTCTCTCGGTCCCCTTCCTCAGAAGAAGAACAGGAGAAGAAAGTATGCTGGAAAAAATAAAATAAAATAATAAATGGATAATTAATTAAAGGAGAAAGGGGGAGATGGGGGGAAGAGAGGGAAAAAAAATCTCTACTTCCCATCAATTCATGATGTTTGGCAACATCCTGGCAAGCAGGACCTCAATACACACATCAGTTGTTTGGGAGGATAGATGTAACCACAACAAGAGCCCCCCCGTCTCCTTACCCACCCTCCTTTCCCACATTGTATTGCTGAGTCATATGCTGAGTCATCATTCCATACATCATATGGTATGGAATTTTCCCTTTGGTCAGTTTAGGTCAGCTGTCCTGGTGATGTCTCCTCCCTACTTCTTGCTCACCCAAAGCCTTTGGGAGCTTTGGTAAGAGTCTTGCTGCTGTGCCAGCACCACTCAGCAATAGACAAAACGTTGTGGTACCAATGCTGTTCTGGCTACAAGTGCAGAGCACAACACTGTATGGGCTACTGCAGGGAAGTTTAACTCCATCCCAGTCAGACCCAGTACAACCCCTTGCAAATGGGACATGCACAGGAATTCTAAGCACAGGAGATGAGTTTAATTTTTCACCACAGTAGTGCAAGTACCAGAAATATGTTCCCACAATTATAATCACTAGCTGCCTAGGCATCCTTTCTTAGGGTGAGATCAGCAGCTTAAGTGCTGTTGCTGATTTCCTCTCTAAATATCGTTGTCTCTATTTTGCAAGCAGGGAGCAGGAAGAGTATTGCTGTGTGTCACAGAGAAGCCAGAGAAGAAGAAAGAACAGCAAGAACTTCTGAGTCCAAGCCTCACCCTAGATACTTATACTTTTCAGATGTATTTGCATAGTGAGGTAAAACATGTTGATATTCATATCTTTAAAAAAGACCTTCCTGTTTTATTTCACTCTTTAAAAATTCAACTCTTTTCTTTTTTTTTTTTTCCTCTCTAGTTAGAATCATAGAATCATCATACAGTCATAATAGAATCATTAAGGTTGGAAAAGACCTTCAAGATAATCTGGTCCAACCATCAACCTACTACCAATGACACCCACTAAACCATGTCTCTAAGCACCAGGTCCAACTTTTCCTTGAATGCTGCCTGGGACGGTGATTCCACCACTTCCTTGGTCAACCCATTCCAATGTCTGACTACTCTTTCTGAGAAGAAATGTGTCCTAATTTCTAACTAAACCTACCCTGGTACAATTTGAAGCCATTCCCTCTAGTCCTGTCACTGATTATCTGCAAGAAGAGGCTGATGCCCAGCTCCCCATAATTTCCTCTCATGTACTTTTAGAGAGCAACATTTGAATGTCAATATTTCTGCTGTTTTGTTTTTAATTTACATATTTTACACCAGATTGAAAAAAAAACAAAAACAAAAAAAAAAGAGAGAGAGACTGTGTTGCCTTCTGTCACCTTCAAAATGCCTTTCAATTCCAAATAATAATAATAATAAAACCTACTATTTGTCTTCAGGATAAATTTAAACATCTTTATCATCTGTATATATATATATATATTCAGAATTACTGTTGTTATCTTGTTATCCTTTTTTTTTTTTTTTTTTTTTAAGAGCAACAATTAACACTTATCTCTTCTTTGGTTTACTATTATTATAACTTACTTTTTGTGATTCACTCCCTACCCCCTCTCCCTAGACCCCCATAAGTTATGATTACTGGTAGGAAATAAAATAAATAAATGAACATATAACACTCTTCCAGCCTTCTGAGAATGGTGATTGCAAGTACTGGCTCACCAAGTATTTTGTATTTCACTTTTATGAAATCCGGGAGATCCATTTTTGAAAATTTGTATGAGCTTGTCGCAGCTATGTCCAAGCCCTAAACCTACCCATGAATCAAATGTAAAAATCGAGCTTGATATGTGAGAAAGGGCAAAACAAAGTACAAAGGAAGAGATGATTACACTACACCAAGGTTCCAGTAATTTAAACTGTGAATTTTCTAAAAGTGTAGCAAGACAGCTTTCTCATTACAGTTTCCTTTTTAAAAAATAAAAAGTAATAAAAAAATGTTGACTACAAAATGAAAGAATGTGAAGGTCTGCTATTTAACAACATGGAGTAGCAATGATCCACAGATCCAAAAAGGCAAAAGGCTGACACCATACCGAAAACATTTCTGATGAACATTCTTGATATGTTCCAGGAAAACAACTGAATATTTATCCATCCATCCATTATTTTTGTGTCAGATGACAAGAGCCTAATTCTATAGTCCTTGATCAAGAGTGGAATAAAGTGACTAAATCACCAAGTCAAGATCAAATCACAATTTAATATTTTATTATCACATGCTGTGTAAGTAACATGCCATTACAGTAAGAAGTATCTTTGAGTTCTTGGATAATGCAAACTTATTTCTTGTCTCATGAGAGAATACGTTTCTAAACTCTGTACTAGCCTGTCTCAGTCCCATTAAGCTTATAAGTTCTACATAAGAACACGGTTGATACCTAAAAGAATCTTACAGCTTTAAACCTTTAAACCTTGAAGAAGCTTGCAATTTAAATCACTGGAACCTTTATTTTTTATTATGATTATTTATTTTTTATTTTTATTTTTTTATTTTTTTTCTTTCCAATGTAATTATTTCTTCCTCCTCAATTTCCCATGAAGTGTTAGTCTACTAAACAGGTTTACATCTACTGTCTTCAGTATTTTTATTCATCTCAGCTGCCTCTTTTCCATTATTAGGAAATTGTCCTAAGCAGATAAGGTATCTAAATGACATGAAGTCTGACTAACAGAAGAGATTAACAGCCAATTTCAACAAATTTCAACAAAGTGCTTTTCTGTAATTAACATATTAAATAATCACTGTTAGAAAATGGTAAAAAGGAAACCACCACTACCAAAATGTTGTTAATGTAAAGCCATTCCTGCTAACTGGCTATACCTTTGTAAGGTTTTGAAGTGCAATTAAAAAGAAATCAGTCAAGATATAGTTCTAGAAACTGCAAGCAATTTCCAAAGCAAATAATATATATAACAGCACTATGCATTAAATTGAGAGCAGCTGCTTGTACTGACATTCCATATGGTTACAAAGTGTATAATTTATGTTTTCTGCAACAATAAGTGGAAAAGCAGTTTAGACATAGATTCATATATATATATATATATACATACACACATATATATATATATATTCCCAGATCTCATTATTGTAGATATGCACATTCAAAGCCTGTGTTTTGACATTAATCCACCTTTACTGTGGTTTTGTTAGTATGGTATCTGCCTTCTGGATTTTTAGTGGTTTCTCTAAAAAGGTGATTGGTAGATAATCTACATTTTGGCTTTATAGAAATGGGGTGGCCATCAAGCACTCTGTAGTATGGATGCAGCCTCTCTGAGGTGGACAAAATACATGATGAAAGATAAGAAGTTTACTAAAATTAGAAAATACAATTGAACAAGTATCTATTGATAATAAATCAAGGAGATTATTGTAAAAAAAAAAAAGAGAGAGAGAGAAAATTAAAAAAAAAAAAAAAAGAAAGGGAGGGATGAAAAAAGTTATTTACTTACATTTTCTAGGGGGAAATATAAACACACATGCAAAGAAACAAACAAAACAGACAACAAGTAAATAAACAAAAAATAGTGTAATCCCATTCCCAATCTTTCTTTCTGAAACAAACAAACACTAATAAAAACCCAAATCAATGCAAAACCTGATTTTGCAGACTGAACAGGTTCTGGACAGGCCAAGAAGGTTTCATCTAATTTACTGTTAAAACATTAGGAGATGTAGGCACACAAGCTCAGCTCATCACCTAGGCTGCCTCTGAAGTTTAGTTGGAATAACCTCTCCAGAAGGTGATATATCCATCTTACTTAAACTTCTACCTGGAGACGGTGTTGCCAGCTAGTTGAATCACTTTCTGGAAATACATTTCTCTCACCATTAACTGCAGAGCATGTCTGTTTGAAAGCTCTGACTAGGCCCTTAATACTTGGGGACCACATTTAGGCAACATAATCATTAGATCTCACAGCATCAACTGCAGTATTTACTGGAGCTGGAGATGAAGAGAATATTTGGTGAGTTATTATAAGAAAACATTATTTATTTTTTTTTTTTTTGTTAAGAGTTGACACAGGATTTTCACCGGTTAAATTTGTTGTTGCAGTACATGTAAAAGATGTTCAGAGTCTTCCTGAAATACTGCAAGTCTAGGTATTCCTTGGCATGCTTGGTGTCCAGTTTTGTCATATATATCCCTTTCAGTACTAGCTATTAAAAAGTACAACATAATCCCTGTATCTCCTAAATCTCCCAGCAACATAAATCTCTCAAGGTTAAACACTTTAATTTCTGCCCTGAACATTGGCAGAAGCTTTATATTCTTGACAGTGCAGTAGCAGCTGATGGTTGACTCAGATATTAACATCAGCGGGGCAGGAAAAAAAAATTAAGGTTTTTGCTACCACTCTCATTTCGTGGGCCTACTCTATCTGTATATAATGAGGAGAAAAAATATTTTTTACTACAGAGATTAGCAGTTAGAACATAATTCACTCTTTAGTGGATTTGATTTGTGGGCTTAAGAGACGTGCACATTAGACATTGTGCAGAGAGCCTTTGTTACTGTCTCCTGCTTATGTTATTCCACCCATATACATATTCATTAGAACAAGTACTGGTCTGACACTTCAGCTTTCTATGACTTAATCAGCTGGTAAAGAAATCTTTTCTTTGTCTTTTTGTGGAACAGATTTAACCAAGACTCACTCTGTTGAGGTACTTTATCACTAAGGTTAGAGACCTAGGGAAGGCTTCATCTTCACTAATTCAGGCAACTGAAAACTTTATTTCTAAGACTGAAGTAGTCACCCTAGGCTGACTTCATAATCCGCAGAGAAATAAACATGTCAAGAGATACCTCCTAGAATAGGTGTCTGAGATAATCAACAGAAGCCACCATCCTATTACCACTGTCTACAAAGAAAAGCTACATAGATTAGTTCAGATTTCAAGATATCACTTTCAAATATCTAATTATGCAAGATGAAACTCACAGAGGGACTCAAACACAGCCTATCAGCAGAGGGATTTGTACTTCAGACCTTTGCAGAATAGAATAAAGATCTTGAACCAGAAAGCTTTGTTTGTGCAGTGCCCCTCCTTCTCCAATTTGAACTGAAGTGTCTGTATAGCCTAACTCCAAAAGAGGATTCAGGCTTCTTTATCCCAGACAGAGAGGTATTTCCCCATTACCTTGCAGCCAAACACTTAGTCCTTGTTGAACTCTAGCTACAAAACACTTTTTAATGTATCTACTGGCTAAAATAAGGCAATTTCTTATCTGCAGGGTGGCGAATGCAAAGAACACCTCCAAGAATCTAATTCCTGTCAGTATCTAAGTAATAGGTTAAATAAGAAACTTCTTGCATCACTGGTGGATAGTCTTAAATTTCTGTAATGGAGAAAAAATGGGATCTAATTCAGCTTATATTAAACCAGGCAACTGGCAGCCAAGTACAGTGTTAACTGTGACCTTTCTGATACAAGCTCATGTTTTACGTTAAATCAGTGAACCTAAGATGTTTGAAAGGAAACCTTTCATATGGAGTTCATTGCCAAGCATTAATCTTTTTCAAAACACACTAAGAATCTGTCAAAACTGACCTACACTTTTCTGCTTTTCTGTATTACAATGGAGTGACAATGCTGATGGCTGAAGGGGGTATTTACAGTGGATTTGCTTCAAACTCAGAATAAACAACACAGGAACATCTGGGTTACATTCCGTTTCAGCACTGATGACTTATACTGTTGTCTGTTATGTGTACATTTGAATGCATTTATTCACATATGTATATGTATCTGTGCACATACACACAAAATGAGGGCTTGGGTTTCTAGACCATTCTTTCTACAAAGAACACTGAAGGAAAAGAAATGATTTGTCAGGGGAACAGAAGTCGATCAATTTCTTCAATTTATTATTATTATTTTCATTCGCACAGCCAGAGAAGGAAAGACAGAAATTTCATTATAGGTGTTCCTAGTCCTTATTTCCAGTGAAGGTGACTGATATTTTCCTGTTGGCTGTAATAGAAACAGGAGCAGAAGCAATGTTCTTTCTAAAGGGAAATTCCTTTGCATATGCAAGACCTTGCATTGCTTTTCACCTCAACGCATGGCTATATTTTACCAAAACTACACTATCACCCTATTTTCTCTAAAACCTTTCTTAAAAGTCATTTTTAAATGTCCTTGTTACGCTTTCTTTCATTTTTTCCCTATCATTAAACCTTATAAATTTCCATGATCATGCTAGTTTTTCTCAGGTTTCACAAAGAAAATAGGGATATGATCTAAATGTTTATTTTCATTTAATAATAATAATAAATTACGTGTTGCAAGAAGACAGTGATTCTGGGCACCAGAAGCAAAACAAGGCAATGGCAGCATTTCAGAAATAGGCTTTTATAAAATATATAAAACTAGTGAATATTTCACAAGTTGAAATACTCAAAAAAAAAAAAAAAAGAACATATTTCCCGTTAAGAATTACACAGATTAAAGCATAAAGCAAAAAACTTCCCACACGTATCCATCTCACTGTATCCATAACAAGACACTCACAGTTTTCTGATTCTTCCTCAATGAAATGTGCCACACATAGGCATAACCAAATCTACTGTCATTTTTAAATTTAAAATCAATCTTCACTGATTAGATTTTAAGGAGAAGTTCACAAAAAGACTCTCATAAAATCAGGTTCACATTAAACAGAAATCTTGTTGCCAAACTGTTGATATTTTCATTTATTTCCTGACATTTAAAATCCCATCATCCAAGTACTGGGCGTATGGTGATAACTCATTGCATATATCACTCAACAGAAAAACATGTCTGTTTCCACAGCTGAGCAGACTGATTTTCATGAAATGGAGCCAGTGGTGTATTATCGTTTCAAACAAGGACAAGTTGTCGTGCTTTTTTTGCCTGAGAGGCAGGCATACATTAACTCAAGGCTGCTAACAGAATAGTGACAAAAGAGACACAAAGCTCTTTCTGATTCCCTGCTTCCTCCTCCTGAGACTCAGGCTCATTTGGAGCATTGATGCTTACCAGACTCTACAAAAAACATAGCAGCTGTTGTCGAGAGAGAAATCTCCATTTGCAACAACAACAACAGAATCAATTAAACACGCACATTAAAAGAGATCTGAAAAGTGCTCCACACTTCACAGCCTATGATATAGGTAATTTTTCTAGTTTTAAACATTCTTAAAAGGAACAAACAAACAAACAAACAAACAAAAAAAAACTTTCAAGAGCTGCAGGATCTAAGGGGGATTTAGTCCAAAACTTAAAGCAGATTAGCTACTTTTTGTTGGCTTTGATAGAAATCTTTTGTCTGAGTGCTCAGCCATATCTTTTTCTAATAATACAGGGATGGGAATAATTTCTAGTACAGTTGGCTCTTGGATCCCAAACAAAACCAAATTTTTCATAGGTCTGTGACACTGGTAAGGTTGGTGCTTGATGTCTGATTTACTTTCAGGCATTTCAAACCTTCTGGAAAGTATTAAGAAGAAAGAGTAATCTATCTATCTTGAAGTTTAAGAGATCAAATGTGACACTTAAAATCTATTTTGCTCCTATCATTGTGTTACCAACTCCAGATATTAGAAAAATAATAAAGTCAGGCCCAAAATTACACAAATAAATTGGATGTTTTGTGAATATTTCCTTTGTTTTTGAGATCTGTGATTTTAAGAAGATACATGGCTTCTGTCTGATATAGTGCCTTAACTATTGACCAAGTAAATATTTAACACTTGTTCAGTAATTTCCATTCCAAAGAATACTAGACTATACAAGGATACTAGACCACTGAAACAAAGTATAATGCCTCTAGGAGAGATGAAGAGGCTTTATTCACATATACATATGCTGTACAAGTATTATTCTTTTTCAAAAATACCTAAAGTTATTTTCTGGGACAAATTGTTGACTTTAAATCTTATTGTTAAAGTGTATAGAAAGCAGTGCAGCATTCTTCTAAACTCTGTATGAACATAAGGAGATTTCCTATACCCCACATAGGCATCTCAGAATTGCAGTAAATTGCAGTACTTTTTTTTCATTGTTTATGTTTTGTTTTTGTTGCTGTTGATGATATTTATTTCTATTTATTTTATTTTGTTTTGTTTTGTAAAAATGCAAAGTTGTGGCCTCGGGAAGTCTGTTTCAAGCTTTGAAATACAGTTGTTGAAATCTTGCCCTGTACACAACTAGAATTACAGGAACAAAAATGCTATTATATAAACAGAAGTTGAACTAATGTATGGAGGGGAAAATATCTCAGAATCATAGGATCACAGAATGATTTGTGTTGGAAGGGACCTTAAAGATCATTTAGTTCCAACCCCTCTGCCATGGGCAGGGACATATCCAAAGGTCAAAGCCCCATTCAACCTGGCCTTGAACACTTCTATGGATGGAGAAGTGTTGCTCTCTTGGCAACCTGTTGCACTGCCTCATCACCCTCATAGTAAATAATTTCTTTCCCACAGGTAATCTAAATTTACCTACTTTTAGTTTAAAGCTCTTGTCCTTTCACTACACTTCAAGGTAAAGAGTCCCTCTCCAACTTTCTTATAGGTGCCTTTTAAGTGCCAGAAGGCACCTTGGAGACTGGAAAGTCTCACTGGAGCCTTCTCTTCTCCAGGCTTAACAATCCCAATTCTCTTCAGCTGTCTTCATAAGAAGTTGCTCCAGCCCCCTGATCATTCTCATGGCCCTCCTCTGGACTCATTCTAATAGGTATATGTCCTTATGTTGAAGGCCCCAGAGCTGAAGACAGTACTCCAGGTGGGGTCTCACAAAAAGGGGGGGTTGGGAGGGGAGAGGAAGGAGGCCTCCCTCCACCTGGTGGCCCTGAAAATGGTTGGCTTTCTGGTCTGCAAACACACATTGCCGACTCATATCAAGCTTCTTATTAACCAGCATCCTCAGATCCTTCTCCTCAGGGCTGCTCTCAATCCATTCTCCACACAGCCTGTATTTGTGTCTGGAATTGTCCTGACCCAGGTGCAGGACCTTGCACTTGGCCTTCTTGAACTTCTTGAGGTTCACACAGGTCCACACCTCAGTCTTGTCCAGGTCCCTCTGGATGACATCCCTCCAGTGTGTCAACTATACCACACAGCTTGGTGTCATCAGAAACACAATAATGGTTCATTTGTTTACATTGTCTGTTTCACAAAGATGTTAAGTAATGCTTGTCCCAGTACTGACCTCTGAGGAACACTGCTCATCAGTGGTCTGCACCTGGACATTGAACCTGTAACCACAACTCTTTGAGTGGAAACACCCAGAAAATTCCTTATTCATTGAGTGGTCCTTCTGTCAAATCCATGTCTCCCCAATTTAAAGACATGGATGTCATGTAGGACAGTGTCAAAGAATTTGCACAAGCTCAAGTAAATGATGCCAGTTTCTCTTTCACTACCCACCAATGCTGTAACCCTGTTGTAGAAGGCCACCAGGTTTGTCAGGCATGATTTGCCCTTAGTGAAGCTACGTTGGCTACAACAATCACCTCCTTGTTTTCCATGTGTTTTAATATAGTTCCCAGAAGGATCCACTGCATAATCCTTATGGGCACAGAAGTGAGACTGACTGGCCTGTAGTTCTCTGGGTTTTCCTTTTTTCTCTTTTTAAAAATGGAGGTTGTTTCCCCTTTTTTAGTCACTGGGAACTTCACCATACTGCCACAAACCAAATATGATCAGTAGTGGCTTAGTAATTTCACCCACCAGTGATCTCACCTGGGATTCTATAAAATATGTCAAACACAACTTAAGGAATAGCTTTTCCTTATATATCAGTTTTCTTAGCAAACTTTCCTTGCATTTAATGATGTGTATGTATATTCATGCACACATATGTATATACTCACAATTTAATGTATATAATGATATTTTGTAGAAATTTCAAAAGTTCCACATCTCACTGTAAAATATTTGAGTTCTGACAGAAAAATCTGACTTGTCATGTTAACAAAAAAAAAAACCAACAACAACAAAAAACAGGTTAATTAGAGAAATTAATCTTTTTTCTGCAGACATGCAGACAGAGAAAGATTTATTTCTTCACCTGTGTTGTGGTTTAACCCGGCCAGCAGCTAAACACCACACAGCCGTTCATTCACCCTCCCCCCTCCCTCTCTGGGATGGGGGAGAGAAACGGGAAAAGTGAAGCCTGTGGGTTGAGATAAAGACAGTTTATTAAGATAGAAAATAATAATAATAATAATAATATGTACAAACAAGTGATGCACAATGCAATTGCTCACCACCCATCGGTCAGATGCCCAGCCCAACCCCGAGAGCCGGCCCCGAACCCTGACTAGCCACCCCTATATATTGTTCAGCATGACGTCAGATGGTATGGAATAGCCCTTTGGCCAGTTTGGGTCAGCTGTCCCCTCCCAGCTCTTGCTGCCCCCCCCAGCCTGCCTGCTGGCAGGACAGAGCGAGGAGCTGAAAAGTCCTTGGCTTAGTATAAGCACTGCTCTGCAGCAATTAAAACATCAGCATGTTATCAACACTCTTCTCATCCTAAACCAAAACATAGCACTCTACCAGCTACTAGGAGGAAAAATAACTCTGTCCTAACTGAAACCAGGACAACCTGTTTCATGGTGGTAAACATCCAGTCAGAGGAAGAAGCTCTACAGAGACAGTTCACACAAAGAGAGGTTCTAGATTCAGATTCTTATCCATAATAACTTTGAATTCAACTGCCCTTTCGCTTAGGTTGCCTGTAGGAAGATGACATGAATTCATTATACTACTCTCAATAAAAAAGAAACTAGTTCCATTTTCAGTGCATTTGTTCCTCTCTCAAGGCCAAATTTTTAAAACAGGGTATGACAGAGTCTTTAAATAGAAGCATATGAAGTAGCTGACATTTGGCATAGAAATTTATGCCTCAAAAAAATAAACAGATTGGTTTGTAGCTTGGCCTGAATTAAGCTATTCAGTTTGGATTTGACAAATTTCAGACAATATCTTGAAGCCTGAGTTTCATCTCACACTGATATAAATCAGTGGTAATTTCTTGGTTGCAATGAATTAGTGGGAATTATAACTTAAGCAGAGCCAGGATTTTCATCCAGTGAACAATTGTTTTGAGACTAATTATGTTACATTTCTATAGATTTAGGAATAAAAAAAAAGATCCTGTCTATTTTTTTATCTATATTAGCAAATATCTCTAGGATTTTCTTCTTATTATTATTATTTATTATTTTTTCCCCCTGAAGTTAACATCTCTCTCTGTGCTACAATCTAATGGTTTAAAGAAGAACTGTTTACAGGTGAATGAGAGTGAAGAGGGAAACAATGCATTTGATTAAGAATGTATGTATCTACTCAGTTACATACAATTCCTGTTTCTAGAGTTATATTTACTTCCTATGATTTAATGATAAGCTTTCAAAATACATTTTTAACACAGAGACTAATGCCTAGTAGTATAATACAAGATACTGCCTGTATCCTTTGGCCATCATGGTAACAGCAACTCTATTAACCAATGTCTTGTTTGGAAATATAAATTAATACGTAGATTTAGAAAGTACATGAAGAATACAAAAAAAAATCGATATTGTTATTAGCATGTTTTTATAATATAAATATAAACGTTAAGATTTATAATTATAGAAGAAAAACCTTTTATTAAATAGAATTCTATTTCCCTTCTCCCTCAATTTTCAATAGAAAATAGAATAATTCTTAACTAAGACACTTAAATATTTTGCTATAATACCTCATGAAGACATTGAATTTAACTAAAACCAAAACAAATGGTATGTTTGGCTATACTTTAATTTAAACCTTTAAATATTGGCATATTTTACAAACACAAACTCGGTATGAGTTTCACAACTGTGATATTTCTATATGCTATGTTACTTTCAGGAAATTATTGAAATAATATTTTTGTCATAGACTGCAGACTATTTTGCTATTGTATTTATTGTACTTGGTTTGGAAGTATTCACTCACACAAAAATATCGATATAAATGCATGACCCATGACACAAGTGAATGGAATTGCTTTAGCAAACTGGAGGATAGATTTAGATGTTGAGTATCTTATATAAGACATTTATTTTTCTATATTTTCTGCTTTTCCTGAGACAGACATAAGACTTCTAAAGCATGTGTCCTCTATCCTAATTAATCTGTGAATGTGTTAGAAATAAAAAAATAAATGTTTTAAGTAAATCATGTAATGTTTTCTACTAGCAAATCTTAGAGCATTAAAAATAAAGGCAGTAGGAGAATATTTTAGAAATCATTAAGGTTGGAAAAGACCTCCACAATGATCTAGTTCCCTATCACCAATGTCACTCACATGTGCCTAAGTACAACCTCCAACCTTCCCTTAAACACCCCAGGGATGGTGACTCCACCATATCCCTGGGCAACCCATTTCAATGTCTAACTACTCTTTCTGATATTAAATTTCTCCTAATTTCCAACATGAACCTTGTCCTGACCGCTAGTTATCTGCAAGAAGAGGCCAATCCCCAGCTCAACACATCTTCCTTTCAGGTGATTTTCTCCCCTGAGCCTCCTCTTCTCCAGACTAAACAGTTCCAGTTCCCTCAGCCACTCCTCATAAAACTTGTGTTCCATACACAAGTGGCAGGTATTAAAAAAAAATAAAAAAAAAAAATCACAAATACTCAATAAGTGATACCAAAATGTCCCATGTCAGAATATACCATTGCCAACATCTGTAACTACAAGGCAACTCTTATCTGAAATGCCTGATATGCTCAGTTATATTGTGCTGCATCATGATAGGATGAGTAATCATGTCATAAAACTTAAATGAAATCATCTAGCCAGGAAGAAGAATGCATTTTAAGACTTCAATATTTCAAATGAATTATCTGTTCTTTCATAGTGACTAATGTTTGAGTGAAAGGCATTTTCCGGGAACTTAGAGCTTGATTGTGCATCTCTAAATTCAATGAAAACAGTGTTGTTTATATTTCTGATCACAGATCAGGAATCTTTTATTAAGAAGACAGTGATGTATATGCATATGTTTTAGAAAAAAACTACTTGTATACAATTTTCTTTTTACCTCTGACATGCTATATTAGTTCAAAAGCTTTCAGTAACAGAAACATATTCTTCAATGCAGCGAAGAGAACACAAAACAGTATGATATGATAGGTGTGTACTTTTATGTAGATGAAGCATGCTAGTTTACTTTTTTTTTTTTTTTACACAGTGATATAAACATGAATGTGAATACCTATAACTATGTATTTATATAAATACAAATAAAATAGTCATGCTACAACAAATCTAGAAATGTAAGAAGCTGGAAAATACACTTAATTGTGGTTGTGACCTATGTGTGAGGTTGGTAAAGAGATATTTCAACTTTCAATATTTTTCTTGAGCTTCTGCTACACATTTTCACCAGACACTAACTAAAGGAATGTTCAAACAATCTTTCTACCCTGTAGAAAAATGTCACTTGTCATTAGATGTGTTGTCTTTGCAGGATGGACAGTGTCCAAAACACTAGTATGTAAAAATGAAAAAAGTCAAGATGCTCTACATCTTATCTTAGTAGAGTTATTGACTCAGAGGAACCATGTGTGACAGCTGTCTACAGCAAGTGTAGTCTAGATTATCATTAGGCATGCCACACACCCAACACTAATTCCAGTCAGGAATTCAGTGGTAAAGCAGCTCTGCTGCAATCAGTTTTTGGCATGACTTCAAAGCTAATATTCAAAGTAAGAAAGCTTAAAGCCTCACAAGCTTAGTTAGATTCTTTAAATGGTCTGGCTTAGTAGATTTGTGGGCATTTAAAGCTTTATAAATCATTGCAGACTAAAGAAAAGTTAATATTTTTATTTAGAGTTTTCAATGATGTGATATTGGATTCATTACAAAGTGTTTTCTTCTTGCTTATCATTTACTGCCCCTAAATCTCAAGAGTACTGGAGCTATGTACCTTTTCTGGAATTGTTGCTTTGTTTTGGTGTATCATTAAATCACAGAACTTTTGAAAACAAAACAAACAACTACTACAACAACAATAACAACAACAACAACAAAACATACAAACAAAATCTCCAAACCAACATCCTGATATGAAACCTCACCTGTGTTAAGAAGTGACTATTTTCTTATATGCTGTGAAAAACTGATGGACTTGAGTCACCACTTTTTAAATATACTATCTTGTGACTTGATGGTTGTCATGAAAGAATGTGTTGGTACTTGTATCAGCTTGGGCACAACGGCAATTTAATAAAATAAAAAAAAAAATAAAAAATAAAAAACAATAAAACCAATAAAAACACTTAACACAATTCTACTTCCATTCAACTTCCGTGATGCATGTTAATTTATGTACTTATGCCTAATACCCAAAATATAATAAGTAGCATACAAAATAACACAAATAGAATATTATCACCTGGAAGCACCTATAAATGAATATCTCGTAATATTAGAACTTCTTTAGTATACTAAATATAGCTTGCAAGTCCTCTTTTTTTTTCTTTCTTTTTCTTTTTTCTCTCTCTCTTTTTTTTCTTTCCTCTCATACTCGAGTAATTTTCCTTCAAAATGACCTCAGTTAAAGAATGGATGTGTATAATCTATGGCTATTCAGAGTTTTTCTGTACTAAAACAGTTGTTGGCTTAAAAATCAGTAAGCATGAATTTTGGGGAGAAGCAGACCCTTCAGAAATTGATTTATTTATTTTCTGGAAATTTACTTTGATCTCAGAAAATATTTTCATATGAGTTGCTATAATTATGAAATTAAATGTAAAAATGTTGCTCTTAACTGGTTTATATATATATTTCTCTGCTTCAATGTCCTTTGAGTTGTAGGGATAATGGTGAATTCTGAGTTGGCTTAAACTGGAACTATTCACCTTTTATTTAAAATAACACAACCAATATATATTGAAACTTTCTATTCTCAGAAAGTCAGATTGCCAGTGTCTAGACTTAGAAATTGAAGATTCTATGACTGACAATGCTTGCAACATAAAATAGCCATTCAAAGTAAATCTATATCACAACTATTGCCTGTTTTCAGTAGCAAAAGGAAAGCCATTGCCCAGAAAAATTTAGGAGACTGGATGTTTTCTTTAAAAATCTGTATGACTTTCTTCCAACATCAATGAAGACTGCCTTTGGACTTGTAGCCATAAACCCCTATTCCTTTCAACACTGGACTTCCAGGCCATGCTTTGGCAGCAGGCTCTTTGTTTATTGCTATATCTTATACTCAGTTGCTTTCCGAGAAGGGGCACTCTTCCCACTCTCAAACTGTCAGCCCCACACTCCAGCAATACAAAAAGATAAATAGTCCACCCACTGTCTTCTTTCCACCTTATTTTTCCTTTTAGAAAGACATATTGTAGAAGTATTTTCTTGTTGTAGTACTTTAATGTGTATATGTACTGTAGTATATTTTAAGTTATGAACAAACCAAACAGGTTCTATCACTTCCTAAAGTCAAGGGAGGTGCATCCAGCTCCTTCAGTCGATTAAATGACTACATTTTGTGTACTGTCTGAAACAGAAGACATAGGCTTAGTTATATTCTGAAAACCCATGGCATCGTGTTGGTCATGTATAAAATTAACTATAGTGTAGTAAATGGCATTAGATCTCACTGGGGATGATCTGACTGTTTCTCTAAGTACAGAAGGAGAATACAAAACTGCTCTGGAATTGCTTTTTGTATATCTGTCTACTGAAGTAGTAAGACTTCAGGGTTCCACTGCTGCAGGCTGATAGAGGTAAGCAGACCTCAGTTGCCAATTCCTGATATGTCTCTCAGCCTTTCTTCATAGAAGAGGTGCTCCAGCCTTCTGATCATCTTTGTAGCCCTCCTCTGGACTCGCTCTAACAGGTCCACATCTTTCTTTTGCTGGGGACCCCAAACCTGGATGCAGCACTCCAGGTGGAGCCTGAGGGCAGAGCAGAGCAGGGGGGCACAATCACTTCCCTTGGCCTGCCAGTGACACCTCTTTTGATGCAGCCTTGACACAGCTGACCTTCTGGGCTGCAAGTGTGCACTGCTGGCTCATGTTGAGCCTTTCATCCACCAGAACAGCTAAGTTTATCTCCTCAGAGAGAAAGCTGTTTTCTCTTCACCTTTAGCTTTGGCTAAAGCCGTACCATGGATTGGGGCCTGGAACTATTTAATTCAACCTCAGGGACCTTTTTAACTGCCTGAATTAGGGATTTAATTGCTGTAATTCTTTCATGAATGATAATGAGAAAGACATCTCTAAAGAAAGGGTCAGTCCACCTAAGAAATAAATTATTTACTTCTTTTGGGATAAATCTTTCTATTCCTCTGAGTTATAAAGACACTGTAAGATGACTCTACTGCAATGGTAGGCATCTTTAGTTAGGAAATTAAAGACAGTAGCTCCAGCTGCAACCTCAACTCATACACATGTGATTTCTGACCATACCACAGTATAATTTCCAACTGGGGAAGGGGGGTAGGAGGGGTGGGAGAGGGTGATGGGAAATGCATCATCTTTAGCTTCTGAGTGTTGCTCCAATACACTACAGAAACAGAGAAAAAGCCTGCACTTCATCCAACTATTTAATCCTTTGCACAGGTTAAGGTTAAGGTATTTGCTGTCAATAAAAGAAAAACTTTTGATGATAAAACCTTGTCTAGTATTTCTGAATGCACAGCTAAATGAACTGCTCATGCATGAAGAGCAAATCCCAAATTATTTTCTGTCATTCATTCTATTATACAAGGAAAATGAAAATTACTGCACAGATGCAATGTGTGATTTGGTCTGGGAAGACTAAGGTTAGCCCTCATAAAGTTCAGGTGTGAATCATCCCCTCCTAATCTATACATCTAAAATTAACTGACAGTAAACTCTTCAAACGGGGTTCTCTTTTCCATTAACAGAAAAGAAGTGGCATATCCAGAAGGCAATTACACTCACCCTAAAATAGTTGTCTAAAATATGAAAGATTTATTTTTCCTCAAAGTCTTTTTTCTCCAGTGTTAATAAATATGGTCAAGCATGAATGGCATATGCTTAAACAGAATTTTAGACATCAAAACTTAAGTCTAGTGAATACTAACCCTATTTTTCACTCACATAACCACTGAAATGTTTTTTTTTCTATGCAACAAAAATTAACTTGATAAACATAAAACTGTACTAATGAAATAAATGTTAGATATTTGAGGGAATTATGTCTGCTTCATGGGAATTCACTGTATTTTTTCTCTTCTGTAACTTTAAATAGTCTGAGATCCTGCCTTTGATCAAGAGCTAGTTCCTATTGTTCCCTTCATTTTACTTGCATGCATGCTTTATTCCCATTATTACAAGTCACACTGTTTACATTCAAATAATGTACACCCACTGCTACTTTCAGTCATAACAAAAATCAAGCAGCTTCCTCAACAAACCATCTAATAAATATTAAATACCATTTGGAATTTTTAAGACAAAAGAGTGATAAAGCAGCTCAGATGTTTCCTTTAAAGGTGACAAAATGGCTAAGGAATTCTGAATCATGTCTGTGAAGCTAGCCACTCACTTCTGTAGTTAAAGAAGGTTTACAAAACTGTCCCAGGATGGAACTGGAAGAAAGCATGTGTCCACTACAGGTTGGAAGAGAGGCCAGTTTAAGGGGATGTTAGGTTGATATTATTGTCTTTTCTGCAAACAGCGATTACTTTTGAAGAACTTATAGATTAAAAATAAAGCCTTGATCATGTGGAAAGCCTTGATTTATTTACGAAACGTGACCTGCACTGACCACCTGGAATTTCCTTTTCAGGGAAGGAAGAAAGCTGTTGAGTGCAAGACTCAAGGCCTTTCCACAAGAAGATTAGCATCATGTGGGTTTTTCTAAATCTTTTTCTTTGAGCTTTTCTGCCACTTTTTCCTACAAACAGATGTGGGTTGTTTTTATGTTTGTTTTTGTTTTCACGAAGACAGTTTGTGTCTAAAACCTGATTATTTTTTCTACAAACATGGTTAAGCTAACATAGTCTTGAACTGACCATGAAGTTAAAAAATAAAACCAAATATATATTATATATATATATATGGATGAGCTTAGTCAAAAAGACTGTTTGTCTTTGACAGAAACAATTTTATATTAGAAGCGCATTTGTCTTGATGTTCACACCAGTATGGACAAATTCTGATAAAAGATTTTGTGTGTGTATGGATGCATAAGTGTACAAATTGATTTTAATATTTGTCCTGATGTAGTCTTCTTATTATAAGTAGTAAAAGAGAAAAGGAAAAAAAAAAAAAAAAAAAAAAAGCAA
>CM021733.1:77977909-78040164 GCA_011075105.1 Heteronetta atricapilla
CTCCTCTCCTCTCCTCTCCTCTCCTCTCCTCTCCTCTCCTTTTCTTTCTTTTCTTTCCTTTCTTCTTCTTTTTTTTTTTTTTTCCTTTTTCCCCTTTTCCTGTCTTTTCTTGTTTCCTTTCTTTTCTTTTCTTTCGACTGCTGATGGATGTTGAGTAATAAATGGATAATGTTCTGAAAGGCCTTAAGGCCTTTTCATTTTTCTGTAGTTTCTGAACAATTTCAGTACAAAGGCTACATATCTGCAAGTGACAACCTGTGTCTTTCCCTGTGATTGCCTGGTTTGTGATTTCTTTTTTCCTTTTTGTTTGAGAAGCATTGATATTAATAATATCCTTCATTGCCAGTACATTTTATTGTATCATATAGTAAGTCACCATGAAAAAAGTCTGCTCTGCAGTAAGAGAAGTAAGAAATCTCACTTTTGTACTGTAATGAAAACAGTCTAACATGAAGAATACACAAAAATAGTATCAAAAATGGCATTCAACTAACAAAATGTATTGTTCAAAGAGATATCATTGCTTTTAACTTCTGCTATGAAAATACAATAGCCTGCACATCAGAGAGGGGGAAAAAGAACACATTTATAGGCAATGAAAGTTACAGGTTTTTTGTTTGTTTGTTTGTTTGTTTTTTTAATAAATGTGGGAAAGCTTATACTGGCATAATGTTATATTTTAATATGTTCCTGGAAAGAAACAGTGGTTACATTATTTGCAAAGGTTTATCATCTTCCTAATATATTTTTATTTATCATGTTGATAACAACATTATCATGTTGACTGAAACTTTTGGCTTCTTTTTCTCTGCAGGGTAAGTGATGAATTACTGTTAAAAAAAGAAAAAAAAAAAAAAAGAGAATGAAAGAGAGAGAGAGAATCAGGAAATAGAACACATTAAAAATAGTGGTAGGATGGTGATATAAAAATGTTTAAAGTAGATGCAATAAAACATTTTAAACAAAATGCAAAATGATTCACACACAAATGGGAAAATTGCCAAATTAATTCTTCTATATTAGCTAAAACACAGAGAAAGCTTTTGCTAATGTCTGCAATCAGTACAAAAGTAGGAGGATGAATAATTACTGTAGATTAAAAAAAAAAAAAAAGGATATGCATGTATGAAGAGAAGGTTAGAAGGTAGTAGTGAATGAAATCTTAATGCTTAATATCAATATGGAATAATTTTGCATGACAAGTGATGAAAATTGCAATCTTCAATTTCAATGCATTTAAAGCAAGACTGGACAACAAATGTTTTATACATACTGAAGAGTGCTATCACATTTGAGTAGAGAGATGGAATTGAATGCTAACTCCTGTCCCTCTCCAACTGTAAGAAATAGTCTGTGATACTTCATTGCAGAGATCAGAACAGACAAAATACAATGCTTACCAAGGAATTCTGTGTCTACTTCTTTTTCTTCTGGGGCAGATCTGCATACCAATATTAGCGACATATCATCTCCAAGTTGTGTGCAGCCATCTGACACATGATAAATGTGATCAGATACTCTGAATCATTTTTTCCAATAAAAAATGCTCTTGAAGGGTTTTGTGCCTCTCTGTTAATTTTGCCAGCTCAAACTTAGCTGATGCTCCAGTTGCCACTATTATTTATGGAAAGAAAGTTTGTGTTAATAAACCTCTCATATAGTTACAAATTGCCTGGAATAAGTATGACTCTTAGTGCTGTGATTAGTCTTGGAAAACTAGCAGGAATTTTTCATGTAGATTGTCAGAATAAATTCAAAACAGTGTAAAGATTGTTTTCTTTTATAGTTACTTTCTTACTCTCCAGTAAGTATTCTTCCTCTAAGAACATAACATATTACGCTAAGGTTTATATAAACTAACCAGGAATATTTACCAAACAGACTTAAATTTTCCACAGAATTCCTTCCTTCTTCATCTTTTTTTTTTTTTTTTTTTTTTCCCACTGACCTGTAGAAAACTGAAGTTAATCCCTGAAATATGATAAATATGATAATAATTCTTCATTTTGGAATAACCTATAGTTAATTTGCTTCATATTTTAGTCTGAACCTTATGTATTTCTAGGTTGTATGCAATTGGTTTACAGGTTTGTCTTGGCTTACTTTTACTCATTTTTAAGCAATGTGGTTAAGGAGAAAAAAAAAAAAAAAAAAGTTCATATTTCACCTGCTATTAAGGATTCCCAGTGTTTCTAAATTTCCATAGGGAATATTAATATATATTTTTTTCTATATTGTATCACAAAACATATAGTGAATATTCTGTGTTTACCTGCAACATAGATAATTGTTGGTTTAAATAGATAAATCATGTATTGCTTGTTTTAATTTTTTTTTTGTTTTAAAGAAAAAAAAAACACTTTTTTCTGTTGAAAATATAATATTTAATATTTAAAGTGACATTTAATTCAGCCATAGTTGAATCAGTTGAAGTGCTGTTTACCAATCAAAATAATGGAGATATGGATTTGTTTGTTTGTTTGTTTTTATTGACAAATAGAAATTCACAACATTTGTAAAGCAATTCTGTGTAAGGTCTAGTGAATATTTATTATTTTTATTAATTTTGACATCACTACAAGAAAGATTAACAATTGTTTCAGTGACAAAACTAATTCAGTGCCAGAGAAAGAAAGGGGAAAAAAATCACAGTCCCCATAGAATCAATTCTTTTATGAATTTGGAAAATAACAAGTAATCATTGCTTGTTATACTTTTTGACAGCTTAAGTATAAAAAATCAATTACCATGAAACTACTATCCAGATTAATGCTGAAAATAAACCTGCTTCTTAGGCACCTGATAACATAGCATTGATTTTTATTGTTTGACTGAGGCTGGCTATATTTAATTTCTTTTATTGATTTTTTTTTTTTTTTCCTAAGTCCCATATTCAATGCATGTGAGATACAATGCAATTTCTTATAGCAAAGTAATGCCAGGCACCAAGCCTGTGAATTAATTTTACAAGTGAAAGCAGTGTTTAGTAATTTGCTGAGTGTTTGAGAGCAAAACTAGTAATTTTCCCCTTTATTATTTATAAATATCAAGAGGTCCAGAAGTGGGCATGGTGGTATGGGCTCAAATGAGAAGACCTTGCAGTAATTTCTAATATCTTGACACTCCAGCACCTTATGTCCTATACCTCATGTACTTTGAATGCCAGTAGTGATTGAAGGTTTTCAGAAGGCGGTGGGGTGTGGGTGAGGGAACAGAATATAATTAGCAAGATTTCCGATTGGTTCTTTGAGACTGTGAGTTTCAAATCAGAATGCAATTTTAAACAGAAGTGAAAGAGTGAATGCATGATTTAAAATTAACACATGAACATAGCAATTAAAAACAGAAGTAATCATATTGTTTGGAGCTTAATGCTATTCCAGCCTTATTTTCTAGCTAACTAACTAGTTAGCTAAAAGCAAATAACATCCATGAACCTTTATAAGCAGTATTTTAATGATTTCTGCATCACTACAGTGAACACAATGTCCTTCTGATAAAAGAACTGCAAAAGTTTCCTTCAAATAAATGTAAAGTATGTAAATTCAGTGATGCAGAAAGGCAGACTAAAAAGTTGGAGCAATATTTCAGTTTCACAAAGATGTTGCTTATTTTGTCATGCATTGTGTCTTTATAGCAGCTTTCCTTGTCTAAATTTACTAGCTAAGGTAGGTGCTTTTCACAGACTGCTTGTTATTTGTAGATAGCTCAGAGGATGAGTTTCTATGCTGCAAAGTATTACTGTATTTAGCTGTAAAGGAAGATGGGGTAGTGGGTTTACATGGCAAGGGTTTTGTAGCACGGGGCTACAGGGATAGCCTCTGTGAGAAGAATCCAGAAGCTGACCTGATAAGGGGCCTGCTGCTAGCCAGAGACGAGTTCATAGGTGCTGTCATTTGTGCCTCTATGATGGCATATATAAGAAAGGAAAAAGAACAACAAAAACAACAACAACAACAAAACCTGCTGCACAACAGCAGCTGGGAGAGTGAGGAGTGAGAAACAGTCTTGCAGACACCCAAATCAGTGAAGAAGGAGGGGTAGGAGGTGCTCCAGGCACCAGAGTTGAAGTTCCCCTGTGGGCTGTGGAGAGGCCCCTGGTGGCGCAAGCTGTCCCCCTGCATCCCATGGGTCCCACATGGAGCAGATCTCCATGCTGCAGCCCGTGGAGGAGCCCCCAGTGGAGCAGGTGGATGTGGCCTGGAGGAGGCTGTGGCCCACGGAGAGCCCCTGCAGGAGCAGGCCCTGGCCAGAGCTGCAGCCCGTGGAGAGGAGCCCACACAGGAGCAGGGGATTGGGGTGGAGCTGCCACCCATGGGAGAACCATGATGGAGCAGTTTGCTCCTGACAGATGGGCCCTGTGGTACAGACCCATACTGGAGCAGTTCCTGAAGAGCTGCTGTCTATGGGAAGCCTATGCAGGATCAGTTCAGGAAGAAAGGACCCCATGCTGGAACAGTAGGTGAGAGTGATTGTGAAGGAGCTATGGCGGCAAAATGCTATAAACTGACCGCAGCCCCCAGTCCCTGTTTCCTGTGCAGTTTGGGGGAATGAAGTGGATGAGGGTGGATGGGGGAAAGGTGGTTTTAGTTTATTTTCATTGTTTCTTGCTTTTCTAGCTTGTTAGAAATGGGTAATAAATTTCTCTAATCTCCCTATGCTGAGTCTGTTTTGCTTGTCATGGTAATTGTTGAGTGATCTTCCTGTCCTTAACTCAACCATTGAGCCCTTTTTATTGCATTTTCTCCCCCCTTCTGTTTGAGGACGGGGAGTGAAAGAGCAGTTCTGGTGGAGATCAGATGCCCATCTGAGTACAACCACCACAGATGCTGACATCTGAAAGTGGGTAAGCAAAACCTGACACATAAAGGTACTGTAATGCTCAGAGCCAATTTACTGCAGCTGGTAAAGATCATACTCCATATGATTCAAAGTAAAGTAATCAACAATTGCTCAGCTTAAGCTGAGGAGCTCTCAAAGCTTAATAATGATGTCACAACTGTATGTGAAAGACCTGATTACTCCTGAACATTCATCTACCCTTGTGACTACCAGTGTGGATGATGGCAGTGGGTGGCAGTGTTACACTGCTGCTTCCTATTCACAGAAGCAGAGGAAGGGTAAGGGATGTATCCAAATGAAGTCTGAGAAACCCCTTCTTTCCTAATAGTTTGATCAGAGGTGCCATAATAAATACATTGTTTTGATCCATTCACTGTTCTCCATGCTTTCATGCATAGAGTGGCAAAATGTGTTCAGCTCCAACATTTTTACTGAAAAAATGAATGAGAATATTGATCTGAAAGCAGTGTGGGTTTTTTGTTTGTTAGTTATGGTTTTATCTTTAAATAGTGCACACCTTTAATGGTCCTACCTAATTATTGTTGCTTTCAGTTGCTGATAATACCTACAAAAGTAGGTATTATCCATCAGGGACTAAGAACAGTTATGCCTGCTCCTGTTCAAATGTAACTATTTACCATTTTTATACAATGTCTTGCTATTGAAATTTCTTTTGAATGATAGTGTCTACAAACATATATTTTATAATTTGGTCAAACTCAGAATCAATAGAAAACAACGTAATGATAAAGAGAAATTATTCTTCCATGAGAAAAATTTTAGGTGAAAGATGCTATCTGGGCTTATCAGGCATCTGAATAGCTGAGTTATGAGGCTGATTTCTTCACCTTTCCCTAAAAATAAATTAATTCACATGGAGGACAGCTAGAGCATCTTCTTCTACTTGACCTGACAAGGTCTCTAGGACTCTATGTTAGGAAGCCTCTAGCCTTCTAGAGGTCTCTAGCCTTCCTAACATCAGCCTCAGAAGTTGGAGGGCTAAAATAGATTATGTGAATGCTATTTAATGGTCTTATTATCCAATATTTTGAGCAGTGAGTCTATACAGGAAGTAATATCTTGAAGGGATTGACAAAATTGCTGAGGGTACACAGATGATTGTGTAAAGTCTGACCTCCAGAGTCAGGTATTACTGAGTTTAACACTGTCCAGCATCCACAGTAAGCCCCCAAGTCTAACAGTTTAACATTCTACTTTGCAAAGTTGATCTGGATATCAGTAAGACACAACAAATCTGATACAAATATTCCTGACTCTACTGTATTTTTTTTTCACATTCAGTTCTGTTCTGGAGCCTAACAATCTGATTTTATAGTAGATAGGTGGGAGTATGTAAAACTTAGCAAACTCACTTGTTCTCTGAGTAAACCCACTCCACCTTCATTTATTCAACACCTTTCAACATTCTGAAAAGGTGAAATATCTTTGAATTTAGCATATAATATTTTTACTCCTATGGTATCTCAAGGAAGGTTGGATGAGTCCATCAAAATAATATTGTCTCAAAGTCTCCTGAAGGAGCATTAGTATGTTGTATAGTATTTTATATAGGTGTTCAAGTGCAGGATGCATTTGAAAAGAGTAGAAGTTATTTATTTATTTATCTATTTATTTATTTATTTATTTTTCCTTATCTCCAGCAGTTCTTTGTCAAGGTGTCCTGGTTTTAGTTGGGAGAGAGTTCATTTTCCTCCCAGTAGCCGGTTGGGTGCTATCTTTTGGATTTAGGATGAGACTAATGTTGATAACACGCTGATGTTTTACTTGTTGCAGAGCAGCGCTTACACCAAGCCAAGGACTTCTCAGCTTCTCGCTCTGTCCTGCCAGTGGGCAGGCTAGGGGTGCAGCAAGAGCTGGGAGGGGACAGCCCCAGGACAGCTGACCCAAACTGGCCAAAGGGTTATTCCATACCATCTGATGTCTTGCCAAACAATATATAGGGGTGGCTAGCTAGGGTGGGGGGCCAGCTGCTCGGGGATAGGCTGGGCATCGGTCACGGGGTGGTGAGCAGTTGCATTGTGCATCACTGTTTTGTACATATTATTATTTTATTTTTCTGTCCTAGTAAACTGTCTCTATATCAACCCACAGGCTTCAGTTTATTTCTTATTTCTCTCCTCCATCCCAGAGAGGGAGGGGGGTGGGTGAATGAATGGCTGTGTGGTGTTTAGCTGGCAGCTGGGTTAAACCACAACACAAGGAAAAATACCAAACAATATGGTGAGTTCAGGCACTTTTAACTTACAGATAATTCTTTCACAATAGGTATTTGTTTGTGGTAAAATTATTATACTTCCTTCTGAAATTATGTCTGTATTACATGTAAATTGCAAAGTAGGGGTATGCCTCTGTTCTCCAGCATTGAGGTAGAGCTCATTCTCCATATAGACAGATGTGAGTGTACCCTTCAGTCCACATTCTGGTCTCTCTGTAAGGGAAAACTGTATGTATAGGCTGTTAAGACAGTCGTAGACCTAGATTTGGTCATCAGGTTATTCAGGAAGTTAAGTGTACATCAGCATATATCTGCTATACAATCTACTTAATGACCATGAGAATAAATTTGAGGTGGATTGCAATGAGCACTGCAAGATATTCCTGTACTGTTGGTATCTAGACGAAGCCACAACTAGAAAGTTGTGGCTTGCAGCCACAACTGCAAGAAGTCACAGAAGAAAATGGGACCTGAAGACTTTGATTATGAAGGCTAAACATAGATGAAACCACATTTGATGGGCCTGAAGAATCCATTTGGAGTCAATGCATAGATACTCTTAAAGACCTCCTGGGCAAAACTGTGAGAGAACTAGAGAACTGTCTGCATAAACTCAATAAATACTTGATTGCTATTACTATAATAAATAACAGATTGCTATTACCAAAAGACCAAGACAGGAAAATGAAAATAAAACAGTTGTATTCATAATAAAGATTGTTCAAACAATTTTTTATTATTTTTTATTTTATCCCACATAGTTGAACATTTTTGGATTTTCGGCCAAGAAAGGAAGTTGATTGGAAAGCTCTACACATTCTGAATGTATTGGCATAATTTCTGAGTAAAACTTTTCTTTAGACTTTTACTTACATAGATCTAGTACTTTTTTTTTTTTTTTTTTTTTTTAGATTAATAAAATAGTTTTATTGAAAATGCCAAGTCCTAGTTGTTTCTTGAAGGGCTACTTAGACCTTCCTCCTCTGACCAAAATTCTTCTTTCATTTTCACTTCAGAAGGAAAGTTGGTCTTTCTCAACCATCAAAATGGAGCTGGAAAGACCAGCTGGCATAGGTCTGGAGATAAGCAATTGAAATCTGATATCCTGCCATAGGAAGCATAACTTAGAATGGCCACATAGAATTGAAGGAATAGGCCCATAATAACATTTTCATTCTAAAGTAGTACCATTAAAAAAAAAAAAAAAAAAAAAAAAAAAAAAAAAATATTAAAGAGTCATTGTTAACAAAACAGAAATTCTCTGTGAAAGGGTAAAAAAAAAAAAAAAAAAAAAAAAAAAAAGTAGTTTATTTTAAGAGATACTGCAAGGATTTTGCAGAGATATCACAGTTTTGACCACTAAATTCTCAAGGAAAACTCTCTTCAGTTTTTGTACCTGTAAGAATGGTTGAGTAAAAGAATATATTTTTTTTTCCAATCAGGAGCTGCCAGTAAATCATGGCATGACATAAACATAAAATAAAAATAAAATAATAATAACAACAAAATAATAGTACAACCTCAGTCATTTCAGTGTGTTGATTTTCCTAGATATAAAATATATACATTGTCTTACCTAATTACACTTTAGTGCAATACAGTAAGCAAACAAACAGCAACAACAAATCAACATTCTCTAATATCTCCTGGGCTTTTATTCTAATTCAGCTTTGTAGTTTGTACCCATAACAGGGTATAAACAGGAAACATACCTGTTTTCTGTCACATTTTTAATTTCAGTAGCTTTAATAATAAACTTTCAGTCAATTAATACATTTTGATGACCAATCTAACTTCTGTTAGGCTAAATTTATTTATTTATTTAAATAATTTCCTACATAGTGAAGTTGTCTCTTCATGGTCCTAGTGAAAATAGGTCCATGACAGTTTTTGCTTTGATCGAACATTTCATGGAAGACAGATAGCCACAGATTCTATTTATGTAATTAACTTTAGCTGTCCCTTTTGGGACAGATTCTCTGAAAGAATTTGCACTAGATTTTGTTCATATCAGTAAAAGTAAGAAAAAGAAATAGATGTGCAATTGTAATGTTTATGGAATCCTGTAGTCTGTGTACTTCCTGAAAATTGTATGGATGTGGTTAGACAACAGCTTCAGCTTCAGTGAGACAGATATGGAGGACTGTCTATTGCCTCCGAAACTCATTTTTTTTCAGTCTCCTTTAGTTCACTAAGCATGTGGAGGCACAGAGCATGTAATAAGAGCTCCCATCTTTTCTCCTGAATACTTTGATCAGCATAGAAATCGTTCTTGACGCTAAAATTTGGATTGCAATAGTATTAATATTCAACAGTGTTATAAATGAAAAAAATTTGCATTCATTTCATGCTTCAGACCAAATGAGACATTGCTGATAAAAATAAATACATTCACTTCATGGTTTGAAGGTTATCATTGCAATTAGAAAGGTTAGAGGTTGTGTTTGTTTAATGGAAGATCAGATACTACAGCATGAGATGACAGATATACTAGGAAAATGTCAGGACTTAGAATTGGGGCAAAACCAAATAAATGCAGCCTTTTGTGGCAAAACAAAACAAAAGAAAACAAAACAAAACAAAGGAAAACACCACTGTCTATAGAACATAACAGGAAATGTATTTTTCTTAGTTCTTAGAAAATATTTAAAATTTTGCAAAACTTGCAAAAGGTGAGACTTTAATTAGACCTTTCAAAGCTGAACTTATGGACAGAATAACCAACGGTAAAGGCAGTGCATTCCAATATTAGATAATGAGGTTTACAACTCTGCATCGTACAGGTCATCATAGACACAAATAGACATGAACCCAGGTCTTTCATATCAAGTGAGTTTGCTAACTGCTAGAAAACTGGTTATTGGAATGTTCCTTTTTCCCTTTCCCCTTTTTAATCCAATACTTTAATGAAATATTAAGGAAACTTTCCAAGGAAAATAAGCAAACCAAACAAATAAAACACTTAAATCTCTTAAGTTTCCATGCAAAGTTTGTTTTAGACTAATCAACATTTTTCAATTATATCTCCTTTGTCTGAATATTCCTAAATAGAACTAGCTCTGAGGTTCCTCACCCCAAGTCATGTAGAAGGAGAAGGATGCTGTTCTGCCATCTGTTCTTTTCTTTTTCACTTGAAACACTTTTCTGCTGCATGTTATGCCTTGCATTTGATGGGAAGATGAAATTGACCTTTTTGCACCGAAATAGGCAAAAGCTGTCATAATTCATGAAATGATGTTATCTCCTCATGACACAAACATTAAAAACAAAAAAGAGAAACTTCTATCTGTGTGAGTAAGCAGAAGGCCATGTCTTTTGTGATAAAAGAAAAGACTCCCATTTTAAGTTTGACTACTGAAAGCTGTGTAGTGTGTCATTATCAACAGCCAACATCTGTGCAGAATTGTCATGTATGAAAATGGTGTTCCACATCTCACATGCAAGTAGCTTTTAAATTTGGATTAAATTGGATCTGGGTCATAAAATTCCTGAGGAATATCTATAAGAAGAAAAAAATCTCTGTAGCCAGCTTTCCAAATCATTGCCTCTAGGCAACCCAATTCTGAACAAAAAGTTATGAACAATGACAAAATGGTAGGAAACAAACAAACAAAAAACCACCACCACTACCAAAAACATATATATACACACATATACAGGAAAAAAAAATATATAATGTAATATTTATATATTTTTTCTTACTTTAGAAATATTTACAACCTGATCACTCTTCAGTTCTATACATCAGCAGCTGGAAATCCATAGTTCCCATATAAGCTTTGAAAGTAATTTTAAATATAGAAATGTTTGAAGCAGGAACAAATTGCATCAAGATGAGTAAATACCATATGCTACTTTCATAAGATTTGCTCTTTTCTTTCTGGGAAAATACCCATCTATAGAGAAAGGAAATTAAGACACAATACTGTAGATGGAGTTTGAGATCTGTTGATGCCAGTGACCTGAAATCTTCCATGACTTTAGGGAACTTAAGAACCAACTCCACCCAACACTGCTTATTCACTATTTCCCCACCTTTTGTTTGGTTTGGTTTGTTTTGTTTTAGTGCATTTTCTGAGATTACACATGGAATTTAGGCACAAAAAACATCACTTTGGCCTCCTAAATAAGTCATGATGTTTCTGAAGCCCAGAATTACATTATGAGCCTGTAGCAGAAATGGGAATAGAATAAAAGGAGGGAAGAAGAGTAGCTAATGTTCAGTCTGTCACTGCAGGAAAATTGATTTAACAGAGATTATGGAATCTCATTCACTGGACTGATTTTAACAAAGACATTCTGGAGCAATTATGAGGGTCCCATGGAAAGTAACCTGTAGTTCATGGTCCTAGTCCTCAGCACAGAGATTTATGTGAAAGACACAGAGAAAAATTACCTATATTTAAAATGATTCAGAAAGGGAACTCTGCTTTTTGAAAGGTGAATTGCTCTTTTATTAAGACATCACATTTTCAATCTCCCAATCAACACTATGTTAAGAGGCTTGAAATCATTTTATCCTACTAAGCCTAGTGCTCTGTTCAATTATCATCATAAAAAAGGAATGGCTTTTGTTCTGCAGTTCACTGCAATTTGTTTCCAATAATTACCTTCATGTCTTTATAGCTATCTAGTTTACAGAAAAGACCATAGCATACGTAAAGTTTACATTTAAAAAAGTTCAATAACTTGTTATCTGTAGATAACATTTTAGCCTTATGTTCACTGCATATATTATGGCTTTTGTGGCTTTTTTTCCCTTTGAATGACACGGTCAATGGTTCATCCCATTTGCACCTCAGAGGCAATTGTTATGCACTCAAGTGTGAAAATAGCTGAGGCTATTTAGGTTAAATTGCTTAAGATCATCACTAAATGTTAAGGGACAAATCACAACATTTTTGTTGAAAGAAGATTATTGTATACCACCTTGCACATTCTGGGCAAAAATTTAACTACTACATAAATGCATTATTATGGATTCAAAGAATTCAAATTCATTCTGTCCCTTCTGCTCAAGGAATGTGTGTGTTTCTGGATAAAAAAAAAAAAAAAAAAAAAAAAAAAAGACAACAAAAATGTGTTAATATGTTAAAATATGTTAAGTCAGAACAAAATGTGTAATTATGAATAGAATATGTACAATAAACATGCAAACATACATTAGACATTTAAAAATTGGAGTAGATCCCTTCAAAATTATTTGTACCAAGTATGATGTCATATTTAAAATATATTTTGTTATATATTTTGTTTAAAAGTATCAAGTAGATAAAGGAATGAATGTTTAGTCCATTTTCAACACAAGTTCATTTTAATTTCCAAATAGGAGTACAGAAGTGTTTACTTTGATTCATTGCTTTTATCAGTTTGCAATTAACAGAGATAGAGAAAGTGAAGGTGGCTTGTACTAAAGATAAAGCTAGATAAAGATGATAAAGCTGGATAAAGCTGGATATATATATATAAAGCTGGATAAAGCTGGATATATATATATATATATATAAATTGTGATGTTAATTGTAACACTGCACTGGAGATATAAAAGATTTTACTTCAGGCAAAATTGTCTTTGAAGAAAGTCTTTTTCATTTTCTTTGCTGTTTGGAATTACAATGAACATATTAAAGTAAGATTAAATATGCTACTAAAAATATTGCATGACAAAATACATATTAACATTTTTCCCTACCATGAAATTATAGATCTAGTATATCTTAAACAAGGAGAAATATAAGCAAATCTTGTGAATGAACAAGAACACAAGTTCATAATTCTGAGACTTGGGAGGTATGCTTGAAAGGCGAGTCATGAATACATTGGGAAATAAGTAGATGTACCTCACATAAAATAGTAGTAACATTTGTGTTCTACATATATAGATAAAAATGCAGTAAATTGATCATAACAAAATTATAAAGAATGTTCAGTATAACTGTCTGTTTCAAAACTAGAAGCAAAATCCTATAGCAGTAAAACTTTTGGCCTGTTTCTTCCTCTTGAAGTATGATTTTAACTTCTTCATAACAATACAATACAATAGTTGGAGGAGAGAAAAAAGTTCATATTAATGAGAATTCACTATTTTGGCATATCTTGTTACTTACTATGTGTGTGCATATAGACACACAGTTGACAGAGACAAGTGACGAAGGCAGATAAAAACCTACATAGTGTGCACACAAATTCACACACATACAAAATGCAAAAAATAAGCTTCTGTCAGCGTAGGACAAATACTTGAGTAGAGCTGGAGGAGGCCTGGAAGCAATGTACTCAAGGTTGCGCCAGCTCAGTAGTGTGCTGGACCTAACTCCTCTACAGGATTTCTGGGGCACACCAGCTCAGCACACTTAATGAAGCTTCAAAGAGTACAGCAAGCTGTATGCTAAGTAGTGTCAATGACTTTGTCTGCACGATACGCATAGACATGCATTCTCTGTTATTGCAATCTGGATCCCAGGGACTATGCACCCCACTTAGAGGCAGGGCCTTTACCTTGTCTGCCTTGCTGTCATCAGCATTCTTCATCCTCTGCCTTTGGCTTCTGGGCCCATGGCAATCCAGTCATATTTTCTGCAGGGAGGAACTTCAGGACAGAAAGGGATTCCCTGCAGCTCTGCATTTCTAAAGTATTCCCATAAAGCAGACACAATTTAGCTATTCATTTCTATTACATAAAAAGAAGAAATATACTGTATAAATATGTCGAGGTTCCTTTATCTCATGGAGTGCAACTTTATCCAATATGATGAAAAGAGACAGCTTTCAGAAAAAGATGAAATGAGAAAAATTACTAAGCAGTCTTTGGAGAGCCTGACATTCTTTGGTGTTCAGAACTTTTTTTTTTTTCTTCTTCTGAATAACTCACTTACTATTTTTGGGGTGTACTTCCAAGGAAATCTCCACTTAACTCTCTACTATGGGGAGAAATTATCATTTACTTCACTTAAAGTTCATAACATTAGTCTGTTTTCATAATGGTAGGAATTTTGTTTTTCATGTACCTTCAGTTCCTTCAGGAAAGGATAAAAATAAACTTACATATCATTATTATTATAATATAATATTAATACAGTATTAATAATAATATTATTATAATATTATTATAATATTATTACTGTATTAATATTATATCATTATTACAAATATTACCTAACTGTAACAAATAACTAATTATTTAAAAATGTGTTACTGATAAATATTTTTTCATCCTAAGAACCTTGATAGCCAAACACACACAAAAAAGCATCTTGAGCTACTTTGTATTAGGATTTTTTTTGGTGTTTATGCATTAACAAATATTAAGAAACAGCCAAAAAAAACAAATAAACAAACAAAAGCAACCAATAAGTTTTTATGTCTATTTTAACTCTTGCAGGAGTGTGTCATACTACAGATGTGCATTTTGAGTCTCCAGCCTAATTTGTGCCAAAGTCCACCCACTTAGATGACCTAGCTGTACACAGGTAGTTGCTTTTTCATCTTGGAAAGTCAAATGTGTTTGAACACAGTTGTTTTCTTGTCCCTTCCTGATACATCTTCCAGAAAAAAAAAAAAAAAAAAAAAAAAATGGCTGTGCTTTAAACACCCTAACCTGTTGGACCACCTTGTCCAGAGACTGACCTTTGATTCACATCTTGACTAACATCTGCAAATACATGAGGATACATTCCCATAGCAAGAAAACAAAGCTAAACACAGATGAGTCATAAAGATTTAAAATAACCAAAATGTGATGTTTTCAACAAATGCTCAGGATAATACCTAATTTCTAATGATATTGGAAATCAGAATCCTGTTTTTCCCCAATAAGTTTTTTGTTTGTTTGTTTCAATATCCACCCAGTGTTCAGCCTCCAACCCTCCCCAAAACAATCAAACAAACAGAAGCAGTGGAATTCCATTTACTTTCTATACTTTGCAATTAGGACAACCAATGTCTTTAGACAAAAAGGAAGATGTTCACATCATTAGCATTCCCTAGTAAATCTTTTAGGTTGAATGAGTGTTTGAATATGTAATTAGTGTTGGTTTTGAGACTCATGGGACTCTACAGTTACCTTTTCAAATGAAAATTGATCAAGGCTAAGTACAAAAGGAAATATGGAAAAAAATAATAATTTCAAGTGAAAATATGTCTATTACTATTTGAACTAGATTCAATCATTTCCTCTTTCAAGGAGAGTATACAAATTTCAAAAGCTGCAGAAGAATTATTAACAGCGTAGGAATAAGGAATTTTTAATTTAACTAAAATCATTATTTAAAGTATAATCTAAGGGCAGTATTATGAGATGTATTTGACATATTTGTATGTGCTGTGGAGTAAATACACATCTTTCCTGAAACAAACAAGCAAACAAACAAATGGAGAAAAGGATAAAAAATATATAACAGTATATCAAAGTCTAGTTCTCTTTTGAAGTTATTGTTACGTAGTTTTACTGTAAAAATTTATTGAATTTTTAATTTTAATATCATCCCTGTTGATTATATTAAATCAGCAGAGGGTTGAAGCAACCTCTCTTATGAAGACAGATGAAAAGAGTTGGGGTTGTTCAGCACAGAGAAGAAAAGGCTCCAAAAGAAGAGAGAGATCTTATAGCTATCTTCCAGTACCTAAAGGGAGCTTATAAAAAAGCTAGAGAGGGACGTTTTAGTCAACGAGTGTAGTGACAGGGCAAGGTGTAATGTTTTTTAACTAAAAGAGGGTAGATTTAGGTTAATCATTAGGAAGAAATTATTTACTATGACAGTGGTGGGCCACTGGAACAGGTTTCCCCGAGAAGCTATGGAAGCCCTATCCCTGGAAATGTTCAAGGCCAGGTTTGATGTGGCTTTGAGTAACCTGATCAAATGGAATATGTCCCTGCCCATGGCAGGGGAATTGGTACTACATGACCTTTAAGGTCCCTTCCAACTCCCAAGTCTTTCTCTGAAGGGTAGCTCTCAATGAGTTCTTCTACTGGTCTATACTCATGTCTGGGATTGCCTTGACTCAAGTGCAGCACCTTGCACTTGGACTTGTTGAACTTCATGAAGTTCATATGGGCCTACTTCTCAAATTTGTTCAGGCCCCTTTGGATAGTATCACTCAGCTTGGTGTCATCTGCAAACTTGCTGAGTGTACACTTGAACATATTGTCTATGTTGTTAAAGATGTTAAACAGCGCCAGGCCCAAGACAGACCCCTGAGGGGCACAATTCATCACAAACAAGTCCATGGAATCACTGGAATAACTGCATATAACTGATATGCCAATGTCATATCATTGTGTAATATGTTTATAGCACAGTACATATAAGTATGTTTTTAACATATTCTGCTTACTTGTGTAGAATTTTACAGCTGTATTTTATTTAAAAAAGGTTCTACTACAAGAACAGAAACTACAAAATATAAATGAATATTGTCTCATCATCACAAGGTAATCTATAATCTTTCCTTACTTCTAAACCAAATAACTATTTACTTTGGAGCTTTCAAAAATTTGTGTTATTCTCCTCTGAAAAAAATTTCCTTCAGTACCTTCAGTAATCTCCTCACTCAGGCAGAAATTCCTGACATTTAAGAGGAAAATGTGGACAAGTAGATGATATTTATGCACAGCAGAAGATCAGTAAACTGTTCTAATGTTCATCTTCAACTGTAAGACTAGCATGTAGGTCTGTGCAGTTGAGGATACTAGAATTTGGCACTAACAGAAAAGGAAAAAGCAGTTTCTGTACCTTGTAGGAGATACTCAGCATTAGTTTTAAGCAAAGTTCAAAGTATACTTTTTATTTTTTTTAACTTATATGTACTGTCACAAATTACCCTGATCTAACTGAAATTAAGACATTATTTTAATTGTCTTTATTTATTAGTACATCAGTTGTCATCTCATTTGTAGCTTGTGTTCTATAAAGCCATAGTGAAAAACAATAGCCACAGTATCCTTGGATGACCTACATCAATCTTTATGATGTCTGTCACAGTGTTTAAGTGAATCTGAATGTACCTTTTCCTGTTTCTGCTCAGGAGCTGGGATATGTCTGTAAAGCAGCAAGGAACTGCAATGATCATCCCAACTCTTAAAAGAAACCTTAAAAAATCAGCGTTGCCTATGGGATATTGTTTTATGATGTCTTTGGGATATAATCCTGGAATAAAGCCAAATCCCGATATCACATGTGGGCATTGTTGTCGTAGTTGATGACATTTTCAGCAAGTAGAACTTTTCCTGGAAGTTAAATGAACATAAGATTCTATCATCTCTTGACCAAGCTTTTCTCTTTTTTTGACCAAAGACATGGAAGTAACAAACCTTCCAGCAGTGTTATAGTCTGTTGATACTGACTATAGGTTATTTAATAATTTAGTTTTCCAGTACAAGTGAAAAGTATTACACAGAGATATGAAAACACTACTATGAAGATGGGCTTTTTTTCCTTCAAAAATCAGATTGAATGCTTTTGCTAGTTACTACTATTTGAGCACACTGAAGAACTTATTTTTAAGGCTTTACTTATGCTACTAGAAACAGATATGAAACAATATGTAATCCAGCACTCTTTCAGCTTGAATCTTGATCTGAAAGTACAAAAAGACACTTTTCCCAGGAAGAGCAATGGAAGATGTTAATTTCCAGTATTTAGGTGACTCTTTTCCATGATGTATAGCAAGTATTACTGGAAGAGTGCAAATGATGTGTATGTCTCTCATGAGTCAGAAAAGAAAGATTGTTTCTAAGGGAGTTCCAGGACAGATGGCATTTGCAAATGAAATGGTGGTGATGACAGAATTTGCCCAAGCAGATGTAAGCTGCTTCCAGGGAAACAAGAAGTTGTTGAATGAAGCAGGATCAACTTCAACACCTATTAGAATGGCCCACCTGAAAAGATTCTTGGATAACCATTTTGTTACATGCTGACAGCTAGGAGAACACAGTGTTGTTAAGTTTCTGGTTTGGAAGTTAGTTTCATCCATGGAGATCAGCCTCCAAAGAAGGTGGATGTAAGAAATGTATTCAGCAGGAATAAAACTGGTAGATGTAAGCCACCAAAAACTGTATGCAATAGGGGGAATACAGATTATATAAGTTTTTAATTACCACTCCTTTATTATGATAATAACTATTTCTAGAATGGCTGTGTCAAAGATTATTTCCTTTAAAATATGAAGGAAATAAATTTGGTAATCTTTAGGCACTTTTGCTTTGAATTTATAGGAGAAATTGTGGAATTTGATGTGGTTATTTAGGCACATTAATGGCATCTCTGCTATGTCTATGAATGACAGTGATGAACTTCAAAATGTGTCTCAGACTAAAAGCTGCTCTAAATCACTACTACTTAACTAAGCGAGTCAACATTAAATGATTTCCATAAGGACAGAATATTGTAGTGGATATTCAATACAATAGAAACTTAGATTTCAGTTTAAGTGGACTTGAGCAGTTGCAAAACTTCTAAGCAACTTTTTTTTTTTTTTTTTTTTTTTTTTTTTTTAATCATGGAGACTATTTTTCTCTCTCAAAGAGAGGTAGAGAAACAAGGGGTACAAATAGTCAATTTCCCTTCCTTCCTCATCTTCAGATATCAGGGTGAGATTGGAGTCCAGAAATATGCAGAAATAGAATATGATAGTGACCAGGCATATTTAGTAACAATTTCAAAAACTACTTTGAATGTTTTCATTACAAGCAAATGGATTACAGTTGCTCACATCTTGCCTACCATTCAGTCAATCTTATGGAAATAAGGTAAAGCTTTTAGTTATAGGAATTAAAGACAATGCTGTGGGATAATCCTATATATTGAATCAATTTATTACTGAAATATAACAAATGTGCTATTCATTAGTTTGATCCAATCTGTTGTGCCCAAGGAGTAAGGCAAAGCAGTGGGACACAAATAGTTGTCGTGTATAGATGCTCTACTGTCAGGAAAATCTTCAAAGAACTAAAGGAATCACATTAGGATTCTGTTTTTATTTAAGACAGAATAACATTGGAGATAAAGATTTTGTAGATTTTTTCACCTTGGTTGAGCTAAGAAGTCTGTAGTAGTGCTATATAATATTACCCCACCTTATGTTTATTTTTAACATTTAATGTTATTGGTAATAATGTTAGTAAGACTGGAGTTCTGCATGCTTTGTACAATTATACTTTCTTTTTGAATACTAAATATGTCAACTTCAGGTTTTGTTTCCTTTTCCGCAAAAGGTAATGTATATTACACTTTAAATCTTGACATATAAATCATTTACTCAACTTACTCTAAAGCAACAAAGGATTGGTTGAATAATAATGGACATACATATATTTTCACACATATTTCGTTTTGACAATTGTATCAGAGAAAGTTTTTTCCCCTTGTTTAAATATCTCCTTTTCCAGTGTATGCGTGTACATCTGTGTGCTTCATTTGCAATAAGATGAGAATATTTTTTTGTTCTGCAGAAGGGTTGGAACACTTACATTGTATACCACAAAGGTTTAGCTGTCAAGTGCATTATAATAACCTAAATTGCCATCCATTGTGTAATATTCTGTATAATGTTTAATGACCTCAGTGTTTGTCAGAGGCTGAGAGTATTGAAGTGGCCTCAAAAAGAATCATATTTCATATATCCCTGATTCATATTTTTTTTTTCCTAAAAGCAGAACAAACATGTAGTAGATTGCTTCAAAGTATCAACATGTTTTTTATATTCATCCACATACAGGAAAAATATGATGGCAGGCTGCTAAAGTTAAAAGACAGATCTGATGCTAGACAGCATTGAATAGCAAATATATTAAAAGTAATTACATATACATGTGGAGGATCTTCTGCCTATTTAACTTGAAGGTTAATGAAGAAGAAAATTCTCCCTCCGCTGATGTTACAAGTTTTTCACAGATCCTGTTCCACCATAAGCCAATTCCTTTCAGTTCTTCCTGATATCTGTACTATCATGTTTGCTGTTTTCATTATTCCTGTTACAAACACATATTTAACACCACTGACTGACTCCAAGTAACACAGAATATGTATGTTCTGGCAAACTAGAAAGGAACAATGCACAGACCTGTACACAGATATGTGATTATTCATACTGTTAAATTCTTAGCATGGCCCCTGAAATAATTTTGAACTCATCAACTAGCACTCTCTGAGACAATGCCCAGGCACAGTTTGGTGCTTAGCATGGACTAGGGCCTCCTCTTCAGAAGCAACCTGGATTCAGTCTCTATGGTTTGGAACAAAAGAGAATTTAACTATACAGATATACTCTGTGCCAAGGCAGCTGGCAGCAGGGCTGAAGAATAGTATGTGGTGTATTTTCTTTATTAGTATAGACATAGCCATGTATTCTAGACAATGAACATCATGTGCTCCCCATGTCACTACATCTATTTGGATTCTGCATGCTTACTTTTAGCTTTGGAGTATAGCAAGTTACGTGCATCAATCCAAAAACCAGCATGATTTAAGCATTACTGCAGAAGGTTTTACATATTTTTAACTAAGTAAAGTGGAAGATTAAAATCAGACTAATTATTTATTTAGGCAATACTTTGTGTTAACATTTCTTTCATAAAAAGTGTTCTGTGGGAGTCATAAATGATTCTGTACAAATTATGTCAAACTCTGACTAATTCCCAAAAGCATTTTAAGATGAATTGATGCAGGAGGCATGCTCCAGCCTGAGCGTTGCATGTCATTTGTTTCATGACATTCAAGGCTGTAGCTAAATCCCTGAATGTCAGACAGATATTCAAGATTCTGTGCAGTAGTGTCTGCAGAGAGTGTTTGACCTTCACAATAGTACTTGCTAGGGGCATTCTGGTGTCTTGAATGCTCACAGGAGGCCACAGATACCTGTGGCCTGTTTTGGCAGAACATAAAGTCTAGTCCTGAGCAATTTTAGATTCAGACAGAGCTTAAAATGCAATTGAGACAAATGAGCCTTTTCAGCATAAAATACTGGGTTTAGGCTTACAGTTTTTGTAATATCAAAAGGTGGGGATCTACCCTGACTCACTCACTGGATTTGGGATTAATTCCATGTAATAGTCTGAAGATGATACAAACTTCCTCAAAAACTTATTCCTGATCCACTAAACCTGTCTTTCTACGTGTATCTACACATATGTCTACACATACGTCTTTCTAACAACCCCAGCCTCTTTACAGCTGTCAGAACTACTCTGTAGAACAGCCCAGGCAGGAAAAATTCATCAGGCTTTTCAGCTACAGGTTTTTTACGTTATGGAGCAACTTAGTTTAATTTTATTTTCTATATTTTGAATGCTTTCTAGGAGATTATCATTTTGTTGTTGTTGTTGTTGTTGTTGTTGTTGTTTAGAATAGGGATACTTAGGCTCTGATTGTTCAGAGAGCTACAAGTAAGTTCCACTAGTTCAAATTCATAGTCATATGTAAAGTTGGAAATGTTCATATGATCCTTTATTATACCACCATCCAGAATCAACTAGACTTCTCTTTTTTATCACTATAACAATAATATTTTCCAGCAAGACAGTTGATGTTTAATGTCTTTTGGCCACATGTTTATAATTAAACAAAAACAGTGACTGCATTTTCCTTCTTTGCAAAGAAAAATATATATTTTTTTAAATGCAAATAGTTATTCTAACAAGAAGGGGAAAATGGATTAACAGTTTACATTTTTCTCCTAAGAAATTATTAGTTGTTTAGCACAAATGGAAACTGAACTCAAAGTGATGTCATTTCTGAATCTGCATCAGGCTCTGAGCCCACCATACAAAATTATCAGTGATTTATTTAGCTCTATCTGGGCAATTCAGGAAAAGAGTAACAAAAGGAATGAGCCTGTACTTAATCTTAAAACATTTTAAGCTATTTCCTCACTTGAAATATGGTTGTATTCAAAAATAAAAAATTAAACAACAAAAACCTTAATATTCCATCCGTCCCCTAAAAAGATGGATGAAAAAAAGCTTTTGAGTGCGTATTTTCAAAGCCTCTCTTTCATTATGAGCAGTAAAACTGATAAAAAGATTTCACCTGAATCTTTGAATTACCTTTTTTTTTTTAAAAAAAAAAAAAAAGCCAACTAATATATAAGGAAAAATGCATCAGTAGACTGAGTTATAACACACACTATCACACACTATTTGCTTGAATTCCACTTCACACTCTGCTTCCCCTTTTCCACTTTTTTTTTTTTTTTTTTTTTTTTTTTTTTCGGGAGGATCAAAATGTAAGGTGTTTCTCACTCCTTGACATTACTTTCTCCTCAGAACGAAAACAAAGCATAGTGGTTAAATAGTACCATTTCCCATGTGAATGCTACAGCCTAGATCTTTGTACTCTTTCCTGCAAACCCAGTCTGGGACTACTTGATGCCTTTTCAGAGGTGGTGATAGCATCCTGCACTTTTTAAGTGACCATCCCTGTGTAACACCTCAATTGCTTTCAAGCTATAGATGGCTAAATTTAGAATGAGTAATACTTTAGTAATACTCAGAATGTTCCTGAGCATGCCTTGCTTAAAACAAAACAAAACAAAACAAAACAAACAAAAAAAAACCTTTTCTATAATAACATAAAGATGCGTGGAGTGTTGCTTTTCCACATATCATTGCATTGTTTTTACCATTATAGGGGAGGCATTAAATGTTTTTTATTGTGCTTCATCCTTCCTCAGAAAAATAGAGTTTGTCTTCTTTGAAGTGACCTGTTTGGATAAACAGATGCAAGGAGTGAGCAATGAACATTTTGAAAAGACTTGCTATTTGTATGTCTTGATATTTGACTATATATATTAGCTGAAGTCTTGTGATCTTAACAGTGACACATATCTTCTAACAACTTCCCAAGACACTTCCCCCACCATACTCATCCCTACAGTCAGAAATCTGGTTTCCACCTTTAAATTTTCTTATTAAAGAATAATTAAAAGTTTTATTAACCAATTAATAATAAGTTTCTACAGTGGGAGAATCATCAAAGAATTTCAGTTTACCCTTTTGTAATGTTCTGTGACATCTCCTTTAAATGTCATTCAGTTGTTTGTTTTCCTTCTCCAGTGTATAAAGGAGGCACTTTTTGGCTAGAGAATGTGAATATATAACTCTGAAATGCATCATGAGCTGCCGGCAGGAAATTTATAACTCATGCTTCCTTATCTGCAAGTAGCATGCTCCCGTTACAGAATAGGTCAAGCATTCTTTTTGTCTAAACCACATTAGACTGCTTTTGAGGGCTGTCCTGGGGCTTAAGAAGCTCTTGCTGAAGGACTAATAGAAGATAGTGGAAAGTTCAGAATATTAAAATATACAAAAGAGAATGAGACTTATGGACAAAATTTTCCTTCAGCTTAATCAGCAACAGACATCTGGAAAAATTCCACTGAAGCCAGAGAATTACTCTGGATTTATACCAGAATAACTGTAAACAAAAAATAAAGCAACTAATTTGAGAGAAAAGAATGGGAGAGAAAATCAAATACACTTAAAAATAATTAAAAGGAAGAACTTCAGAAGAGAAAATGTCACAACAGGAAATCAGAACAATTGTGCTACTGTTTAGGTAAAACAGCAATCAGATAAATGATAAGCTTAATTTTGTCTCAAATCTGAACTAAGCCAAATGTTTTCTTGAATTGTGGAAAGATGAAAACAACATTTTAAATCTTTAGATCTGGAAGGAATGAGAACAAGATTGTACATGGTGACTCTATCTGGCATTTTCAGTACAAGTGAAAACAATAAGTATCTGTGAGATAAAGCTCATAAAAAGATGAGCATCTCTCGTTACAGTACACCTTATAACTTAATAATCATAGCAGTCTTCAAAAATTGGGATATGTGAATTAAAATCTGCTGCTCATATCTGATCAAAAATGTGCTGATTTCCTATGACTGCTATCTTGGTGCATTGCATATAGTGGAAGACATTTTGGAGCAACATGATTCTCATTGAGCACTGCACTGGAAGCCTTTGCACTCCTGCATTCTGAACACCCTTCTTATGTCACATAATTAGAAAATTCATGTTATAAAGCATTTAATGTAATTATTAAGGATAGACTCACAAAGTCAGAGGCATTTGGCTGCCTGACTGTTCAAAAAATCTGTAAAAGTTAAGAAATTAAACTATGTGAGAAGTTTGGGTTTAAGTCCCTGAATCATTAGTGTGATGAGCTTTGTTTTGCCTGAGCTTTTTTAAAATAAATAAATAAATAAATAAATAAGGCTTTGATAACAAAATCAACACCTTTAGGCTGTGTCTCTTACTGATTTAACTTACTAATCAACAACTAAGAGAAGGCTGAACAGCCAGAACAGTTAAAAATAGTTCTCCATGTGAGTACATCTGGTTAGGGTCAATGACTAAAACTTTGCTAGTGCTGCTTCCATTAATCAGTTTGGGTAATTTAAGTCAAAAATTAGAGACATGAGGAAGAAGAATTGTGGATGAACCATAGCAAACAGAAATAGAACTCTCATTTTGTGGTGTTTGGGGGATTATTTTTTTTCAAACACTGTATTCCTTGCCTTAATTGGGGCAGTATTTTCATTTTACAATTCTAGATATGATTCAGCCCTCAATTCAAAAACCTAACTCTAAGTGTCTAAGTTTATGCCAGGTGTCAGAAGTTATATCAGAGTCTGTAGAGAACTAATCCATACAAGCAATATAGCTCGGGGATTTATTCAGTTAAATGTAGGTGTTACTTTAGAGAGTCTGATGTATCTTGTCCTACAGCTGCATCCAGCCCAGTTTCCATCTGCTGCTCCAGAAAGGTACAGATCATCTATAGCATTATGACATCAGCCACATTTACGCACACATCTTGGATATCACAGAATTACAGAACAACAGAATTGTAGGGGTTGCATGGGATCTCAAGAGATCATTGGGTCCAACCCCCCTGCTAAAGCAAATTCCCTAGAGCAGGTTGCCCAGGTAGACGTCCAGAGGGACCTTGAATATCTCCAGAGAAGGAAACTCCACAACTTCCCTGGGCAGCCTGTTCCAGTGCTCCATCACCCTCACCATGAAGAAGTTCTTTCGCATGTTGGTGTGGAACTTCCTGTGACCCATTTTGTGGTCATTGCCTCTTGTCCTGTCCCCACAAACCACTGAAAAACAGTGTCCTGTTCCCACAAATCATTGAAAAGTGGTTGGCCAAATCCCTCTGTCTCCCATACTTAAGGTAGCTATATAATTATTTATTATTAATAATTATTAAGCTGTATAATTATTAATTATTAATAAGATCCCTTCTCAGTCTTCTCTTCTCAAGGCTGAACAGACCCAGATCTCTCAATCTCTCAGTCTTTCCTCATAGGGAAAGGCTCCAGGACCCGTATCATCTTTGTTGCCATCTGCAGGACTCTTTCCAGGAGATCCCTGTTTGTTTGTTTTACTGGGGAGCCCAGAACTGGACACAGTACTCCAGGTGAGGCCTGACCAGGGCAGATTAGAGGGGGAGGATCACCTCCCTTGACCTGCTGGCCACGTTCTTTTTTATGCACGCCAGGATCCCATTGGCCTTCTTGGCCACCAGGGCACACTTCTGGCTCATGGTTAACCTGTCATCCACCAGGACCCCCAGGTCCTTCTCCGCAGAAAATATGCTATATGATATGCTCTTAGCAATTCAAGTAGCACTGGACAGCAATATTTAGGCAACCAAATTCCACCTTAGTTGTTTATGTTCAGATGAGATGAATTGCCCTCTAATCTTCTTTTATTGTATTGACTAAATCACCACTGAATATAATGGAACACTAATTTGCATGCCTGTGGATGTCAGCTTGCAGACATGCAGTGCCAGTGTCTTAATCTCATAATTAATTCTATTTTAGATGGCCATAGTGATCTCTAGTTAAAAATATCCTAACTTAGTAAATGCTACTTCACTGATCTCATGAAAATTAATTAATATTTAATCAGCTTTGGTTATCTTTAGGTGAAAATATTCTATATGTATGAATAGAATTATGATCTGATTAAAAGCTTAGGGTCATAACCACTGAAACTCTTCAGTTTTGCTAACACAGAGTAGGAAAGGAGTATTCCATCAGAACTACATGATAATAATAACAATATAGAGAAACAGACAAGAAATTAGAGGAAAAAATAATAACAAAAGAAGGTTGGGCAAAAATGAGATAATAAGACTGAGAAGTTCTTACAGGGAACCTTGAATTGCATCCATTCTTCATGTTCCTTCTTACTTTTCCTTCCACTTTGTCTTCATGAAGGACTGACTTCCTGAACAGAGTAAGTTAGGCCCAGTCATGATCCCTTAAAACTGAGTAGTGAAACTCCCCTTAATTTTAGTGGGTCAATGGATGACTTCAAATGTATTATCAAATAGATTGGTTTGTGGATATATTGGGGAAAAAAAAAAAAAAAAAAAAAAAAAAAGAGGGAAATTTCATGAAATCACGCTAAACTAGTTTCTGTTATACTTACTTTTTTTTTTTTTTTTTTTTTTCCCTTATGAATTCATTTGTTCCAAATAATGCTTAGTGTTTTGGTGTTGTTGTTGTTATTTTCTACATAATTGTTATATTATATTATTATATTCTGAAATCATTTGTTCTTCAATTGAGCAGGCAAATATTGAAGGAACGTATCACATGATACGTTGTTACTAGTACAAACAGCTATTTACATATTTTCTTCACAAAAAAAAAATGAACAGCTCATAGTCAAAGAAGCAGCATGACCAGATATTGACACTTGCAGGGCAACCAGGCTATCAGGCCCAGTTAGCATGGGTTTATGACAGGCAGGTCCTGCTTGATGCTTGATGAACCTGGTCTCTTTCTGCTTGATGAACCTGATCTCTTTCTATGACAAAGTGACATGCTTAATGCATGAGGCTGTGGATGTGGTCTACCTTGATTTCAGCAAGGCTTTTAACACTTTCCCACAGCATTCTCCTGAAGAAACTGGCTGCTGGGTTGGACTGGTGTACATTTCGTTGGGTTAAACCTGGCTGGATAGTCGGGCTCAAAAGTTGTGATGAATGGAGTTAAATCCAGTTGGAGGCTGGTCACTAGTGAATTTGACTTTAGCTTCCACCTGGAAAGTTCATACTGTTCTGCTGCAAGTTATATTCACTAATCTTTTAGCGGACAATTTTTATACAGTGATCTGAAGATGTGAATTAGGTATTCTGTGGACCTTCCTGAACTAGACAGACCCGATGACCCATGTGGCCTATTACTAATAGCCAGGTTTCTTCAAGCTATTTGCTTAACCTTTTGTCACACATATTAGACTTCAACAAGTGAAAACATGACAAAATACCTGGGAATTCACACAGCAATGTATATCTATTTTGTTACACAATCTGCAAGTCTTTGCTTAAACTACATATGGCAAAATTGTGGTTTGAACTCTGTTTTTCCTTTTTGGAGCTGAACAACAGGAGAAGACATAATAAATTTATAAGTACAGAATTGTGTGGGCAGGAACACACAACAGTAGGAACAACAGTAAAAAACTGCACTATATTATATAACCTGGATATTTAAACTTTTTAAATAAAAACAAAACAAAGCAACATAAAACTATTTTGCAATGATTGGAATACCTACTACAGTATCCTCTATTCTTGAATTTCCTCAGGCATATAACTGCAGTTACTGCATATCCTTTATATACATTCAAACGTTACTGTCCCTTGAGATTCCTGTGGGAAATATTATTTTCTGGTTCTATTTCAATCAAAATCATCAGCCATAGTATATCGATTACAGACATAAAAATAAATAAATAACTTTCCACAAACATAACTAAGTTGCAAAATAAGGTGAGAACCACAGGACTATTTTGCTGGTATGCAGTATTTACCACTTCATAAGAAGCTCTCAGGAGAAGCAGACTAAAACTTTATGATGAAAGTCCCAGGATTTACTTTAGACTGTTAAGCAAGAAAGATTCCCCACAGAAAAGTAAGGAAAGTTATAAAATAAAATAAATATTAAAAAGTGAATAAAAATATAAATAAACAATTCAAAACAGTTTCAAAAATGGTGATTTTATGCAGCAGTACATAGGTTGACTTAGTGCTATTAAAGACTTGACTGTGATTTTATATATAACACTTAAAAAGAGTGAATTTATTAATTTTATACCTTCACGACTAGTGTTGGCATATAATGTGATCGGCATAGAAATACTGTTCTTCAAATGCTATAGAATGCTATAGAAGAAATGCTATTTCATATGTACAGCTAATGTCTAATCATCTTCACTGGTCAACACTGTAAGAAAACATGTTGACACAGCACCATCTGTTTAATAATTAGAAAAACTATCAGACAAATTGCCAGAGAAACCAAGCAGGCTTTAATTGGTGTAAATTTTAAATATCCGTGTGTGAATATTTCTTCACATTTTTTCTTTGGACTTAACATTTAAACTACACTCAATCTAGTCTTAATGATTAAAGCCAATGGACTCACAGCCATTGATTAGCTTTATGCACAATCTACTATGGATAGACATAGTGGAAGTTATTTCTGTAGCATAAGAAAAGTCATCAAAAGGACAAAAGTATCTCCATTCAGGAAAATAATAATAATAATAATAATAAACTTCTGACTTTTTCCTGGGTTTATTTTTTTCCTAGATTTAGGGGTCTTCAATTTGTTCAATTTGAACTTTTTTAACAGTTAGTTCAGAAACATGAAAATCCACTGCAGGTATATAGCTGAATCCCATAAGATTTAATGATCCTCTCTATGTAACACTACTGTGGAAAAAAGCGAAAAACAGAAGACCTGGAGTATGGTAGCAAAAATGCTCTTTAGTAAGTCCTTGATTTTGAATAATGCCTGTATTTTTTCTGTTGTCAGATTATATGGGATTTTTCCACAGAAAACTTGTTCACCAGTTCACCATTTATTTTGCTTTTGGCATTACATTTCTTTATGAGAGGTGGGTGATGTGTTTTGTCAGCAAGTTCTTGCGTACCCCAAATCCCAGCAACAGGAAAGAGAATTGATGTAATCTAAAAACTCTCCCATGTCTGTCTATGCATAGATACTCTGGTCTTGTTCAAGAAAAACAGAGCCAAAAAAATACATTATCAGGTGAATTTCTTCGATTTAGACTTCAATATATATCACTCAGGAGCATTGCACAAGGAAGATCCTAAAGAACAGGATTATAGCCCATGCTACCAATACATAGCTTTCTTCCTGTTCCTTGCTTAAATTCAGTAAACAAAGTACTTAAATTCTTTATTATTATGAATGAAGACGTCTATTTCCTAAAATGGATTCAGATAAAAAATTTAAGTGTAAGACAGGACCATCTGATTTATTATACCAACACAGCAAAGGAAAATTAATAAACTGCACGTCTATCAAACTATTATTAAATTACTTATTAAAGCTAACAATTTACCTTTTCTGTGAGGAAAAGGTAAAACTGCATCACGGCAGAGACAAAAGTAAATCAGGTGATCACAGACTTGCATGGGTATGACAGATATCATTTTTGAAGTGTAGTTTATTTGTTTGTTTTTTTAACTTCTCATATCTGCACAAAATACCACCATAGTCTTTTGCTCTTGTTTTTTAAGGACCTTAACTTCACACTGAACACAGGTTCATGGAATAGACTTTGGACAATGGAAAACGTAGGGATAAAAATAAACAACAACAACAACAACAAAGAATTTTACAATGCAAAAATTAAAGAAAAAAAAGTTAGAAAATGCTGTTCTTTCATAAGAAAATGAACGGCTGTTCTGTTTTCTACTTGAAATGGTTTTATGAACATTGTAATGTTAGTTTATTTTATAGTGTTTGTGCAATATAAAATTATTACTTTTTTTCTACAACCATGTGTAAAGATGATATTTTGACACTCATTGTAAAGTCAAGTCATTCAGCAAAGATTTTTGGAATTAATACAGTAAATCCTGGTTTTGAACTGTAATGTCTTCAGAAACATCAAGGAATGGAGCTGGGTTCTGAACTTGTGCTTTTAACCAGCAAGGAATAGTTTCTGGGCAGCATTTAATCCAGCACATAGAAGAATACCATGATTCCAGTACAACTTTCTTTTTTCCAGTACAACTCTTTCCAGTACAACAAACACTCTTCCTTCTGCTAAGGAGGTGAAGTAAACTTTTTAATGACAAGCAGGAGAATTGGTAAGAAATTTCTCAATGGAAGGTAAAGAGATTTTATTTTACCTGTTTGTTCCTGTGGAAATAACCACAAAGTAATATCATGTGGCCCTTAAATATGATTACTAAGCAGAATTTTAAAAATACCACAATCGAGACTTGTGGAAATAAAAATGAAGAAGCTACATAAGAATGTTAAAATTCATCTTAATATATATATATATATGCTGATAATTCTGTGTCTAACTATCTTATACTCTGCAAGTCATTTTGTATGAAGTAGTCTTTCCTACTATGAAGTAGCCATTAAAATAATATTACTGTGAGCCTAAAAATCACTAAAACTCAAAACAATAATAATAATAATAATATATATATATATACATATATATATATATAAAGTTATTACTGGTTTTCAAGTTTAGATCTTCTAAAGTCACTTAGATTTGGCCCCCAAAAATGAAATCACCAGAGAGGTATGGTTCAAGCATATTTTGTCTGATAAGTATTTTTTATTTATTTATTTTTATACATTTACTTTTTTTTCCTTATATCTTCAGTTGGCAAATGTCTTTATGAGTTATAACCTTTCCAATTCCAGCCATGAGAATTATTTTCCGTGACTGATTCATATAATTAGGCTGTCTAGTGAAGCAGTGGCAATTCCTTGTGCTGCTAAGCAGAAAGGAACTCCATGCTGAACTCTCACAGCCTGCGATGGCCAACAATGGGCCTGCAATGGAGAAGATGAGCCTGACCTCTGGGGAAGGTGGTGGACGTGTCACTCAAAAAGCAGACCTGCTGACTGTGAGCAGAAAGCAGCTGCCCATGTGCCTTTAATAGCTGGACACAAACTTGTATTGCATAAGGTCCAGTGTAAAGAAAACAGGGGTGAAGCAAGACAATTCATGAATACAGAGACAGAAGCAGAACAGACTGGAAGGTAATTCTGCAGAATTCCAAACTCTTGGCTTCTCTCTTATCTCATTGTAGGTATAAAAACATATATTAAAATAATATCAACTTCAGTTATCTTCTAGCCCAAGGGTGTTACCTTCTGTCATATTCCAACACTTCAGACAGATCCTTCACATTAGGTTCTGTTTGGGTTAAGACCTCTCATGAGACAGCTGAGAAGCAAAAGAATTATCTTTAAAAGATGTTCAAAAATTATAGCAAAAATGATAATGAATCACCCCTCTACCAATAAAATATTTGACTGTATATGTAATTTTATATAGTTACACAGATACATAAAAGCTTAGAGTAATAAATCCAGATTAGAACCTAAACCTCCACATCAGTGTCTTCATGAAAAATCTACATGTTCATTCATGTTTAACATTGATCTTCACTCTGTTATATGGGTTTTTCCTCTCCTTGCTAGACATTACAACATTCATGTATACACAATGATGTTATGCTTTCTTTTATGGTCTGAGAAACTAAAATAATTCTAAATTTTCATATAAAAACAGAATAAACAGTGTTTCCTTGAGGGGAAGAAAAAAAAATCATAACTTCTGTTACTTTTGTTTTGTTTTGTATGTCGTTTGCTGTTTTATTTCAATTGTTCTTAATTTCACTAATCTTAATTTTTGTGATTAAAAACCATTACACAGACAAATCAGAGATATTTGGTTGTTCAGGTAAACCCTAGCTGGTAAACACTAGCTGCAGTATTTGATGCACCAACCCAATTAATGAAGTCGAAGAACTGGAAGTTAAAACAGAGGCAGACGGGAGTCTGGGAAACTAAACTGTCTTTTAGAAAGTCACTGAAAATATATGGAGAATCCATGTAATTCTGATGAAATTCATTTTAAAAGTGCATATGTTGAAAACAGATTAGAGTTATTAAGGAGCCAGACATTAAATATTTTTGACTGATAGAATCTTAGAGAAAAAAAAAGTTCCTTTTTGTGTGTTTGTGTGTGCAGATAACAACAGTAAACTCCCTCCTTAAAAACTGTGCTAGAAATTTCCATATCACAGCTGCCCAGAGTGCATAACAAGGAGAATATTAGTAATGTCCAGATGCACATAAATCTACAGGGATGCCTCTTGCCAACAGCAAAAAGAAAGGGATGACAGTGTCAATCACATCCAATAGGCTATGTTAATGCTTTTCAAACAGTTCTTTCACACTCGAAAATAGGGCTCATTAATAATGTATGGTCCACTATGAAGGAGAAGGAATGTTGCCTCCAAAACTGATAGAATTCATTGTTCATCTCTATACTCATCTGAACAATAAAGTCCCATTTCTGAAGGACAATTTTTCTTTTGTCTTTAGGACTGTGCTGAAATGATTTCAAACTAATTATACTAATTGGCCCCTTTAGTTTTCTAGCGTGTGCTGCAAATGTTGCACTTTAAGAGACTTTTCTCCCCCACTGTCTCCAATCCCCCCCTTTGCTCTGACTGGCATTTCTGGATTGTATGAGTAACTTAGCAATCTTTCAGAATTGCTGGGTGAATGACGGTGCACAGTTTTTCTCTGCTCCTACGCTCTGTTGTTTGAGCAGCTGTCAGGAAGGTGGGCCTGTAGGTTTGCAGATATATTTTGAGACTAACGGATTGTAAACTCACACATGAGAACAGAAGAAATACTTAGAATTTGGAAAGGTTATCCACCCCTTGGAGACTAATCTCCTAATATATTATTTTTGTCAGAAAGCACCTCAATTGCTTCTCAAACAAGCCCATTATTTTTGCCTCACAAACTATTCAGAGTCATGTTTATAACTACTTGCTTATATATATAAAAAAAAGGTCTTTTTATACCTGTATGAATTCACGTTTTATTTACTTTCAGTCATTTCTCTTTGTTCTATCATCTAAAATGACAGCCTGTATTTGAACCAGTGGCTTGTAATGTTCCTGTCCCAGAGGACAAGCAGGTCAGCAAGACATAAATTGGTCTTCCTCTCCTGCTCTGATAAAAAAAATAGTCAGAAATAGAGTAGGCTATCAAAATCCTTAGCTTTTTGGGTTGCTCACCACAGACAGTCTCTGCAGCTTTGCACCAACTCTAATGGATAGATCTTCTCAGTCCCTAGATTTTTCCTCTTTTTTCCACACACATATGCACATATGTGACATGTATGTGACGCCAATCTTCCTACACACCAGGAACAACAGGAGTTCAGACTTCACAGCCCCTTGATCTTTCCAGTCAGTCAGAGTAAAGTTCAGTCTTCAAATTTCCTCTATAATCCATTTATCACACTGCAATGGGAAGAAAGGAGAAGAGATGTCAGTAAATGTTGCAGTATTGTAGCTCCAAACCTCACAATCTCTTTTCATTTTATAATGTACAGAATTGTCCTTTTGATTCCCTTCTGAGATCCTCATGTCTTACCCTGGGCCACGAGAACTTAAAGCTCCTACTCTTCTTTTGGTGCAGTTAAAATCTATTGTTATTGCCAAGTTGGGTACTGCTCATTTTGAGTAATGTAATATGAAACTGCCCACTTGTTTGCTTGCCATTATTATTATTATTTATTGCTATATTATTTATTGCTTTATAATTATTATTGTTGTTGTTGTTATTATTTTCCCTCTAAAGACAAATGCCTTTTTTAATTTTGAAAATCTTTCAAGCAGCTTCTATGTTTTTATGAGTTCCAGTGCAGCATGAAGTCTCAGGTCAGGAACTGGGTCACTGTATGTATTGCATTCTTTCTCTTACAAGTTCTTTTTTAATTTTTTTTAAATTTTTTTAATCTTTGTTTCTTTATCTAATTTATGATTCTCTTACATAGGCCTCAGGTAAGGCATTAGAATACTTAGAGATGATAAGCCTAGAAAAGGAAATAGCTAAGGCTAAATGAAAATTAATTTTGAAGATCCCAGTTTAAAAGTAAATATAAGCTCTCCAGACAGCAATTAGTGAAAAAGGACTTTCAAATATAAAAACATTATACAACATCTGATTTTTCTTTTTTTTTGAAATTTTCCAAAATCATGTTCTCCTGGCTTTTGAGACTTATCTTCAGTGAAAACCCGAAAGATAAGAGACGTTAGACAAATTTATATTAGCTTCATTGTTTATTTTTTATGAAAATTTGAATTAACAATAACAAGGGTACTTCAAAATTTTCACTTCAAAAATGATTACAGACAGAATTATCTGAAGTATGGGTATGTTCCTCATAAACATGAATCGTGTAAAAAAAGAAAAAAAAAGAGAGATGTATACAATGAGACCACTTAGCTCAGAAGTGTGTGGTCAGTCAGGAGGAACAAAAACACAGGAGCAGATATTTGATCCATCATAGCTATACTGGGCTGTATAATTCTTTTCAACTGATTAAGAGAGAAGGGAGAGCAATATGATACTTGAAACCAATCTAGGCGAATCTGTTATGGAACACCAAGCACCAGCACATTGCCTGAAATTCCTCTCCATTCTGGGTCTCAGAAGCCTCATTCCAATGCCATGTTTTAAAATAGTTGCCTCCATCATGTCTTGTCACGCAGAGAAAAGGCAGGCTAACATGGGTGGTCAACAGGCAAGAATGATGGGAGCCCTGGAGTAGCTCCTGGGCGCAGTAGAGATGTTAGAGTAATCAACAGAAACATACCAAGCAGATAGGTCACATCAGCTGGAACCAGGTCTGGCTGCTCAGCAAACCTGAAATATCTGAAACATATTGTTAGTGGTAAGGGGGAGACAACCCCCCAAGTACTCACTCAACAGTTACTTCTCCAAAAGAAGACTATAAATTGTTAATGAGATTTTCTTACCACATCTTGTCAGAGCTTTCATCTTCTCCCACTAATAAAAATGCAGTTTGTAATCTATGTGATTTGTATGTGCAGCTGAACAGAACTGTCTCATTGATCATCATATTGTTCAGTATAATTTTTGCAAATTTCTATGGTTTTTGTAGTGATTTTCTTAAACTTCAACCAGATCTTGCTGCTGACAATAAAGTCTAGCAGAACATTACTCTTTGCTACAAGAGTTGCCACATAAATAGGTTCAAAGTTCAGCACCATCATTATCCTGAGATAAACATTAGAGCTTTTTATTTATTTTTTTCCCACCATCCAGAAGAATCCTGAGCAGCAGCATAGAAACTGCTCTTCATGAAGATACACTTTCTCTCTCCCACCAATTTGCAGAAAAATATCCAGGCCTCCTTTGGTAGCGTCTGATGGGAAAATAACAACACAGCATTGTACAGTCTGTATGATAGGGCCTTTAGTAAGGTCAATCAATATGTCTTCTACTTCCAAGTCAAGAAAGAAGTCTGCAGTGTTTCAGACAGTAGGAAGCTGATGACAGCCCTCTTTTCCAAGAAAACTGCAGGTGTCAAGTGTAATGGTTTTACCCCTGTTATGCAGCTGAACTCTACCACAACCACTCTCTCACTTTCATTCCTCAAAGGAAAAGGGGGAACAAAATATGATGGAAAAAGCTCAAGGCTTGAGATGTGGACAGGGAGATCACTCAACAGTTATTGTCATGGGCAAAACAGACTCAACATATGGAGATTAATATAATTTATTGCCTATTACTAACCAAGTAGAGTAGTGAGAAGCTAAAATCAAACTGAAAGCACCTTCCAACTCTTCTATGTCACCCCCCAAGCAGCACAGGAGAACAGGGAATGGGGGCTGCAGTCAGTCCCTAATGCTTCGTCAGCCTCATAATATCATTTTGATGAAACTCTGAAAATGGAATTGAAATGATTCCTTGTAGTCCAGCATGCTCTGACTGACATTATTTTTGAATAATTTGATCCTTAAATATCACTGTCTTTGTATATATTTCAATATTTACTCTGAATGATCCCTGAGAGACATATATATATATACACATACATATATATATGTTATTTAACCTGATGATGCTACGTATTTGGAATTGATAGACTCAGAAATCTTTCTTAGTAGAACCAATTTAAATTAGAATAACGAGTCATTGAGGAACATAGGAAGTCTTGCCCACAGTAAAGCATGACTCCAAGTTAAATGTGTATGATGGCTTTATTAAGAAATTAATTACAGAAGATCATATTAAGAGTTTACTATTTTAGAAAATACTATGTAGTTTCCATCCGATACCTCTTTGGCATAGAATATTGCAATACAGTCAAAGCCAGTTTTCTTTAAATCCTAATGACGAAATTATTCAGCTCTGTAGGAAAATCAGAAAAATGTGGACCTATATTAAAAAATAGCATGGAACTTATTGTAGTAAAGTAATCTATGTATACATGATTACAACATTTTAAAATAATTGAAAAGTAGTTTCACTCCTAAGAAAATCTCTGCACCTAATATAAAGTTAATGGAAATTATCTTTTAACTTCTGGATCTATTTACTGAGTATTTACTTAATCATCAGTTTCATGGAAACAAAATGAGAACGTAGAAAAACAAGTAATAGACAGAGAGCAAATCTGACCCAAATGGCATCATATAAGAAGAGAATGCACAGTTTGTAGGACAAAATTAATTTACTAGATAACATCTGGAGCCATGTATGGACTCTTCCCGAGAATGCTGAGGTAGATAAATGAGAAGTAAAGAAAGCCTATAATATTGTAGAACAGAGTCTCACTTATAGCTGGTATATAGTCAGGATTTCATTTACAATTTGACCTGAATGAGACTATTTTCAAGTTATATTTTTATAAGTCTCTTTTTATAAACACTTTACCACTTTTTTACTTATAATTCTTTGCCACTTCTCTTATGTTTACTGAAGAGAATTTAGTCTTAGGGAGGAGGCAGATTCACTATCTTTGAAGCACGTTGGTCAAGAGAGAGCCTTTAAAAGAAGATAATAAATGCATATTGCATATTTCAGTAGTTGTTCAAGTCCACACTAACCCATACCAAGTGTTTTGTTTCCTGAAGCGTGTGTACCTCACCTATATCCCTCAGCACCATCAGTGTTATGTGCCAATCCTTCCCACCTTCTTTACCAGTGCCTCTCTAGCTGTGGCAGACTTCCATCCCACATTCCTGTGAAACATGTGTATGGTAGGTCATATTTATCTCCTTTTGGATCTGCATTCCAAAAGAGCTGAGATGCTTCACTTACTACATTTGCTGCAGCTGCAAAATCAGAGTAGTTCACCTTCAGTGAACGACATTAAAATAGAGACTGTAACACTGCTTTTTCTTCTTCTCTGGCACATGGTGTGAATTTTTGCAAATCAAAGCATTTCACATTCAGTTGAGCTGCAGCTGCAATGTGTCAGTAAGATTTGTATTCTCATACATTCTATAGCCAATCTGTAGGTGTATGACAAACTTGTTCATTCAACAGCATGCATGCCACATGCTACAAATTAGTTTTGCTATCTCTGACAGTTTTTATAAACATTTTGCATCTTCTCAAAAGTAACATTATATATGGCATTCATATTCCATTAGAAGACAAACTGCCCATTTTTGTCACCCTCTCAATCTATAAACTTCCAAAGAGAACCAAATGCAAGGCTTGTTTGTTTGATTTGATTTGTTTGTATGTTGAGGAGGAAGATTGCTGGAATTTATACCCCTTTGATTATTTTGCATTCATCTTTGGTAACACTATCCAAGAGCTAGTTTGTGTGACAGAAGCAGAGTAGAAGAAATGGTTAGATCTAGCATGCACTAGCATCCAGCATGCACTCAGAAAGATAGTAAGTCCTTCTGGCTTTCTTTGTTGCTGTGTGTTTGTTGAGGATTGGAGGGAAAATGCAGAAGGAAATAAATTGCTGCAGTCCTTGGAAAGTCTGGTCAAACTTGTGGTCAGAGAATAAATGCAGGACTGTTATTAAGGCACTTCTGACTCCACTTTTGTCAAAGGCTGTAAGTAACTATGTCCAGTAAATGGAAAAGAGACTTATTCAGGGAGCAGTGTTCATGCCCTGTAATAGTTCTGACCTGATCCCTAATGTATCTTCTTGAGCCAGTCATGTAAAAGGGTATGAGGGAAAGATTTTAGTCATACCACAAGATCAGTGTTAACACAATAGGATAGTAGGGAAAGGTGACCTTTGTGGAGGATGATGCAATGTAGTATGTTCCTAAACTGCAAGGCATCAAAAGAACAGAACCTACCAGCTGAATATTTAGTAGTAGTAGTAGTAGTAGTAGTAGTAGTAACATTCACACTTATATGTTTTAGAAATTGTACAAAAAAAAAAAAAAAAAAAAAAAAAAAAAAAGGATGTGAAAAGGACTTTATTCTTAATTTAAACTTTGCAAAAATCCTACTAATTAAATTCTTACTAGACTGTGTAAGTAAGGCAACAAAATAAAACCCAACAAGTATTTGCTAATATTCCATTTAATAGGTATTTTATGGAGTCTTTCATATTTTATATAATTTTCAAAACACTTCAATATATTTTTATATTTTAAGTGTTTAGTTTATTACTGAAAAGATCATATACATGTAACTGAAAAAAAAAAGATTCATAAAATGACATTAACTAGCATTTGAACTTGCAATAGTGTGATACTTGGAAAACTATGCAAAAATAAAAATAAATTGATTTTTTTGTGTGTGTGATACTTCTATTAGACACATACAGAAAAATACTAGAATAAGAAAAAACTTTTAGTATCAACTGCTGTAGTGGGTTTACACGGCAAGGTTTTGGTTGCAAGGGGCCATAGGGGTGGCTTCTGTGAGAAGGATCTAGAAGCTGCCGCATGTTTGGAAAGGGCCCCACCGCTGACCAGAGCTGAGCCAATAAGTTATGATGTTTTGCACCTCTGTGAGAGCATATTTAAGACAGGAAAAATAAATATATATAAATAAATAAATAAATAAATAATAAATAAATAATGCTGCACTACACAGCAGCTGGGAGAGTGAGAGGAGTGAGGAACAGCCTTGCAGGCACCAAGGTCAGTGAAGAAGGAGGGGCAGAGGTGCTCCAGGCGCCGGAGCAGAAGCCCCCTGTGGCCTGTGGTGAGGACCATGGTGAAGCAGGCTGTCCCCCTGCAGCCCATGGAGTACCACAGTGGAGCAGGGTTCCACGCTGCAGCCCATGGAGGAGACCATGTTGGAGCAGGTGGACCTGCACTGACAGAGGCTGCGGCCTGTGGAAGACCCCTGCCAGAGCTGATTCTGGGCAGAACCTGTAGGCCATGGAGAGGAGAGCACGCAGGAGCAGGTGACCTGGCAGGAGCTGCTGCCCTTGGGGGATCCAGGTTGGAGCAGTTTGCTCCTGAGGGATGGTCCCCATGGTACGGACCCATATCTGGAGCAGCTCTTGAAGAGCTGCTGCCTGTGGGCAGCCCACACCAGATCAGTTCAGTAAGGACTGCATCCCGTGGGAGGGACCCCACAGCACAGGGGACAAGAGTGACTGAGAAGGAGAGGCTGAGAAGAAGCACTGTAGACTGACCATTTCCCCATTCCCTTGCGCTGCCCGGGGGAAGAGGTGGAAGAGGTGGTGGGGAAGATGCTTTTGGTTTCTTCCCTTTGTTTCTCACTTCTCTAGCTTGTTAATAATAGGTAATATAACTTACTATTTCCTTATGCTGAGTCTGTACTGGCCATCACGATAATTACTGTGCGATCTCCTCATCCTTATCTCAACCCTTGAGCCCCTTTCATCGTATTTTCTCCCTGCACCTCTTTGAGGAGGGGGAGTGAGAGGGCAGTTGTGGTGGAGTTGTGGTGGGCTGCTGCCCACTCGAGTAAAACCACCACATCTAAACACTAGGAAAATCAGACACTGGAACATACAAAACAGTAAGAAGATAAGTAAGACCACAAAGTAAGTACTTTCAGAACAAATACACTATTATTTATTTGTCACAGTAAAGTGTTCGTCTTATCATCATTTTACATGAATTGTGTGTTAAGAACAATACAATACTTATTTTTCCAAATTTATTTATTTTCACAGAGTCCAGTATTAATAGCATATTTAAAATTTCAGTTTATCTGTAGTTCCGTTATAAGCACCACAGCTACCCATGTAAAGAAAATAAATTGTATTGGGGTAGGAAATACTTCTCCTAAAAGTACAGATCTATTTTCTGTTTGCCTTCCCTCATAAAGAGTTGATTAACCTGAAACATTTCTGTATCTAAACACAATTTTTATTTGATATTTATTGTTTATACCTTGCTTACATAGGGAAATATTATCTATATAATCTCAGGTGCTAGCTGGAATCAACATTTGTATACTAAAGTTTGCTTTCCATGCAGATGTTTTTACATTGAATAAAAAAAAAAAAAATATTTTTATTTTTTATCGTTCCAGTTTATGTCAGTAAGGAAGAGTTTTAAGCTAAGTAGGAAAAAGTTGATTTTAATTCTGAATACATTTGTTACCCCAGAGAATGTATTTCTGAAAACTTCCAAACTATATTAATATAAGGAGTGAAATTTTGCCTGTCAACAAAGCCGTCAGCAACAAAAAATGGAGTCCCACATTTAAGGAATCAGGTAAGGAATCAGAATAAAGCATTTCAATGTAAAGGGCATTTGAACTAAAGAACTCATAGTTCATAATGACAAGCCATGACTTTGTATCAAGATTCTTTTTGGCAATAATTTATAGAAATGAAAACAGAACTGCAAGAACAGTTGTAGGGAACTGTGTCTTGCATAAAAGACACAGGAAACGTGTCTTGCATAAAATCACCTACTTGTTTGAGGTATACGCATAGGCTGTTTTATGAAGTCTTTATGGCTGGGAAATACAAGGATATGGGCAACAGCAGTAAGCAGTGGGCGGCCTAAAACTATTGTCAAAATAGTTTTGTCATCTACATTATGGCAAAGCTTCAACTGAGGCATGCAGTTTTGGAAAACAATATTACATACTTCCAAAGACAAGATACTTAAGCAGAATAAGAAGATTATAAGGCAGACCTTCAGAAAGAGAAGCATGGTGGAAATGTGTATGATATGTAGAATGTCATGATTTTGGAGAAGATAAAAATGTTCTCTCCAACGCACTACTTCGTTGACCTCTAAAACAAAATGAAGACTGAAAGCCATGAAGACTGTACTGTTGCTGCTACATAAAGCCAGTTCCTGATGCTGGGAAGAATAACACTAAAAAAAAGGTAGATAACTAACGACTTAATTATACAGAAAATATTATTATATAAATTTTAATTGTACCACAGTTTGAATCAGAAAACCAAATCAAACCAAACCCAACCAAACCAAAACAACAACAACGAAAATCATATTCTTTATTAGTAGGATTATGTGTTCCATGCAAATGTGTGCAATATTACAAATAAGATTGAACCTCAAGTAAGAAAAATAATTAGTACTGAGTAAAAGCTTCTAAAACTTTGTTAATAATACAAACCCAATTTCTATACAAAACTTAGAATGGGATTGTCATGACTTTTTTGTACAAAGCTGAAAAAGGTTATTGTGTAAACCATACATAAATGGCATATCAAATGGCATATCAAATTACAGAAAACGATGGAACAAATCTGAAAACACAATATTATCCTTGCAGATTTTTCACAGATATGGCAAGAGATGAAATTCACCAAATGAATAATTTATCCGATATTTATTTTTTCACATTTCCTTAAGGTTTCTCATGCTCAGAATGTCTCTCATACAAATACCCATGTACAAACACATGCCTTTCAACACACTTGGGTACCTATGACAATTTCTCTTTCAAACAGCAAAAAGTATTTGCTTTCACTGGCCAGTACATTTTACCTTGAAGAGCAATAACATACATTGTTCTGTTTGAGTAGACATGCAGAAGTTATGGACAAGCCCATGATTTTATTTTTTTTTTATTCATGAAAATTACAAAAAAAAAAAATTCCTAACAGAAAATCAATTAAATAAAGAAAACAGTAGCCAAAATTGGGCATAGTCCAAACTTCATCTTTATTTACTCAATATATTTAATGTTTAAACAGCTTTATAAATTTACAAGTGTTTGCATAAATGGTCTTTTTCAATTACTGACCTGTAATTTACTACAATTATTTGTTCTTGTGTCACCCACATTAGATATTCCTCTTAACAGATTGCTTTATGTTCACATATAATATAGACATTTCAGCTTGAATAAATTGCAGAGGCCTGACCCTGGATATAGCCAATAAACAAGGTCTCAAAATCTGTTTTAATGCAATAAGTATGGATTTTGTGTGCTATACAATCTTGGAGCCTAATCCCTTCAGTACCTGATTAATCAATAATATAAACATTGGCTGCTGCCTCCTGTCTCATAGCATTAGAGCAAAAGCAGTCTTTTAGTTTAAGAATCAGGACTTAGCTTTCTGAAAATCTTTATATAATGAAAGCTCATATGTAAGAAATTATAAATCGTATTAGAAATATATATTTGAAATATATAAGAAATAGAAATATATATATTAGAAATATATATATTCAATATAATATATATATTAGAAATATATATATATTTGCAAATATATATATATATTTGCATGTATTTAATCTGTGAGGCACAAAGAGGCAATTATTAGTATGGAAAAACTACAAAATATGTAATCAAAATTTGGTGATGTGATTATAAATTTGACTGTGTAGTGCATGCAGAAGGAAGGGAAACTAACATAAAAAATCTCTTGCAATATATATATATAATATATATATATAATATATATATATAATATATATATATAATGCAAGAGATTCTGTATGTTGAATATAAAAAGGTGTTTTGAAGTTATCCAGATAGCAATTCCCTGGGTATTTATAATTTTTTTGTTCTTGCAATCTGATGCGTATGGGCAGCAAATGAAGACAGATTGTGGCCTTGCATTATTTTCATTCTGCTCATAGAAATTATCTTTTTAGTAACGATAATGGTAAGTATGCATACCAGAATTTCACTAATAAACAAGGCCTTAAAACTTAGGACAATTACTGTTGAGATGCCTATTGTTAGAGTGTCCCCAGCATAAGGTGAGACCCTTCTTGACAACAGAGGGAAGGGGAGGAGGGGAGGACACACTGCTGCTCGGGGTTGGGATGGACATCAGTCAGTGGGTGGTGAACATTGCAGATTACTTGCTTTGTACATATCATCATCATCATCATCATTTTTTTTTTCCTATTTTTTTTTCTGTCCTATTAAACTGTCATTATCTCAATCCATAAGCTTGTACTTGTACTTTTTTTTTTTACTTTTTTTTTTTTCTCATTCTGTCCCCCATCCCACCTGGGGGTGAGTGAATGACTGTATGGTACTTAGCTGCAGGATGGGTTAAACAACAAAAGGTTGCAGTCTGGTGAGGGCGTGCTGGCTGGTGCCAAACCTATTCCAGGAACCACGTTTACAAAAAGTGAGGACATGGGCCAGGGTTTGAGCAAATGCCCACATACTGTTTTTGCTTGTGGGTATGCAGGCAAGACCACAGCTCAGCTCAGTGGGGAGTAACTTGTGGGTACACAGGCTGATCCCCTCCAGCTGTTTGTCTCATAGTCTATTGAATGTGGTTGAAATTTGCTAGGTATATGACTACCAATACCAATCCAATTAAGAGGCCTATGTAATACAAATGGAAATTCAATCCTTAGTTTCAGATGCTAACACACCGAAGCAAAACAACACATTCCATACAATTTTCTTTTTTATTTATTTATTTATTTTTTTCCCTACAGGAAAACATCAGGGGCTAAAACATCCATTTATGCCAGTTTAAGCCTAGAGTATGCATATTTTAAAATATATGCAACGAGTTCATATATATAACGAGTTCATATATATAACGAGTGCATATATGCAACGAGTAAAGATGCTCCATACTACTTTTTTTTTTTTTTTTTTTCCTCTTTGTTATGTGGATAACTTTGCAAGGTCCAATTTGATCCATAACAAGAGAACTGAATCTGAGATAAAATATTCAACAAAAATAAGCACCTAAGTTGATGGAATTTGATTGTTTAGATAGTGGCCAAATGAAGGATAATATTTTCTATATCACAGTGTGAAGAAATTGAGACCTAAATTTTGGCTAGCCCACATGGCATGAGAGGTGTGTATGCATGGAAAGAGGAGAGTAGCTTCGCTACTACAAATAATTCCATTATTTCTACCAAAAAGCAGCTGGACATTTTAATAGGCTGAACAGAAAAGAGGAAAATATAAGCTGTCAAATCCAATTTAGGACTTAACCAACAGTAAGTAAAAGAGTTTTAATCTGCGTCTGTATGAGCCACATTGGATTCTACAGCAGCACAGACTGTTTCTCAGTACGGTAGCCAGGCTAGACTACAGGCCAAGCGGTTACATGAAGGTCGTGGCACTGCTTTATACCATTGCAACTGCAGTACTCCTGCAGTCAATTTTGAACCATTTGTTCTTTTCTGAACCACCATGACTCCTATCCCCCTATCCCCTCAAGTGTCTTCTCAGTGTCTTTTTATAGTGGTCGTCTGTAAACCTGTGCATTTCTTTGGATTTACAAGTGCAAAGGCCATTTTTTAAGTCTGTCAAATAAGCAAAGAAAAAATTCTCAGGCTGAGCTATACTGAAATAGCTTCTCTGAACTGAAATCATAAAATATCTATCCCTGATAATACAAAACAGTGTGATCATAATGGCATGGTATTTGTTGTTACTGAAATACTGAGTGATGTGAAGAGTGACAAGCTAGAGCAATACTTCTATCCTCAAATATAAACCGTGAGTATGAGTTGATTAAAATAATAGAAATATATATTTTCTACTGCAACGTGAAAATTCCATTGCACTCACAAAGACAAAACTTAGTGATACCAAGTGTTATCACTAACATTTTTGACTGAAGTTATTATGCTATTAAAAAAAAAAAAAAAAAAAAAAAAAAACCAACTTTGCACACTCTAAGTAAACACCATTTTTCTCTAATTTTCTCTAATTTTTATTCCATGTTGAATAACAAGGAAGCAGAAATAAAATTATATTTTATTTATTTACTTATTTATTTTCATGTACATGACTTCATGAACCAATAAGATCTTGGTGTTAAGGCAATCTAATCTGAAATTTACCATTACTCACCATTGTGTTCAACAATAGCCACTCTGTAAAACTGTGTTGGGTATCTCCTGCCACTGTTTCCACACAGGAACTTCAGCTTTGCTGCTGCAGCATGGATGGTTCTTGTTAGAAGGCAAAATGAATTTAACAGTTTGACTTCTTTTGAGGAAATACATTCTGACAAATATCTGGAAATATTATAGGGAAGAAATGTCTCATGTCAAATACATTGATCGGTTGCATTGACACACAGTGCTGTCAAATTTAAGATGGAATTCCAAATAACCCAAACTTTCAATGTATTCAAGTCAAAATATTTTGCAGAGAAAGTTTGAAATTTAAACTCCAGTGCAATTATTTTTGGTGGTCCAGATGAACGGCAAAGAGAAACATTTCCCTATTATTTCCATGACATTTTCCAGCTCACATTATCTAACACTTTATTGAATATGTATTACACAGGCATGTCAGGACTGGTGGAGGACCCAATGCAGCAATAAATATGTACAGGTTCAACTGCACATAGCATGTTTTCCTTAAGAGTGAACAATAAAAATAATTCTAACTACAATACTAATGATAACAACATAACTATTCAATTAAATTCAGGAGAAGTAAAAAAATGTGAAGAAAATTAAAGTTCCAGTTTCAATGTAGTTTTGAATTATATCAAAAAAATCTTCTCTAAGTAACAATCAACCAAAAAATATTGAAAAGATAAGAAGCCAATGTCAGCTGGTATAAATCATGACCAATTCATTACCTTCTGTGATTTCTGCTGGTTGGGAATCAGTTTCAAGGTCGTTAGGTGTACTCTGGTAACTCTTGAAAATAACATTCCCAGAGAGTGGAAAGTAAGTGAGAAAACCTTGTTTATCCTTTTCCTAAAAATGATTACCCAACTGTAGCCATAGTGCTTTATTTTCCTGTAGACAACAGAAAGTAGTCATCCTACCATTGCAGAGCTACCTTCTGAATAGCTGCAACAGGATGAAGAGTTGAAGACCTTTACAACTTTTAGTGCTCTATCAGGAATAAATTTTTGTCTGGGTTAATAAAGTGTTTTATCCTGAAATCAAATGCCTTTCCTTATGCGAGTCATCTACATCTGCAGGAAATACCATTGCAGTGTTATTTGTCCAGTGAGTTGTATTCTGCATCTTAGAGTCTACTATTTTTGCTAGACTGCTAAACCTGCAGGACTTCATTATGCCTATAAGACTTCCTTAGAGATTAAAGAGCTCTGTAGGACTATATTTTCTGAAGCAACAATATGGTTTGAAAAGTATACACTTTCAAGATTACTAATTTAGCTAATTAAAAATAAATAAATAAATAAAGGGGTGATAATGTGAAATCAAAATTCCTTTGTGATGTTATTTTACTAATCTTATGGTTTTAACAGGACAAGTATTGCCTTTAGAGGTATCTATTCTCTATTGCATGAGCTTAGTCACAAAACAAAATATCTAAATGCTTTACCTGAAGTTGGGTGCAGGAGAGGTTTTACTGGCCATTAATGGTATAAAATACATGATGACTTGTCCTGGTTTTGTCTAGGATAGACTTAATTTTCCTCCTAATAGATGGTATGGTGCTGTGTATTGGATTTAGTGTGAGAATAATGTTGATAACATACTGATGTTTTAATTGCTGCAAGGCAGTGCTTAACGCTAAGCCAAGGACTTTTCAGCTTCTCACTCCACCCTGACAGTGAGCTGTCTGGGGGTGCACAAAGAGCTGAGAGGGGACAGAAACAGGACAGCTGACTCAAACTGGCCAAAGGGATATTCCATACCATATGACATCATGCTGAACAATTAACGTGGGGTGGCTGGCCAGAGTGGGGGAGAACGACTGCTTAAGGATGGGCTGGACATTGGTCAGAGGGTGGTGAGCAATTCCATTGTGCATCACTTGTTTTGTACACATTATTATTAGCAATACTATTATCATTATTATTAATAGTATTATTTTCCTTCCTTTCCTGTCCTAATAAACCATCTTTATCTTTACCCACAAGGTTTTACTTTTTTTCAAATTCTCTCCCCCATTCCATTGTGTAGGGAGAGTGAGTGAATGGCTGTGTGGTGCTTAGGTGCCGGACAGGTTAAACCACAACTTGACTATGCAGGTTCTCTGACAGAAAATATTTTAAAAATCAGTACTTAAAGGAGTTATGAAGAGAAATCATATTATTTTGTGCCAAGAGTGCCAGTCAGTGAAAAAGGCTGAGCTTGGAATAATATACAGATTAGTATATGCTTATGGATCTATTTCAAAATAAGGAAAATATTCAGCTCATACCCCATCTAACATCTATATCACAATTGCAGGATTTAAACGCTTATAACTTAAATACTGATCTAATTTTTTAAAGATTTTTGTTAAAACTTAGCAACCCAGTAATTTGCCTGGAAACTGGGTAATAGGACATCATTTTAAATAAGAAAAGAACACATCTTTCATAAAAACAATAAACAGCAACAACAACAAAACACCTAAAATCTAAAATTAAGGTTCAATGAAAGTATCATAATAGAAATGAAAATTGAAAGGCTTCTTAGATTTCCTTATGGTGAGGAACTGGGTGAGATTACATCCACCTGAATAGGGAACAGAGCACCTATAAACTTCTGAAGTTGCATTTAAAGTAATTTGGTCTGCCTGTTTTTCAGCACCTGTCAAAACTGCCCAGCTGCACAAGGAATATGTGTCTACCTACACACTCTGAGGATTTCAAGGGGTTCAGCTGCCATCTCCCATGCACACCTAAAAGTGCATACTCCATGTCTATGACCCTCCTCAAAACTTTGTTGCTGTACTGGGTCTAGCTGGGATGTTAACTTTCCCTGCAGCAGCCCATACAGTGCTATGCTCTGCATTTGTAGCTAAAACAGCAGTGGTATCACACTGGTGTTGTGTCTGCTGCTGAACAATGCTGGCACAGCATCAGGACTTTCTCTAGCCCTCCTAGGGGGGGCAAAAAAGTGAGAAACATCACCAGGGCAGCTGACCCAAACCAACCAAAGGGATATTCCATACCATATGATGTCACACTCAGCAATAAAAGGTGGAAAAAGGAGGAAGAGGGGAGGGGTGGGTTCTCGTTGTGAAAATGTCTGTCCTCCTCTCCGAACACCGGCTACGTGTGTTGAGGCCCTGCTTCAAGGACGTGGTCAAGCATCGCTTATTTGTGGGAAGTAGAGAGTAATTATTTTCCCTCTGCATTTCCACATAGCTTTTACTTGTTTTGTTATTCCCTTTCCCCCTTCCTCTTCCCCTTTTCCCTTTTCTCCCTTTAGTTGAATTGTTTAATTAATAATAATATTGTTAATAATTGTTTAATTAATAATAATATTTCCTTGATAATATATTTTTCTCCTTATTAAAATTATTCTTATCTCAACCCGTGAGTTGTTTTTTTTCCCTTTACTTCTTCCCCTCCTCATCTGAGGAGGGGGAGTGAGAGAGCAGTTGTGGTGTTCAGTTGCCTAACATGGTCAAACCACCACAGTTGCCCTCAAGGTTTGGGCACAGACTACTAAACTCTGGTGAATCCAGAACACAAAACCACGGAAAGGGATCACTTGTGGCTTCTTTAAAGTGCGGTTTACTGGCACAGATTGTCCAGAGAGGTTGTGGTGTTCCTTTCTTGGAGATCTTCAGTAGCTGCCTCGACACCTCGACATGGGCAACCTGCTCTACACAACCCTGCTTGAGCAGGGGGTTTGGATCCCCCCAGAGGGATGACCTCCAGAGGTCCCTTCCAACCTCAACCATCCTGTGATTTTGTGAAAACTACAGGTAGGAAAAAAATAACCAAGTAAGTTTTCTGCCCACCTTATTGAAACTGAGCTGTTTTGCTGCCGGAGATGTGAGAGTCTCATGTTACAGAGGCAAGAGCAAGCTTGGATCTGCCCTTATGGTTACTGTTCTGGCACATAATAGGGATAAATACAGGAATGGTCCCCACTTTCAGGAATGTGAGTGCATTCCATAAAAGATGTCAGAAAACAAACAGAATTCCATGACTGTATCTTTCCTGAATGTAAATGAGTGTCCTAACTACTAATTTACCTCTAGAATGTTTTTTGGCTATGTGACTACTGCTCTGCTCATGGGATAGATATTTAGAACTATTTTGTCATTACAGAACCCAAAGACCAGCTAGATCTTGGGGCTCCAGTTATCTCACCATGAAGGCATGACATCTCCTCTGTGTCTTCACAGGTAAGAAACTGGGTATGAGGTAAAAGGAGACACATAATATTTCCAGTTAATTTCCTACTATCTGAAAAGGAGAGAGAGAGATTTTTAGCAAGGGAGATCATGCTTGGAGGGTCTCTGCAGAGAGGATAGAGGATTACATAGGTTGTTGGGGATGGATCCTCCTGCATGGGTCTTCAAAGATAATGACCTTAGTGGATCATTTTGATGCAGGCCCACTGCATTCCCTGGAATCCCATATCAAACGCTGAGTTGAAGATAATCATATGTCAGATGTAGTCAAATTCATTTTCTGCAGATGTAATTCATTTTTTTTCCCCAAACAAACATAGTAAATACCTCCTTGTAAAACTATGTATTTATTTTCTCCCATTGTACACCCTGATACAATCTTTAGCATGGTGAAATATATAAAATTTTGTTTGTTTGTTTGTTTGTTTCTAAGCCTTTTTTTTTTTCTTCTCTGTTTTTTTTGTCTTCATTTGTAAAATCATGTGTCACTTTAAAATATTAGACTTAGTATCCTGGGTTTCTTCTTATTATTCTGAATAGGACATGTATTTTTTTTTTTTTTTTTTCCTGAGAAGTAGATTATCTGGAAACCAAGCTTTCATTTTACATTGATTTGCAGTGCTTATAAAATATTTCTTTACTTCTGAACTGCAAAAGAACTAAAATTAATGAGAGATTAAACCTAATAAAACTTTACAAAGTGCAGTTCTCTGTTACTTTCGGCATAACTGTTTACACTGCCAGTATCTAAAGCAAACATTTCCTGACCCTTATTTGGCTCCTTTTCAGCATTGTATTATATGTAAGGTAATGCTTATAGGCCAAGTCTGTTTGGCAAAGCTGAATTTCCTCTGAACGTGTTGTTTGTCAGGGAGCTACTTTTCAGGGCAACAATTTTGTAAATACAGCTCTGAAAGGGTAGGTATGTCTGGGTGTGGATATAATCATTCCTAAAACTGCATCTTGTGCAAAACTGTACAGGTGCCATACCATAGTGACAGTAACCTATTATGGATGAATCATAGTGTATTTAAGTAGTCCAGAACAGAAGACTTCTGCTGTGTTCTGCTGTTAAACAATGGACTCCAGAAGTAAGGAAGATCCATACACACCAGGAAAAGTGAATGTTCCTGCTGCTTAGCCTCAGGACAGGTCTTAGATTGCAGGATGTAGCCTACATCAGTAGCCTGCACCCTTAACCATCATACAGGCAGCTGATATGCAGATTTGTTGTGTACATGGACCACTGATAAGGCTAGAAGTGTAACTCCTACATGCTGGTAGTTTTAATATTTGTGGCTTTCCTAAATAGAGCATAAATATAAATGACTACTAAACTATTTCTCCAAAAATGTTACTCAGAACCAATAATATTAAGAATAATTCTTCCATCTTTGATATCATACACTCTGTTTCCATGTACCTCTGCCTTCATCCTCTTGGATATCATTTTCCTCCCTTTTCCATCCTGTATTTGCTCCTTTGCTGAGTTTGTGATGATTGCTAGTTCATGTTGCAGACCTATTCCTTGTGTTTCTGAATCATCTGAAGATCTAATAGTCTCTCATTCTAAAACTGCTAATTCCCACACTTATCCGTCACCTTACTCCAAAGTTCAATTGTGTTGCTTAGGCAGCAACAAGTTTTTCCACTTACTGCTCCTCCAGTTTCCAGAAGAATCAGATATCTCTTACACTCATATTCTTTCCTTCACTCCTATTGCAAACATCAGGCATAGAATATTTCAGCCCACATTCCAGAAGAATTTTCAGGTTGTTTCATTTTGCTTTCAGTCTGTCACCTCTCCAGTGCTGAGGCCACACCTGGTGTGCTGTGTATAGTTATGGGCTCCCCAGTTCAAGAGAGACATGGACATACTGAAGAGTCCAACAAAGAGCCATCAAGACGATGAGGAGACTGGAGCATTTCTTCTATGAAAAGAGGCTGAGAGAGATGGAACTATTCAGCCTGAAGAAAAAAAGGCTTGGGGGGATCTATATATAAACACTTTAGGGGAGGGTACAAAGAAGACAGAACCATGCTATTTTCAGTGGTGTACAGTGCCAGGACAAGGAGTAATGGATACAAATGGAAACATGGGAGGCTCCATTTGAATATCAGGACATGGTTCTTTAATGTGTGGGTGACTGACACAGGTTTCCCATAAGGGTTGCGGAGTTTCCCTTCTTGGAGATCTTTAACAGCTGCCTGGAAATGGTCCTGGGCAACCTGTTCTTGGTGGCCCTGCTTGAACACGGGGTTTAAGCCAGATGACATCCAGAGGTCCCTTCCAACCTCAATCACCCTGCAATTCTGTGAAACGTCAATTGGTATGACATATACACTTCGGTTCATAGGTTACACAGCTTAAAATGTTAGTAATACCTACAGGAAAGAGAAAAAAATTACCTGAGGATATATTTTGAATTCATCAATGCAAATAAATTGTTAAATGTATGATATATGTGTTTTATTTTGCTTTGTTTTGTTCTCCAAAATGTTTTTAAAATCCTTAATGAAAATATATATTTTTTTTCTTAACTGTGGAAAATAAAAACTCATCAAACTTATCAGATAACAAAAATATATCTAAAAATTAATACGCAGCTAAGTAAAAGCTGATTGAAAATTACAAAGTAAGTAGTTTTGTTTTCTTCTGCAGGATTCTAAACTCAGATAGAACTGAATTTCCAAGTTATAATTCAGTTGCTATGTGTTTGAGAAACACTGGATGTTTTGGCAAGGGAAGACAAAGAAGGCACACAGGGAAAAAAAAAATATATGCATCATATTGGAGGGCTTTACAGAGGAAAATATACATTCTAAATTAGTTACACATAACTATTATCTAGTGCCAAAATTATATATACAGTACATCTTTTACAGCACTTCTTTCATATCAACACTGGAAGTGCAATTTACATCCTAACAAGATCATTAATCTCCCTTTGAACTTGAAGAAAGGTGCCCCTTTGGGTATGATATATTCCTACATATGGAACAGTTTATCCTTTTGCAATTGCCTTGTTAATTTGGAAAAATAAAAATTAGTACTTAATTTAAATTTATCCATCCATAAGCAAAGCAATAGATAACATAAAATTAAATATGTTCTAGCAGCAAGTAAATCGTATTGATGGAAGACTCCAGATATGTTTTCAAGTATTTTAGTAAGGTGTTTTGAAACTCAGAAATAGTATATGAGTTTCATTCATTATAATAAAAGGAAAATTATCTGTTACAAAACCTACATAAATTTGCATTTTTTCTCATTAGCCTAAACATACTGACTGCAGCAGATCCAATGTCACTGCTGAGCTTTGCATCAGGCTTCAGATTGTCAAATCTGGATTTCATCTGAAATCAAATCTGAAAGTCATCCTTTCTGAAAATCTTATAGAAACAAAACTTTTGTTTCTGTTACTATGTTCTAGTGAGAATGAGTACAGACAGGGTGTTTCATAAAAAATCCTTTTCCTATGACAATTGAAAAAGCTTCAGAGCTTCAAGGAATTTATATAAATTTATATATCAACTTGATTCAGGAGTTAGAAGCCTATGATCTTTGGAATGTTTATCTTAAACAAGATGAAGGTCAATCTATCCCTGTGGTTTTCCTATTTTATATATTAACTTTGTCTATAGACAGTCTCTTTATTTTTTATCTATCTATTTATTTATTTATTTACTTTGTTAGCAGCTTAAGGTCAGCTGTACAACTTTCTCTGGAAATATTCAAAATATACTTTTTATGGTTTATGCCATAACCAACACAGGGTGCAATTCATAGAAAACATGCTTGACCCTCATTAGTCTGGAGAATTTGCAAATTAAAAAAAGGAACATTAGCAAGGGCACACAGAAACAATTTACAGAACATTTGTAGTCTTCCATCTGCATGTACTTGTCACTGCACATGCATAATAGCTGATTCCACAGGAGATGCAGAAGGATGTATGTATGCAGCCAGAATTAAGCCATCAAATAGGAGACAGTAATACATTCACACAACTAATAATTTGTTAATAATTGCTTTATAAAACTATCATCAATTGTTTTAAACCTTTCACAAGAAACATTTACTTCTTGGTTTGATAAAGAACACATTAAGTTGTCTGAGCTGATGAAGTGCAGAGGGACAAATAATTACAAGACTAGTATTTAAAAACTCATGTACTGTTAGATGGAATAATGACAAATAGATATAAAAGTTTCAGGGTTTATAGAGGATACAGGCCTGGGGTGCTGCCTAAAGGAGCTGTCATGATCCAACCTTTTTTCAGTCTCAGGCAACTTCAGGCATCTCAGATGATACAGAGAATTCTGCTGAATTTTAATTTCAAACCACAGGGCCTGCAATACTTCTGCAACTGTCTGTGGGACATCATTTAAGACTGTGTCTTTCCACAGGGAGTTTTAGTATCAGCTGTCACTCATGATGATGTTTTCATTCCCTCTCTGCACATGTGAGGCACAATTAGCAGTGCCTCTGGCACTGGCACTCCTCTGCTTTATATCACACCATTTCCTTTTGCAGTTGACTGGAAAAGCAAAGAGGAATTATCTTTGTACTTTGAATATATGCTTTCCTATCAATGTGGCATGCAGGAAATGTCTTTATGTATTATATCTCCTTCCTCTATAAAGAATGTACAATATCAGTTGGTGAGATCACTGAAAATAATCATAATTATTTTTTGAATGATCAACCGGCTAATTCCTTCCAAGAATCAAGGCGAAGGCAATTATCAGTCAGTGCTAGCCACGTGTATAACTAACTTGTGTTAGAGATGTTCAAGACAGAGTTAAGCTTGCACTGATTTAATGGTTTGTGCTATACTTCATACAGTTAAGTCAAATCAGGACCTGTTAGATGATTTAATCAAAATTGGCTTTGGATTTAGTAAAGTATTTTGTTTGTTTGTTTTTCTGAAATATGTTTCTTCAAAGAGTGTTTATCTTGAGAATGTTCTTAGAATGAAATAAGCCCTCTAATGCCAAAATAAATAATAATAATAATAATAATAAACTTTTCAAAACACTTTTTAAAAAAGGCCAAGATTTATTAATAATGTAAAAATATTCAATCTGTATTTTTTATTGACTAATTAATATTTTCATTTAAAGTTGATTCTTTGAAAATAAATAATATTTCAATACGTAGCCCAGGAAATACAATATGCCCAATCACATTAATATTATTTCTATCCTAGCAACATTTTTTGATCAAATCAAAATTGATTGTTTCCTAATATAAAAATACAATTTTGGGGGTTCCATTTTGAAATTAAATAATAATAATAAAAAAGTTTAAGGAAAATAGCAATGTTCAGAAAGATTTCCTGTTTCTATTAATATGTAAAATTTATGTCTTATTAGAGGTAAATTAATTGATTTTATGAGTTTTTTGTTATTCACCAACATAAAATTTCAGCTGCATATCCAGAGGTCTTTTAATATACACTGACAAGGAAATATAGATTAGTTTGTACCAAATTTGAGAAAATGTTTAAGTAGGAGAATTTGGTTTCAAAGCAGTCAAGTCTTATTCATTGTGACTTGTGGGTAAATTTACACACAGGAAACTAGAAGCAGACCCTCTTTGCATCTTTTTTCCAGCTAAATTCTTGTAAGCGCCTGACTACTTCAGAGGTGTCAGAGGGCTACTGCTTCTCTGAAGGAATCACTTTTTGGTCTGTTTCTGCTAGTAAGTAAGCACATATGTAATTTGAAGGTGAGAACTTAAATATTTAAATAACTCCTATTTGGTAGAAATATTTCTAGCATCATTGAAAACAGTAGAGCTGCATCAATTGGTATCAGAACAGAATCTTTCCACCAAATTTATTTGAAAAAATAGAGGTGCAGATATTTTTGGAAAGCATATTTCCCAAGCATATTTTGTTTTGTTCTCCACATCTGGGGACATCTTCTATTCATTAACTGGAAATGTACAATAATAAAATGATCTCAAAATATGTACTGTGAGGAAGAATTGCAAAGAACTACAGGAAAAAGTGATATATATATATTTATATATATACGTAGATGTACAGATATACAAATGTATGTACATTTTGTTTTATGTATAAATATATATATGTTATTGCTTAGGCAAAATATGATGTTTTCACTTATTTAGCAGGATGAAGTTGGGTTCTGTGGTAGTTAGGAGAAAATACTTCATTTTTGTTCATTTCAAATGCATCTATAATATTGAACAAAATGTCATCTAGTTGACTCAGTTGATATACATATATTTAAAGCATGTTTTATTATGAAACTTCTTGACATATATGTATATATATAGAAAAAATCTTATATCAGATTGAATACCTGCATACTTTTAAACAGGTCACAGTTATGGAGGGAAATAAAATTCGGCCACCATTTCCTGATTTGCTCTTTCTACTTAAAGTTTTTTTTTTTTTTTCCCATTCATTTTTTTATAAAATATTATTGGAAAAAAAAAAAATAATCCTTTAGTAGTGCAGGCATTTAATACTCCATCTGAAGTTAATCAGATTGTGTCCCCTATGATACACGATGAACTCTCTGGGGAGCTCAGAAAGTGAATTCTATTGATTTTATATGGCTTTTTTAGACTGCTTCCTGAAGGAAATCCTTGGTCCAATAAATTTCTTAATCTCATTGAAAACATGCTTCATTTTGTTTGGTTTGGGATTCTTTCCTTTCTTCTCTCTTTTTTTTTTTTTTTTTTTTTTTTTTGTCCTTGAAAATGTGTTTGAAAACTTAATTTAACCCTGAGCCCAATAGTTGTTCTTAGTTCTCATTTCCAACCCCTGAACACCCCTGATTAAGTCTTCAATACTCAATATCTTATTTAGGATTAATAACTTATTTAGGATTATTATTTTTTTCTATGATTATACAATGAATACGTATCATGAAATACTTATTGTATAACCACAATTAAAAGAATAAACATTCCAACAAAGTTTAGAGCAATTTAAACTACCCAGGATTTAAGAGAGAAAAGTGATTGGAAACGAGATTTATTGCTTAACCAAATGTCTTGAAACATAAAACAGATTTTTAAGTATTCTTAAGAAAAAGGAAATTGCAATGATGGACCAAATGTAAAATCTGTCAGATCTCATATTCTGTCTCTTATCATAGCCAGTTAAAAGAGTTTCAGAAAAAATGGTGTAAGAACCTCACAGAAGGAGACTATAGAAAAATCTACATTTATAGTTAGATCTCCTCTTTAAGAGAAAGCTTAAACCCTGAAGCTGAAGATCTTTAAATAATATTGACATTAATTATCAAAATCCTACATACTCTTGATATCAATCTGCAAGTCCAGAATTTTTGGTTAAGTTTATGACCTTAGAAACTACAGTCTCCAGAGGGCTAAAAGATTTCTGAAAAGAGCAGGATAACCGGACACAAATTAAATATTTAAAAATATATAAAATATATTCCTTACGATAAAGCCAGCAATGAGGAAAAATGTAAAGATGCACAAAAATGTAGTGTGTCTAAATATTTTCCTTTATAATCAGAATATGTTTATAACAAGAATAGGGTTATAACAACCCTTTATGAAGCTTGTTAGGTAAATTATCGTAAGACTTAAAGAAACCATGTATCTGACCTATCCAATAAAAATATGTATTTTAACCCAATAAAATTATAGGATTAGTGAAGATCAAAATTGTATGCAAGGATGAGATAGAGGCAGCACTGATCCATTCACACTGCTGTCTAGCTGCCTCTTTCCCAAGTTGGGCAGCTTATGTTCATACTCCTTCCTGTACAAGCTCCCATGGGCCTAATGTAGCACACATTGTCCTTGAATGGGCTTTTTCAGGAATATAAATGTTTTGGGCAGAGCTGAATGCTTGAGTACAACAGTTCGAAGGCTTTCACCTGCAACACACTTTTCACATCTCAGTACATTTTATAGCCCTTTGCCTACCCTAAATAGCAGTGCATATTTGGATTCTCAGTATTATCTCACCCCTTTTTGGCCTCTCCATATCTCTGAATAGCAAGCATTGTGTTGTTTCCTATTCAAAACTCCTTTTCATTGTTTGCTCCACTAGAATTCATTGAGCATATTAAAATGTTTTGGTGCAAATGCTGTGACAAAATAACTTGAGAGTAAGGTATTCCAAATTTCCAAAAGCAAATCCTCCAGTGTAAACAGATGAGTGTCTTAAGAAAAATTATTAGGAAACTATGCTTCCAGATTTTCAGAGCACACTTGAAAACTAGTCTTATCTGTCAAGGGAGGAGTGGGATGAAAGACAAAAAAGGGAATTAAACCATTCAGAAGAGAGTTTCCTAGCAGGGGGCTCAATTTATGCCACATTAGCAAATGGACAAAAAAATAAACAAACAAGCAAAAAAATAAAATAGCACTCAAGGTGATTCATTCTCTCAAGGTGATTCACATTCATTAATGTTTGGAAGATGTCATTAAAACACTGAAGTATTGAGAAGTTTTCTTTGTATGACACATTAACCATCATATCACTCTTGGTTATAGCCTCCCTGTATCATACCGGGAGACTGCTTAAAACTATGCCATGTTGTCTGTCATCAGTTTTCAGTGTGGGACTTCCTGAAAGTTTTCAAAGACAATAATGAAACCTGGGGATTGTATGCTTTTGAGCTAGTGAGTCACCAAAACATCACAGATGTTCATTAACATATGAATTTAGAACAATTTCTAAATCCCCAGATCCCTGTTATCTCTGAATTTACTCTTTGTAGTGAATGGAAGAAAATTGTTATTTTATTTATCTGAAGAATTCATTGTGATAAGCAAAGTGCTGAAAATAATCACATGAAATTCACTTTAACATGAGGCTTTCCAGTAAGGGGAAGAAAAAAAAAAAATAAAAAAAAAAAGTTTTGCTTTGAAGATGGGGAAGGATGAATTAGATATAATAGATTTTAGTAGAATAAATTATTCCTAATTGTTATTTCTGATATAATGTTTATTTCTTTCCTTCTTAAGAAAAAATAATAATAATAAAAAAAAGAAAAATAATATGAGGGAATAGAGAATGTGTGATAGTTCTAGTTTTACACCTTGCTTGAGGAAAAAAGAGTGAAATGTACACAGTCTTCTGAAGAAACATGTAAGGTCAACCACAGAGCACCCTGAGGTGTTCCAACTCCAACCTTAAAGCTTCACAGAGATGGTGCAGAGCTTTACTAGCAGTATGACCACATGCTTAAAATCAGACAAAAAAAAAAAAAAAAGAAAAAAAAAAACCAGCACAACAGAAAAAGCTTTGTTTGCAAAGGCCATATATGTATGTTCTTGGAAATTTTAATTCATCTATCATCTCACATTTTTAGTGCAGGTTCTTAAGCTGCTTTAGCGGAAGCCAACCAGCACTCCCCTATGCATTTCTAGTAGTTATCATGGACCAGAGCAGCTGTCATAAGGTTGTCCTGTTTCAGTAGGAAGAAAGTCTAGTAGCAAGAACACAAGCTAACATAGGTCCTGAATTTATTTAAAATAAAAACTCAATCTTTCCAAATAACCTGAAAAATACCCTTTCCCTTTACCTTCACTTCTGTCTTCATTATTTTCCCTTTAAGCCCAGCTATTTCCTTTTTAATGTTTTTTTTTTTTTTCTTTCTCTGCACTGAACTTCTTCAACATGTCTTGCATTTGTTTGTCATTATAATTTAAGATTATTACAAAAATATATTTTAGACAAAGAGAAGAACAACAAAAAAAATAGAATAGGGTGAGGTGACTTAGACAGTGACTTAGTATTTCAAGAAATTCAAATTCAGTGGAAAAACAAAAAAAAAGCCTGAATAAAAGCCTGAATGCTAGTGAAAACATACACAAATAAAAACACTAAGTACATTCTGGGATGACGACTGTACACAGTTCTGTATACAGGTAGGCACAAGGCTGTAGGAAGCATTCAGATGGTTGGAAACATTAATACAGCACAGAGAAATTCTTTATACAAGTACCAGATACATCTGAAACTCCACATTGTGATTTTGACGAGCAGAACACTTCTGATTTTGACTAAGTTAAGTTTGATGTTTCTCCAAGACCTGGTATAATATGGAAAAAAAAAAAAAAAAAAAAAAAATTAAACTGTTGATTGTAGTAATATAACAGGGAAAAAATAAAAAGAAATCAGAGACATTGATTTATAATGTGAAGCTATGCCTCTATATACAGTTAAATGAAATTGTAATTAGAGGCTAGTTGATTTTATTTGTAATATTCACTTGTGGTTTTTTTTGTTTACTAAGATACTTCTGAAGCATAACTTTTTTGAGATTTTCTCAATTGGACTAATTTAATTTCATCTCTTAAAATATGTATCATACTGACCAAGTGCTTTTTTGTTTGGTTAGTCGGTTGGTTACCTAAAAAGTACTTAACTAATGCCTACTTTGTCATGTCTCGATCTCAATAGATGTTTATTTCTTCACCGTGTTTTCAGCTTGAGAGGAGAAAAATTAGGCTACTATCTTCAGTAAACTGAAGAAATGAATAAATTTTATTATGACACATCTCTTGCTTTTCCTACAGCCGGATTTGTTACCCCAATCACTAAATTCAACAACTATTTTCAATCAAATTGTGGTGTCAAGAAGTTGTAAGAAATTATGAAAACTACAAAGCTATCTTGTATAAATATTGGAGAGTAGAGGGTGGTGTAAGGTAAGAATATTTTAAATTCATATTTCCAGTTTCTATCTGTAGAGGATTAGAAGCTTTTTTTTTTTTTTTTTATAGGGACCGATGGCATCGGACACAGGTGTTGTGGTCTGCACTCACAGGGAATAATTTGACCTTCCCAGTTCAAATCTTTCCTTAATACCTAAGTAAAATATTTGGCACTTAGTGACAAATACTATAACTTGGGGACTGACACCCAAAGATGTGAGCCTTTTCAATTATTTCACAGCACTAAGAGGAGACCATTGGCTCACATGGCATAAAGCAAACAATCTGATATATATAATAACTGAATAACTTGTCTGTAATATGATCATATTCACTTTTTTCTTTTCTTTTTTTTTTTTTCATAACTAACTAGCTATTTAAAGCAGAAACTGAAAATTTCAGTGGCTGTTATTTCAGCCAGACATCAGCTGTCCAAGAGACCTGAAAGTAAATAGCAGTGATAGACTTTATAACTCTCTTACTGCCATCTTGTAAGTACAACTCTTGCTTGTTTTGTTTATGTTTGAAACATTTATTTTGATAAATAACACCATCACTGATCTTTCAGTACTTGGCATTCTCAATAGGAGCTGGTCTGCTTGATGGTTCATCCCAAATGTCTTTTGCTAATGAATTTCCAATGTTCATTATCTGTTATCTTCATATCTATCCTAAGTGACTACAGTTGACCAGGATTCTCTAATATTTTCACCCTACATGTTGCTCATCTTCTGAAAGACACTTCTGTAGCCTATTTCCATTTCAAATTATATTTTTATTGTCCTCCAGAAAATACCAAGTTCAATCCTAACCAGCTGAAGAACTGTCCCAATTGCTTAATCTGTGTTAACTATTGCCAAATGCTCCTGCTGAGGCAAAATGCCTTGGCAGTACCTCGTGCAGCAGGCTATGTCTTTAAGGCACATATTAATCATTAATTAATGGATTATAAGTTAAAAAATAAACTCAAAACAGCTCATTAAGGTGACATTTAAATCACTTCATTCAGTTAGACAGGATGACAGTTTATTTAATAATGATCACAATGATTTTTTTTTTCCTGTGGCTTATTTCCCTCTTTAACAGCATTCTTATACAAATAAATAAATAAATAGTCATAGAATCATAGAATCATAGAATCATAAAATATCTTGTTGGAAGGGATCTACAAGGATCATTGAGTCCATCTCCTGGGTCCCCAAAGGACCACAGCCCCCCAAAATTAATAATAAGATCAAATAAATAAAGATATTGTCAGCAAAATGGTCTCTTTGTGAAACAAAATTTCATGAGATGATTTGACTTAGGTTTGTATTGTCTCATGGGAGGGGTGGCTACCAGTCTACTTCTTTTAGGAGCCAACTCTGCCTATCTTAATTTGTAAAATAGTAATAATTGAAAACCAAACCAAACAAAACAAAGAACACCCAGTTGGCTGATATTCAGATTGGCTGAATGAGGATTGTAGGATTCAGATGACTTCACAGTTTTAAGGGTATTTTTTCCTTTTTAAGAATAATTGGCCTTGGTGAAATGTGAGGAGTATACAACATTGCAGGATCTATTTTTATGGAAGGAAGCATCCTTCACTATGATCCGCAGATGAAAAGCTGTCATCAGTCTTCTGAATAGGTTTCATCCTCCTCCCCTTCTATGGCTATTCTTTTTTTTAATGGTAGAAGGCTCCAAACAATTCTTTATAATACCCTAAATAAAGTCATCAGAGTATTGGCAGAAACAGTACATGATCAGGAATGGATATCTTTCTTTGAGAGGGAAAAAAAAAAAAAAAAAAAAAAAAAAAAAAAAAAGTCACTTACCAGCTTAGTTAAAATCTGTGAAATGTTATTACTGAGTGTATGTCAAAATAATGTGTTCTTCCAGTTTAAAACGGTGCTTCAAACAGAAGCTTTCTCATTTATGATATATTAGCCTAGGTATAGGAACTGATGAGCTCTGCAGAAATCTTACCAGACCATCAAAGGTAAATAAAGGCAGATAGTAAACTTCAAAGACAAAACATGAAAAGAATGGGAATTAAAAAAAAAAGAAAAGAAAAGAAAAGAAAAGAAAAGAAAAGAAAAGAAAAGAAAAGAAAAGAAAAGAAAAGAAAAGAAAAGAAAAGAGGAGAGGAGAGGAGAGGAGAGGAGAGGAGAGGAGAG
>CM021733.1:78040981-78083655 GCA_011075105.1 Heteronetta atricapilla
CCAGAAATAGTTTATATACCCTATTTTTATATACCCTTATTTTTTATTCCATTTTATCAAATTGATATAAAATATATATATTTATATATATAATATATATAATATATATATATAATATATATATTATGTATATATATTATAATATATATATAATATATATATAATATATAAATATATAAAATATAAATAATGTTGCTGTGTTAAGTTTAAATTGTGCAGTCTTTAAGGTGTGTTATTATTATGTGGATAATACATTCTACTAATAGCTTGAATATTTTGTTGTTAAAATTGTCACACACACCATACACTTTTTTTTTTTTTTCCCTTGGATCATTTCTATTGCTGGTCATATAATTCATTCTTTTTTTGTAGTGTTTTTTCCTAAATTGTTCTGCCAAGTAGTCAGTCTGCTCTGTGGAACACACAACTTTAATGTTGTTTTTGAATGTGTTCATCACTGTAATTTTTAATTCCAGGATCAGATAATATTTCTCAAATAGCACAATCTAATGTTATATTATTTATTCTTGGATTTTCACTTCAGCTTTTCTGGGAACACTAAAAGAATTTTGCATTAAAGACTTTTGCAGTAAAGACATCATACTGGAAAAATTAAATGTTACTGTCATTATTTGAAGAACTAAAGCTGTTAAAAAGCATTACAAATAGATATTTTTATATTTAGTAAAATATACTTTCTGTTCCCCTGTCTTAGTTTCTTGTAAAACTGGCCAAATCAGACCATCTTCATACAGAAATTAGTATCTGGTAATAAAGAAAATGACAGTACCAATAAGTATCATATTCAGTTAGGAACCTGAGAAATTTCAACCTGGAAGCTGAAAGTCTCAGAAAACCTGTGAGAGACTATAATGGGCTATAATGTAAAATGACCCATTTGACTATAGAGATTGGAATATATACTCATTTACTGTCTATAGTCTACTCTAAAGTAATAGAGAAGTGTTTAAATACACTGTGGGATAAGTTAATGAAAAAATATTTACTTATTGAATAATTCATAGAATCATAGAATGGTTTTCATTTGAATGAAACTTAAGGATCATCAAATTCCAAATTCTTCATAGATTTCCTATTTTCAAAATCATACTGCATGAAATTGTTCTTACAATATTATGATTTTTAATATATCGCACTCCAAAGTCTACTTCCAACAAAATCTCAAATCTTATCAAGTCAGGTTAGGGTTAAAAGACTAAATCATGATATTGCTCTTTATGTATGATTCAACGATGGGTGAAAATCTTACTTATTCTCCCAGTGGGAAATGACTTATTGAAAGTTCCCATTTATTTTGATCTTAATTGAAAGCTTATCAAAATCAATAGTTGTGTTTCCATAAGACCTGCTATTCTGGAGGATAAATGAAGTGGATGTATGTATGACATGAATGCAGAGAAACATTGGTAACTCTGTTTTCTATCTGCTTTTTCATAGTTTGCAGCTATTTATATAAAGCAAGATGAGCAGTTAAGCTATAGGAAAAGAATGAGGGGAAGAAACTAGATAAAAGGAAACCACATACTACTTTTTGTTTATGTTTCTATTCTATTTTGATCTAATTTAAAATTAAAACCCAACATGTAGAATGTAACATATTTCGAAAGATACAACAGATGTCTTGTAGAAAAATAAAACTCCTAAAACTCCTAAAAAGATACCAGAACTAGCCAGGAATTAAAACAAAGCTTGTAAAGCAGTGATTTCATAAAAATTGAAATCAATCAAGGTTTAATATAAAAATGAAATCTGTGAAGAAAGTGATATTTTTGATTATATACACACATATAGTGATGATTATTAAATATATATATATATAAATAGATAGGGTCTTCAATTATAAAGAAGACATATCACTAGGCAGAAAAAAAGCAGAGGTTAGAAAGAGTAAATGGATATCAATTGGAAAGCCAGAGCACTAAAAATCATGTTAAATTGAACTAGAATTTTGACTAGAATTTTGAACATTGACTCATTTGTATAAACTGATTTGTAATTTTACTTTCTTTTTCTTCTCCATGTCATTTATTACCTTTCCCTATTTTGTGTTGGCTTAAATTAGAGGTGATTTTTAGCCTTTCTTAGTGTTTATTTCTTTATACAAAACTTTGCTCAAACTACTTATATCATGAAGCACATTGTCCAAAAAAGATTGCACTTTATACGATCTTTTCTTTATTTCAATAGAATCATGATTCCATGGCAAAGTTTTGTTTGTCAGTTTACCTAATGCTTGTATGCTGGAAAAAGTATTTTTTTTTCTTTCTGAATGTTATTTCTACAGATATTTAGACACTCTGTGTATCTTGGGATCAGCTCTGAATTTTGTTTTTTAAGGATAAAATGAAAACTGGGTACATGAAATACTTGTTCTCAAGCCTTTATTGTCAGAAGGGTGAAGAGTAAGAGAGGACCACACTGAAAAGGCACAAATGATAGTTACTTGGCTTTATAGTTCATAATTAGCAGTTGTTTTGTTAAATGTCTACTAGTACACTTCATCATCTGGACAGAGAACAGTTGTATAGCCTCTGAAATGATACCTGGTCTACAGAGAGTGCATGCCTTTTTTTTCATATTTCTTTGTCATTTGTCACAAACAGGACAAGGAATTTTCTGTGGGACTGAAATAGATGGTAAAGACTAATCCTGAATATAGATTTCAGAAAATTACCACCTCTTTAACATCACATTGAGAAGAAATCTACTGCCGTCCAGAACCTAATACTGTGTGTTTAGCCTCTAAGAATGCCACTTACAATCTAAAAGTAAAATATCTGAAATGTTGTAAAAAATATCCTGTCCACATTTTCACCTGTTCATTTCCATATGAACGCCAATGCCAACAGTATGTACTGCAGCATGTCCAGTATGTTCAGTATGTCCAGTATGCAGCATGTTCAGTATCTGAACATCAACCTCTAAGCCCTAAAACAATAAATAAATAAATCTTTATATCTCCTTCAAGAAGAGATAATATATTTATTTAACTGACAATTTGTGTTTAATGATTAGTAGGGCAGCCAATAATTAAAAGGAACTACATGAAAATGAACTCAATTAAAATTAAATGAGAGATGGGATTACAGTTTCTTTATTTTGTACTATTCTGCCTGGAAATTTTTATATCCTCGATGATTAATGTCAGCCAAATCTGAGAAGAACAGGAGACAGCTCAATGACGTGCATGTTCTAAAAGTTTTTGAAACTGTGGAGACAGATTAAAGAACAGAAATTATTGTTCCCTCTAAGGAAAGAAAAATTATAACTCAGCTAATTTGCAGAGGATAGGAGGGTGCTATGGAGATGGGGAGCTCAGAGCTGTTCTGTGTGCATGGGAGAGGACATGGAATTGTTTAGGAATAAGGGATACAGACTCATAGGAAAAGTAGTTTCATTAATTCTGCTAATTTAACTTCTAAACACAGTAGTAATGAGGTCATATCTCTTAAATGGGCAAATGCACATTGTAAGGTGGTTATAACAATTCTGTCTTATACATACATTTATATCTATCTATATATCTATATATAGCAAGTACAGATATATGTGTGCATATCTGTACATGTACCTATGCATACATGTTTAAGCATATATATATATGCACACATACATGTAAATGTGGATATGTACTTCTAATAGAAAAGGTGCCAGTAGATGGCACTCAAGAATGTATATAACTAATGGTTTTGTTGGCTGCCTTTTCATGAAGAATTCAGTAAGAAATCTAATCAGATTCTTAAAACAGTGATGGTCTCTACCCCAGACAAATATAAAGTGTCTATGTGAAACTAATTAAATGATTCCCTAACCTCCAAAAAGGCTTTCTCTGCATTGTCTAGGGAGGATTTGCATGTACTAGGTCTTGGGTAGGACAATTGTTGAACACTATGACTGCCTCCAAACACTACATAAAAAGTTTCAGTTTCTTTGTCTGTTGTCTCTGACAACACCTGTCCTAGTATGTAGATTCACTATCAGGCTAAACTTTTGTATTGAGTGAGTAAAAGTGGTGCATCCAGCTGTCTGATACAAGCTGAGTAAACCATGCCAGAAATCATCTGTTCTGGACATAGCCTGTGAGAAGAATAGTTCACTGAAGACAAAACCATGAGAACTGTGCTAATAGTTTACATATACAACCCAGTCCTTGGGACTGTGTAGTTTGCTTAGCTTTTGTAAGTGACATATCTGCAACAGAAGTAATGAAAACACTTGGTATGATTGCACTGACACCAGGACTTGTTCCTGTAAAAATGGATTTGAGAGAAAGCTGTAACATCAGCAGAAGGAAATTTTTCATCTTTATTAATGCTGCTACTTTAACAAACAAACAAAATTAAAAAAAAAAAAAAACCCTACAGGCAGGACAGGCGTACTCCACTGTATCTAGACTTCACTCTTGGCATGTCTGTATGTCACAATAAGACCCAGGTCTACATCACTCTTCTATATCCCCAGACTCTCCTTGGGAAGAAATCTGAGAACAGAGATGTGAATTGAAACATATCACGCACACGCATACACACACACACAAAAGGAAAGAAAAGGAAGTCTTTCAATTGTCACTGAAAGAGAGAAGCTTGAGAAATCAATAAGGAAAAATTACAAGCAGACTGCAAAAGTAGTGGGACCATGGTCTTGGAAAGATCCCGTGTTAAACCATGCACTGGACAGAAGTGTTTTGAAGCCATGCACTAGACAGAAGTGTTTTGAAGCCACAAGCAAAGAAACACTAGTGTTTTGTTTTGATTTGTTGTTTCATTTATTTATTTATTTATTTCTCCTGTGTTCAGGTAAACATTCATTTTTTTCTCCAAGAAAAAATAGCTTTTCTGATACCCTGTTACCAAAATTCCTCTCCTATGACATATTGTTTTTCAAGTCTAAAGACACTATCTGACTGCTCAGATCATGAGAAATATCAGTAGTGTCTAGCCTTGGATCTGGAAGGCCAAGGAAGCTAGGTAAGCTAGGTTACAAGTTGTTTCCTCCAAGGTCTGCAGCTTTATACTTCTCTCATTCAACCTTAAAAAATAAATAAATAAATAAATAAATTAAAAAAAAAAAATGGTTCTGGCTCTCAATTTGGGATCACAGCCTTTCAAAAGGCTTGCAGAAAAGCAAATTTCTTCTTCTAGCTTGAACTTGCTCCTGGTCAAGCTTATGTTCACTCTACTCTCTGTACCCTGTACCTTCATTTTCCTAAAAAAGGCCTTGTTTCATCATCTAAATATTATGGAGTATCAAATTAATTGTCAGATGCATTGTTCTAACTTACACAAATAGCTTCATTCATAAACACATCATGAATACACAGCACACACATGGAGAGGAAACTGCATATATATCCCACAATATAAAACAATTGGATCAGCCACCATAGTTTTCCTTAAAGAATATTTTCACCAGTCAAACATTTTAAACAGTCAAAAAGAAATAAAGCCTCCAACTTGAATAAAACTTTGTCTGAAAGGCTGCAGAGAAGTCAGAAAATGAGTGATGCTAATTTCTTGCCAATTAAGACGTCTCTGTTTTTTAAAGAATAAAATAAATTCATAGGTATGCTATGCTCAGAGTCAACTGTCATTCCTGATCTAGTTTTCACACATTATTTTTCCTGCTTCTCCTCAGCTGTGATGAAAAGACTAGTAGAATAAATTGAGAGAAAAGGAGAGGTAAGTCTGTTGAGAGTCTCTCTAATGACTGCTTACTGAAGCATCTTTACATGATAGCTTAATTAACTAGTTAGGGTATATATCTGCTGTCCTTAGTGTGTACTTATTTAGACTTTTATGTATACTCACACAAGTACCTTTGAACACAGCTTTTAAGGTATAAAGGTATTTTGTTTTTGTTGTTGTTTTTCCTGATGTTTTTCCTCTAATTCTCTTAGCAATCAGCTAACCCTAATTATATTAAATCTACAAAAGGCTGCTGTATTCTGTTGTAATATGCCACCTGAGAGAAGCCTCCTTGAAGTTTGGTAGAGTTTAATAAAAAATTAGTTAGTAAAGGCTAAATGCCAGAAAGAACTAATGCCAACAAGTCTCTTCAGTTCCAGGGTAGTTCTCCCTTTGCAGCACAGACACGTGGCACTCCTAAAAGCTCTGTTTCAATAGATTCCTGCTTCTTGTTACATTTCCTGTTCAGCCACACTTATTTAAGAAATGCTATTTTAGATTTGTAGGGGTTATACAGCCATTACATAAATTACTTAGACATCTTCATGTAAAACAGAAGGGTTTATTTTCTTTCCTATTTGAAACTAAAGAATTTCACTTTTCTCCCTCAGCCCATGGGGCAAATCACTTAAACTTTTTTAAGAAAATAACATGACTTTATAATATTCTATAATGTATAACCTATTATAAAGAATAATGTACTTTGTTGAACAAGGACTGAGTTATGTATATAATGAAAATTAGTCATATGCTTATGTTTTCTGCTGAGTCTCTTGTCATTGGAAATAATTAAAATAGCCTACACAAATATGAGTGACAATGTTATTATGATAGAAAACTCTAAAGATTATCATGGAATTAGGTATATAAATGAACATGAAAAGCATCCCACCTTCCTCCCAGAATTCTCTAATTCTGTATTTAATCAGATTGGACCAGATTTTTCCACATATGACTGCTTCATTCATAGGCTGTATAGCAGATGAATAGCATAAGCAAATACTAGCTAAAGTCACCTTTTTCTTTAAGACATGAGGCAGTTGTGGTACAATAATCTAATTAATCTAATCATTAATCTAATCATACAATGATTGATGGCAATAAATCAGCTGAGCAGTCACAAAACAACAACCATTGGCATAAAATGCTTTATTTTTATTTTATTTAAGTTATTTGCAAAGTGATTTGCAAAATAATTCAAAGACCAACTAATGTCTCTGAGGACCAGCTGAGTCCTATTAAAGAGTTGAGCCACATCATTTTGCACATTTTGTGTATTGAGAAAAGTGACTGCTGAACACATTTATTTTGACCAAGTCTTTGGTAATAACTTATTTGATGACATATTTTATGATGCAGCATTACAAGAAATAAAGTAAACTATCCTGTGCAAATTCCAGTTATACCACTTACAATATTTGAGATATTTTATTGATATACCTAGACAAATGAACAAAAACAAAACAACAAAAACAATGAAAAAAACAACAACACCAACCTACCCTGTCTTTTGCATGTATACTGTATGTTTTACCACCAAGTTATTTCAGGTTTAAGGGACAAAGCTTAGTAAGAACTTTTTTTTTTTTTTTCTTAAGCTGTATCTGCATTAGTAACTACAAACCTGTAAAAGACTACTGTGTTCTTATTGAAAGTAAAGTTGCAATCCAAAGTAGGTCAAAAGAAAGGGGCACCTAACATAGAACATAGCTTCCAGAGATCATAGCTAAGAAACACCTATCAGTAGTGCAGTAGTGCTATTACTAATGACAAGCTGAACCTAGGTGAAAGGTTCCTTTCAAGCAAGAACTAGGAGGAGGGGCAGTGAAAAAAATACAGTGGCACATGGTTGCCTGAAGAGTTTCCTCTTGCTCAGCCCTGATACCTCTCCATCAATCACGGCATTACATTCTAATTCCTAAGACACATCTCCTGTCATCTGAAAAGATAAAAAGGGAGGCTTGCTCAGGGACAAGGGAACATGTTAATTGCAATCCCACCCTTTTGTTTGTAAATCCTTTGCAAGGTTCCAATTGAAGTGAATTAATTAAATTGGTTCTTAAAGAATGACATTTATTCTACTTATATTTCTTTCATTTTTTTCTTTTTTTTTTTCTCTTTCTCTTTTTTAATTTCTTAAAAGAAACATATTTTGTAGTATTTTAGGCACCCAGCATTTCAAGGATATGAATATGATCTTGAAGTGTTATGATTACAAAGCACTGGGAATCTGCATGTATTTTCTCTCATATGAGAACAGTATTAACATTTCACTTATTTAATCTCCCAATAGAATAGTGAAGGCATCATTTATAAGAATTGTATAGGTACTATAGGAAGAAGAGAGGACTGATTGATTCATGAGGGAAAATCATATTTCTTACAGGCATATTCCTAAATTGCTTGACACACATTTGCTTATATGTGAAGGCTATACTTGAAAGAAAGTTGATAGCTGAGCTTGAATAAAATATATTTCAAGGTAGAACTGGGAGAACTACTAAGGAGAAAGTGACAGCTGAGGTTCAGAGTGCAACAGATGTTGCATATGCAAGCAAAAAAAAAAAAAAAGCACCAAATTTATGCCAAACTTAACTTTATAATCCAATACGATCTTATTAAACACACTTAGTTTCAGACTGGTTTACTGAAGCTTAGCTTAAGCCATTTCCTCTAAGAGTGTTCCCAGTTGAGTTACACTATGTCTATCTTAAAGAGTTGACTCAAATAGCTAAAGTGTGGAATTGAATTTAAGCTCACACATCTAAGCTGGCATAAATCCCCTCTGTAGATTCTTTTGTACCAGCCATTTGCTTCAAGATTTACTTGATTTGCTTCAAGACAGTGAATTTATTACGTTGATACAAAGGTTCAGACTGATAATGGTTCCATTAGGATCACTTTACTAATTTACTGTTTGGTATTTCTATAATGGTAAAGTGTTTTTATATAGATGCTTGTGAATATTAAATTGAACTAAACCTGATTTAAACCCAGAATAAGAGCATCATCCCAGCTGTGTAAAAAGACAAATAATAATAAATGAATAATAATAATCATCATCATCATAAATATTAAAATAAAGAATCTTGTGCCATGGGAAAATAAAATGAATTTGTTAATCCTGATATATACCATTTAAACAAGGAAAACATTTTCTGATGGCAAAAGAAGTATTAAACCTGACTTTGGAGTTAAGTAACAGTGAAAGGCTGTCAAAAATCCTGGACTGGGATGGTCCCTGAAGTTGATACAGCTGATATATGAATCTAGTATATTGGCAACGTGGAATATCTGCATATTGATATGAGGTTCTTTATTCTTTTACAGATATTATATTTACATTTAACTTTGAATCTCATTAAGAAGTGGATTTGCTCGGTGCTTTAAGTACGCATCAAAATGAAACACATGAAAGTTCATTTTTATGTCTATTTCCAAGCAAAAATTTGGAAGAAATTAGATTAAAATGGCCTTGAGGGGAACACAGATTATTTGGGAGTTTAAAGCTCTTCAAAAAAAAAAAAAAAAAAAAAACCTTTAAACAAGATTTTAAAATAAAAGCCTTGTTACTCTTCTACTAATATGAGTGTTGCAAGAACCAGTCTAACATCTTTAAATCAAAGAAAAATAAGCATTCCCTTCATACTTAGATTCTTATATGGAAACAATGTTTATTTCTGTACTGTGAATATCCTGCAGTTAAGAGTCAGTGTTAGAACCCTTTAAAGTTTCCTTGTGAATTCACAAAGGTGAATTGTCCTGGTAGCTTTTATAACAAACTTCATCATATTAAAATTTTATAGCTTATATACATAAGTATTCAAATTATTTTTTGAATTTAACTATTGTATTCTGTGTATAAGCTTTCACATATTTGATGTGCCTGCAGAAAGTCCTGTTAGATAGGAATAGTTCATGTCCACATAAGTGTAGGGACAAAAAAGAAGAGAGAATAATGTTTTCATTAAGCATTTACGTAAATCCTATGGATGTCTGAAGGTATCATTATTGTTCTGCAATAAAACACCTATGTGCAGATGGTCTTAGGGCCTGTATAGACACAAATGTTTAGTTGGCATTCATGTCACAGTCTACTCCATATATTAATATGTCAAAATTTGTGGTGTCCATGGATTCCTGAGCCAGTGAATTCCATAGTTGCCCAAACATATGACAAAAACAATTCCTCTTATGACTTCCTATTTTTTCTTTGATGAGAACTCACCTTCCATCTCCGTAAGTTCCATCTCCTTAAACTTGACCATTCACAATAATTTAATTCCAACTGCAAAAACAATCAAACAATCATGTCACTTCATGGGAAGAATGACATGCTAGAAATTTTTAAGAGTCTTTGGTGGATGACTATGTGAATTTTACTAGTTACTCTTTCCTATAAACTTGTTAAAAAGGTAAAAGAAGTACTCCAGTAAACAAGTCATCACACACCTATGCACACACACACAAACACACACATACAAAATCAGACTAATTTTCTGGTGTACCAATTTTTTTTACCCATATGAATTCTGTTTTTTATTGTCACATTTATAGTGCATAAAATAGGTTGCTGATTTGCATGCTGGGTAAAAACGTTTATTTACAGGTTGCCATCTTCACAGCTTGTGTTTTGTTTTGTTTGTTTGTACCTATCATGGAAATTAACAACAAGATTAATTGGATGTGCTCTTGAACCACTTAGTATTTTTGTGAACAGAAATTAAAGTCAGTTTATCACCATAGTTTGGGTCAGCTGCCCACTGCAAAGACAACAGACTTTTGGAGAAAGGTAGGACAAACTTTGGGAATTGACTACTTCAGCAGTTGCTTTTCAATCTTCTATCACACTTGAATTAACAAACTAGACTCTTAAGTTTCCAGTTCCCAAGGTCCTCCTGGAGGTCTTTTCAAAGACCATATAAGATTCGCTGCTTTATATTTTTCTGGCATTGAAATAAATTTTATCAATATGATTAGTGGTCCAGAAGGCTCACAACTGAGCTTCTTTAGAACTCTTATGAATATTGATTTTATATTGATTTTCCTACTACAACAAATTTAAAGCAGTTTGTCTCAAATCAACCCCATCAAAAAGATAAAAAACAATATTTTTTTGCAATTACTTCTCTTACTTTTTTTAAAAAAGTGAAAATAAATACAAGAATCAAGTAGTTTGACTGTAATGTTCTCCTTTTGTGCTTTTTCATACTTTGAGACATTATGAGTTCTCAAAATTTTGTGCTTTTGAAGTGTTTGAAAATATTTTATATTATTATCTTTATTTATTACTAATGTAAGTAACTTATTATTATTTTAATATTTCTGTGGCCTTCCTTATCACGATTTCATATGTAACTTTTCAGAACTGATATTCTTTTCTTCTTTATGAGAAGATTATAGAATTTCAGTCTGGGTGGAAAGGAAAACTTCCTAAGGCAATGATAACAAATCTCAGAACTAGGTTATATGTGGAGGCTGTGTCCAGCATTGGAGAGCTTCCAGAATAACACAGAAATACATACAATGTACATCATAGAATAATAGCTGATTCTGACTTGGCTGAGGGGCATGTTAAGTAATAATCTGAGGCCTCTTTGTTCTCAGATTTTATTATTCATAATTCCCTTTTTTTTCTGAGTTTTTAGCAAGCTGGCTTATGGCATATCTTTTTAGAGCGTATTTCTTTATTTTTGCCATATATAGTGCCTGTAATTTGACTAATTTAAACTTTATGGAACCTGTTTAGTTTTGCAAAAGTGCATGTTAATTAACTCACATGTTTATGTAATTATTTCTTAAAAATATAAAGCTATTTTTGGCCTTTTTCATCCATGAGACATACATTTGCCTAAGCCTGTCCACTAAAACGAACTGTATTTTTAAAGTTAATTCAGTTTTAATATTTTATTTACTTACTATTGAAACAACAACAACAATAATAATAACAATAACATACAAGAAAGCTTTATTTTGGATGAATTAACATATTAAGAATCTATACCAGAGTAGTTTGAGGAGGTAATGACACTTAGATATCGGTAATGATATGAAACATCCTTGTGTCAGTATTCCCATCATCAATCTTTTAAACTCAGAAAGGTTGACTTTTTGTAAAAGATGGCATATACTTTCATAATGCAAGAGATACCATGCATTATGCTGCAGCATTATGCTGCATGCATTATGCTGATACCATGCATTAGCTCCTTACAGCAGGCAGAATAAATCAGCAACTGGAGGTGTAATTTTCAAATGTAAATTCATTTTATTGTGCTATTCATTGGGTATAAGGTATAACTGCCGACCCTTTCCTGATAAAGATTCCCCTTTTTGTCATCTTAATACACAATAGGTTCCAGTGTCTCTTTTAGAAATAGTAAAATGCAGAACCCATTTTTTTTTTCCCATTTATTTACAAAGGGGTGAAAATAAACAGATACTTTTACAAAGTGAAACAGATTCTTGACATAACAGTTTTCTCTCCCACAAAGTGACTTTGGAATAGATAAAAGAGACTACAGAAAAAATATATATATATGTTAATTAACAAGAGTAACAAACAAGGACATTCAACTATTTCTAAGTGATTCAAAGAACATTACAACATATTTTTGAAGTTGTGCAGATGAAGCGTCTCAGAAAGTCTTCTAAAAATATTTATCCCATAGTAGATTCTTAGTGTTTCAGCACCAGGTTTTTAAGGATCTTTGGGAGTGATTCGATTTATATAACTCTTGGCACCAGCAGTATAGAGATGTACATCCAAGCTTTCCATTTTGGTCTGCTTTTCTTCCAAATAAAGGCAGTCAGTCCTTCAAGGAAGTAGTTAACCTGGCTTATATTAAGTGTCTATTATAGAAGAACTACTCTCAAAAAGTGTCTACCCGTTTCTGATGATGAAAAAAATTTGACTTCACAGTTAGCTCAGAAATGGGTACATAAATATTTCTGATGTTTGTAGTTATTATATGTATTTCCTTTTTATGATGTATTATACTATGTTTTTAATAATAATATGGCTTTATATAGGGCCTAAATAATCAATCCAGCAAATCCCTTTGAAGGTGCTAGGTGTCTAGTTCCAAACTCCATGAATACATTAAATGGAGCCAGACATGACAATGCATGTATTTAATTTTGGTCTTTATTAAAGAATTGAATCAGGACAGTTTAATAAATTTGTTTTGCTAGTGAGCCCCAAATCTGCACAGCTGTATATGAAATGAACATATGTGAACTTCATTAGTGAAGCATTGGTAGGAGGCTGAATATTTAATGTTCCACTAAATGGCTTTACATGGATCTTTGAACTATATATCTAATTCAGGAGTTGAGGTTTGCAAACCTAAATGGTCATGCCATGGGTATCATCTCCTCTCTAAAAACCAGGCCACATCGCAAACTGAGTTTGTCCTTTTAGTGGTATCTGAAATGGAACTAGCCAAAAGAGAATACACTTACTAACTACAGATGATATAAATTGCTTTCACATCTTTAGGTGACTGGATGACATACAGCCCTAAACCTAAATCTAGATATCAAATGTAGCAAATAGTAGATACATCAACTCTTCCCCTTAACAGCACTAAAAGGTCACCCATTTTATACAAAATATTTAGGATTAGATGAACTGAAGTACTGCTATTTTCCTGTTAGCTATTTAGAGCATACAAAGAGTTAGTTTAGATGAGGTACCTTTTAAGGAACCTTTTAAGGGAGCAAGAGTGGATGAATCCCATTTTCAGTAAACACTTAACTCTTGAAATTGAGCCTATGATCAGGTTCTATAACACTATATATGTAAGGGATTCTTTTCTGAGAATGTAACAGACAAACAGAAACAGCCACTGTGACTCCTTTCAGTCCTTAACCCAATCAGATTATTAAGCAGCAAGGCTGTGCAAAAATAAATAAATAAATAAATAAATAAAAATAATATATATATATATATATATATATATATATTAAAAAAAGAGTTTCATCCTGTATGGTAGCCATGCAATGCAATCACAGGTTATTCTGTGCTGCACTTAATATTTTACTTAAATTTCATGAAAAGTTTATATTACTATCTGGAAAGTTTTTAACAACTTTCTTACCTCCTTGGAGCTCCCCCCAAAATGGCATGTAGTAGCACTAAATAGCTCCATTTCAAGGGACCATGACAATTAAGAAAAGGCAGAGTGATTGCTTAAGCTGTTTTGAAATATTGGCTTGCTGCCTACACAAAACTAAACAAAGGCTTACCCTGGCTTTCAGGTCAGACCAATACAAGCCAAGCTTGAGCTCTTATTTGCCCCATACAAGGAAATATAATGGAATGGAAGCAGCAGCTACTTAATATAGGAGTTAAAATTACCCGTGACTGAAGTGAGCACATCAATCAAAAGTTTTGGCATGTAATGAGCTAGAGAAACTGGTGTGGTAGGTTTGAGGGCAGGAAAAAGCTTCACTCTGTATTCAGCAGTTTCCAATTTACCATGACATCCCTTTGCATAAACCACCCGACTTCCAGCAGGTGGATTTTACAGGCATTGTGCTGCCAGCACAAAGATGGATCAAGTGAGAGCATTCAAAACAGCTTCCTGTTTTGTATTCTTCATATCAGGACTCCATGCAGTCTGCCAGAATTCTTAACATTTTTAGAAGTTAGACTATGAAATAATTAAAGGACCAGAAAATCAAGATGAAAATGTGTCAGCATTAATTCATTGCACAAGCAAAAGTTCTTTCTTTCTGTCCCTGGAAAAATTAAAATAAAATAAAATAAAATAAAATAAAATAAAATAAAATAAAATAAAATAAAATAAAAATAACTATATTAAAATATATCAGAGAAAAATAATCTTTCTAAGGTGTCTTCCTAATGCATGCATGTAATTCAGAGTTCATTGCACTAACAAATAGCATATCCTCTTTTACAACATGAATGCTTTTGGATTTATTATTCCTGTCTTGATTTTTTAGGGAAAGATACTGACATGTTTACATCTGAAATTATTAGCTTAAAATTCTCTCCTAAATATATAATGATTGCAAAAGTTCATTTGGGAAGAGATCAGATGTATGTTATGACACTTTTCTATATATGCCTTCTAGCCATTATAGGGGATCAAATTCTTCTTTCAGACTCCCACATGGCAGTGCAGGTTGTATAGGATACCCTTAAAATCATCCTAGAGAAGATCACAGGCAGTGCAGGGCTTTAGGGTATGTTTCTGTGTTAGTACATTGGAGGCCCTGTGTTCTGTGAATTTTCCTTTTTATTTTATTTTTTCTTATCAGGACATCCTAAGGCTTAAAAGCAGACCATGCATTTACTGCTTCTACCCTGTTTAAAAAAAAAAAAAAAAAAAAAAAAAAAAAAAGAGAGAGAGAGAGAAATTTAGTTGTATGTTGCTAACAGTGTTAAAACATGGAATGAGTGTTAAATTTGACTCTGACTGATGCTACAGGACCACTAACCTACCCAAATGGATGTTCACTCTGAATCAGAACAAAGTGTATAACATAGATGCTCTTATAATTGTTCTACATTAGAAAAATCTAGTGTTCAATGACCCTGCAATTTCAAGCTCCTTGGAACAATGGTCTGATTAAAGGATACACTGTTCTGTAAAATCAAGCATTAGAGACTAAAAACAGTTAAACTGAAATTGTTTTCATTTTTTCTTAGTTATGCCCACTCCAGGACACCAGTTTCAGCCAGGACAGGAGCTAGATAAGGTGGAAGAGAAGGAAGATGAGAAGGAAAACTGCAGATCTACAAGAACTACAAGAGCAGACAGCCTTTGCAGGTTGATAATTAACTTTATGTTCATGTTGTCCAGAATCTGAAAAGAAGTAAACAAGGAGTTTTAAACTAAAATCAGAATATAACTCCAATAATGTTTTACTTGATCTGGACACATAACTGTTAGCTGGGGAAAATAAACAAACTAGGTGAAATCTAGGCCCCAGTAAATATTTGCCATCAATTTCTGTGGAGGCAAAGATGAGGATTTTCCCTCATCTTTTCCTCATCAGAGTATCGCTGGAAATTTTTTCTCTCTTGTTCCTTTCTAACACAACAATACAAATCTCAAGCACATTCCTTACAATTTCAGCAGACTCTCGACACTCTTGTTCTTCTGTCCTCATGTCATCTGTTCCTCTTCTCCCCACAAACAAATTGTTTATGAACCTTTTTCTCTTCATTAAAAATGCTTTCAGTAGCAGGCTTGAAAGAAAAGGTCCTCATCAGCCATTTAATTTACCATATTATGAGTGATAGCAGAATCCAGGGTTAATGTTTTAGAAGTGCAAAATCTTAAAGTAATAACAATATTAAAAATCAGACAATCTTTTCATCTTCTTGTTTTGCTTTCAAAATTATTCTTTTTGTTTGGTCAGAGAAAAATTAAAAAGATATATCTTTATTAAAGAGCATGTGTTTTAAGTCTGGAACTCAATTGACATGTTTTAAATCAAGAGGATTCTTTCAGCTTTTTTTTTTTTTTTTTTTTTTTTTCCTGACTGACTAAACCTACAGTCCAAGCCCTCATCTATCTCCTTCTCCACCTTTAATGGGATAAAGTGTTCTGAGCTAAAGCCAAAAAACATTTTGAATTTAATCTGTGATATTGTCTGTCAGTGTCTCGTTTTAAGGCTTGACAGCAATTTGTTGTTCTGCATATTTCAAGCAACTAAAAATGGAATCAAGATATTCCATTAATATAGAAAAAAAAAAAAAAAGAATAATGAAGCTATTATATCTGCAATTAAAACCCAATCTAACAAATGTATTTCCACAGAGATTTATCAAATATTTGTTCCTTGCATCAGAATTTGTCATTTATTTTCTTTTAAAGAATATGACAAATTATGATAAACATTCCAAAAGGTATTTCCAAATTTAAAAAAAAGTTTAGAAAGTTTTAAAATTCCTTAATTATTCCTTAATGACTTAGGTTCCTCAACCTTTGTATACAGTATGTTCATTTTAATATTGTTTTCACAGTTCGTTGGCTTTACTGAAAGGGAGAAGAGGGAGTTTATGGATGAACTCTTTGGAAAGAAGTACAAGCTGCCTGCATTAAATGTCAAAATCAAGAAAAAGAAAAAAAGTTAAATGACAAATGAAAATATAATTAAAGATGAATATATATATATAAAATATAATTAAAGAAGGGTAATAATGCTACAATTAAGATTTTAAAAGAAAATCTCTCAGACAAGGCAAGTTGGTTAAACCAGGAACTGATTTTCTCTAAATGAAAACAAGATGGAATACTTATTTTCCCTACTAGCCAGGGATAATGCCGCTTTAAGCTAAAGGAATTAAATGTCTGTTTTTATCCGTCTTTTCCCCCTGCAGTACATAATCACTGCCTGTCACACTTTGATGTCATAATCATCCACTGAAGCTTCACTGTTAAAGAGTAAATCTGCTTAACTGAAAAAAAAAAAAAAAAATGCACCAAGGCACTTTTTTTTATTGCCTCAGTGGCAATAGTGCTGAATTAGAAGCTCACTAACAGCACTAATGTCACTCTGGCCTTACTGAAGGCGAAAACACATTTTAAAAACTTAACCAGTTTAAATAATAACAATAAATGTTTGCTACTAAGTAAGCATAAAGAGTCCTTTCTTGTATATAGTGCATGTGAGCAGCATGACCTCAATATCAAATCGTAGTTCACAATATATTTTTGCAACCATTTTTCCATACAAGGAAGACACCTAAACCTTGGTATAGATTTAATCTGTGAATGAAATGCTCTTTTATGTATTTAGTTTTTCAAAAAGATTGGTTTACATTTGGAACAACTGGCCCAAAATGAAGACAGTATTCAGTTCACTTCTGGAACAAAGTTGAAAGTTGTTATCCATTTGATGTTGTATTATATTCTTAATTCCAATTGAAAGTGTTAGTTTTAGTTTAAAATTTTCTCTAATTTCTTTGCACCACTCTAATTTTTCCGTTGCTCTCTTCAATTCCTGTCCAGTTTTTATCTAACCTACTGAAGCACTTAACATATGTTTCATTGTGTTCCTCTGTTAAGATTAATTACAATAATCAATGAAGATAAAGGACTTTCTTATTTCCAGCAATTGTTGACATTCTCCTGCTGGACAACATACTATTTGGTCAGCTATTGTAAGGAGAAAAAATGAAATCAAAGAGAGGGAATAAAGAAGAATGAGACAGTCTGTTCTCAGTACCAGTAGCCAACATGCTTTGTTTTGTATCTTTTCCTTTTTTTTTCTTTTTTTTTTTTTCTGTAGGGTTCCCATAAGACAGTTCTAATTTCCCTTAGGAAACTACTTCTCAGTGTAAAAGTACAGCTGAGTGTTAACTTCAAACCTCAGGAAATCACCTCTGTCATACAACTTGTGGCATTTGATTTTATCTTTGATATATCATCAAGAAATCTGATTTGCCCTCCCCCCCCCCCCCCCTCCCCCCCCCCCCAGTTTATTCCCGGTTTATTGTAATAATAATGTTAATATTAGCAACAGTAGGAACACCAATGCTTTTCCAACATTCCAATACAATGTTGTTGGCAAGCACTCCTGAACTGGTATTTTACAATAGTGAGCAGCTGTCCTGGGATACTTCTTGGCTCCATAGAATACTCAATGTTCTTTTTATTATATTAAGGAGTTGATCATTTGAGTTTAATTATCCTTTGGTAAGATAGTATAATACTTACAGAGCAAACTGCTTTCCCTATTATATTTGCCTGGTGTTTTTCCTGCCTGCTGGGTTTCCAAATAATATTTTTCTCTACAGTATAGGGACAGAAACTGTGGCTCCAATATTTTTTGTACTCAATACAGATAATTGCTATAAAATCAGTTGCCTCACTCAACAGAGTAAGTAGAAAAGATTGTCACATTTCATTACCCTTATTATGTAGCAATTTTAACCTATTTTAGACTTTGACTCCCTCACTGATAGTCAGAGTAGCCAAAGAAAAAGAAGCTCATATATGCATAGTCTTTACATTCGATCAACTGCACTAAAAAGCCATGGCTGAATTTGGGGAAGGAAATTGATCAAGGAGTACAGATACCTGAACTGATATTAAATAAAACTGAAATTCTGAAAACTTGATCTCAAACTTACCATTGTGAACCTAACATATTTATTATTATTTTGTACCCTTAATTACAAAACACTAAAGAGAATATAGATGCAGTGAGGTTCTTGTACACACAGACAATGATGAAAGAATTAGAACCATAGGACAGCATCTTTTGGATCAATGGAAGAAACACTGTTCTCAGAACAACCGCCTGTCAACTGGGACATGAAGATCTCATTTTCTCTCCTATTATTCTGAATACACCAGTTTAATAACATTATGGACACTTTAATACATTACACTCTATAAAAAAAAATAAAAAAAAAAAAAGAAAAAAAAGGAAATAAATTATATGTGGATTTCTTCTAAGATCCAACAACTATTGTTTGAGTTTCTATGCCTGTTCTTTCATTATCACAAAATGAGTTTCTTTTCAGAGCCAGCAGAACGGTTTGACACAACAAAACAAATAGCTCTCCTCCCCCTTCCTATTACACTCTCAGGCCACGTGTAGGTCTGCAGTGCTGCACTAAGCATTGTGTGTTTTATAAATCAGTCAATTTGTGCTTCTCCACAACAGCAGACTCAGCCTAATGGTGCATGTTACTTTTAAATATAGAACTTTAAAACTATTTTTTCCCTTGGCATTTGTGAATGTCAATAACATTGTGAACCAATAACATTAGCTGAACCCAAGTATTCTGCAAGGGAACATGTCTGAGTCAAGGTCTGTCACTGAAAACCAAAAAGTTCTGCTTCATGAGGTGTCTTCTGTCTTTGGAAGTCAGGCCATGCAAAAGAGGACTACATTTGTATGGTAAATTGGGGCTACATAAGTGATGCCTTGCTCCTATTGACTTTGTAAACCTGCTTCAATAGGAACCAAATAATGGAAATTATGCCATGGAATGCAAATATTAACTAATGCATTTTTTAAATAAATATCGAAGAAGAGACGCTACGTCAACATCACAGGGCCACTGTTGACTTTCTGTTTTGCAGCGTGATATAGTTTAGGCCACAGTTCAGTGAAGTGATTAGATGCATTTGAAATGTAAATATATAAATAGCTTTACTGACTCCAACAGAATTGCTGATGTCTTGAAGCCATAAGTTGCAGAGAGGAATAATGTCTTTTGATAAACTTAGTTATATAGTTAGGAAAAGAAAGACGACTTCTAGGCACTAAGCCCATTTTTCTGTTGAATTACCTAGCAAAGGACTTAGCACTGGACCACTAAACCTTGCTTCTTTTTGTTATCATTGGCCATTGCAGCTACTGTTCTCCTCCATTCTTAATTTTAGGTACATATTTAAGAACCTACTATATCAGAGACTTGGTGAAAGTAATTATAGTAATTCAAATGACAGTGAGCATATTGAATTCTTAAAGTCAGTACTGATGTGGCTGTATTCTAAGTCTAACATTTAATTACATGTGAGCATCAGCCATCTGATTCCTGGATGCTCTGTCATGAGGTAGTTAGAGCAACACAGCGACTCAGACTTCCATTATTGCCCTAAGCATATGGTATATAGAAAAAGGGTGTCATCCATACTCTGGCTTACCTGTAATGCCAAATCTGACTGTCCTAATATATATCACCTACGTAGTTGTGTCATGAAAACCAACTGGACCAACTAGACCTGCACTAGTTTGATGTGTGTAAGTTGGTTAAAAAGGATTTTTTTTTTTTTGTAAAAGAAATCCTTCAGATTATCAAACTTTTTCCTTTTGAAAATCATTGTTCTTTGAAATTATTCAGTCATCTCCAAAAGGACCCAGGGCAACTCAAAAATATAATAATAAAAATTTAAAAGCCTGTATTTAATGATAATATTTCTGGAAATGTTCAAAAATAAACAGAACATAAGTATACCATAGGTCTGTGAAAGGAAAAAAAAAAAAAAAAAAAAAAAAGTTGAGGCAACATTACAGGTATTCTACTAATCTTATTTGCCAATTAATTCATAATTATTTTTCTATTTCTACAACTATAGTTTTTGTGTGTATGTGTATTGTGTGTATTTCTGGACTGATAATCTCAGTTGTAGGTCACAAAGTAGAACCTATACCCTTGAAAATAGTTTAAGAAAGGTAATATGAATCATTATGAAGATAATTACTGCACTGCAAGGTACCAGTTACTAGTGTTTCTGACAGTTCTTTTTTTATTTATTTTTTTCATAACATTGCTTGCTTTTAGTTTTAGATTTTGAAGTTCTATATCTATAAAATAATAGAAATGCATTATGATTAGATGATTTAGTACAAACCACAGATCAAATAAAACTAAACTATCTCTGACATATGTTTTTCTAAACTGTTAATAATGTCCAGTGGCCATAAATGAAATCATGGAACGTGAGCAGCTATTTTTTTATTTTTTAGTAGTCATTCCCACTTCTCTTCTTTAACTAGTATAATTTCAAAGATGTATATTGAAGGCCAGCACTGCATCCTATATGTTTATGTAAGAACTCAGAACACATCTCTTCCATGAAAGTTCTATGGAGATTGCTGATCACAAGGCACAGTTTTATCATTAATTTCAAAATAAGTATGTGTCAACCTCTCAAACATCCAGCTGCGTATCTCTCTGTACAAACAAGTTTTTTCAGATGACTTATTCAATTGGAAGACATAACTTCTTCTCATAATTTAATATATCTTGAAATCTTTGAACTACTCTGCTGTTTTTGCTGCACACGTTCCGTTAGGATTGGATGCAGCATCAATATGTCTTGTTTCAAATGAGTTATCTTCTAAGCCAATGTTGGGTACTTTAATATGATCTTTGAATTTTCTCATGACAAAATATTTTTCTGTACACAGTCATTGCTGATATTAAATGGTAGTACTACCCCATACTCACCATGTCATTAACAGAAACCACCTCCTTACCTTTGAGACATGTCAGCAGCTAATACATTTTGCAGGGAAATTCTTTGTGTATACTATATGTATATAAGTATATTCTGGAAGCCAGTAAAAATTGAGGTTTTTCCTTTTTTCTGCGTAGGAGAGCCAGCAAAAGAATAAATATAACTGTCAGTCCACCCAATTCACTGAGTAAACATATTCCCTCTCTGGAGATATGTATTTCACATCTTGCAGTCTAGTTGCAATATTCACATTTTATATTATATTGCTTTATATTGCTTTGTTGACCATGCAAACTTTAATACTGCCACCTCATCTCCTTTATAATTAACAAGTCTTGCTGTATTTATAGCTGTTGAATTAAATAAGGAGATATCAATTTCTTCCATTTCTTTAGTATTTATTTCACAAAGAATCAGAATTACAAGACCTTTCTTTTTCTTGTTCAAGCTTTCTTTTTCTTGTTCATTGGTAGTAGCAAGATCTCTGCTTAAAATCTGACAACGCAACATTTTCTTTTGCAATACATCTTATATACTAAATGGTGGTACAGCATATTGCCATGAATTCTAGTGTCAGGAATGAAACAAAACCAAGTTAATTCCTTACTGCTTTTCCTCCATTCTCCTGATCTTTCTAGCAGAACAATTACACCATCTGTCTTGCTCTCAGTGCACAGTAAGTATATTTTTCATACCAATAGATTTCACATCATACCTATTTGAAGAAAAAAAAATCTCAAGGTATGTTCATCTTGAAGACTTGGCATAATTCTGATATGCATTAAAAAGAATGCACACAGTATTTACAAAAGGTTCACATAAAATATGAAAGTTATAAAATATAATTATATATGTATACATATATATAGTTATAAATATATATCTATATATAAAGCTAAAGTTTTGATGGCTGACTAGTATTGCCCATAGTGGGGGGGGGGGGGGGGATGTTGAAACTACATTATGTTCAAGTTCCCTTCCAACCCAAACCATTCTGTGATTCTATGATTTCATGATGTTGTGACATAGAGCATTCTGAGAATTTTATCTGCAATTGATGGAAAGGAACATCTTGTGACTTTTTACTGATGTTTACTGATACCTGTGAAAATTGTATCTACAGAACAATTAGAGAAGGATACTAGTATTAAAAATGCCTGATAGAATCAATTCAATAATCTCATTGAGTGTCTTATCTTTTGATTAGTTCTTAGATTGTAGTATTGTACAACAACAATAAGATTAATAAGCTAGTTATATATATATATATATATATAATGCATATATATATAATATAATTTGGGAAAAATCATATATATATTTAATTATAGAGGACTGGATCCATAAAGTTAGTAAGTTATATAATTTACTTGTTTAACTATTACATATCTCTTATGTTTCTTAGCTGAATGACACTTTTGAATTAGAACATTACCCCATGCTCTTGGCTAAAACTTAGAAAAATAACAAATCAACAAGTCTTTCAAACACGCTTTTCTTTAAATGCAAACTCAGGAATGTCCCCATATTCTTTGTTTTTAAATACAGATTATTAAACTTCATTATAAAGAACTTCAAATGAAATATAATGTTTCTTCTTCGTCTGAGAACAGGTTTTGAATATTGCTTTTAAACCAAATTCTCTGTTGTTATGAGATATACTACTCAATTCAATTACTTTATTTTGATGAGTGGATGGTATTTATTGGTAGCTTTTCTTGACATTCCTGTAAAAGGTCTTCTTTGACCATCAGTTCCAGGAATATACTTGTATATATTTTATTCATTGTTACCTTTTCATCCTCTGCAGGTAAGAGATAATTTTCCATATCCAAATACTGGAAGTCCTCATTAGTCCTTGTGTAATTGTGTACAATTAAAAGCATGGTCCTGGCACTGGCATACAGAAATGACTGTTTATTGTATCAATCATTAATCGTTAATCTTGCTTTATTTATTTATTTATTTATTTATTTATTTCCCTCAAATTGTTTTATCTACTGAGACTTTTATTATCTTAAGCATATTTATTCTTTGAGTCATGGTCTGTCTTTTCCTTTACTATCTGTATAGTGGTATAGTGCCAGACAGAGTCACATCCCATTCTGTTATATAGCAATAAACAATAAAAATAGAAATAATAATAATAATATGATCTCAAACCAAGGGCTAAACAAAGCCTAATTTCCTGTTAAAAGAAAAAAGACTCAATCTTCACTTTCAGTGTGAATGAGAACATAAAATTGCACACAAACCTTCCCCCCATTCCCACAGGCACATATATAGACATAGAAAGAGGACGGAGAATGGTATGATTTACTTGAGATAATATAATAATGTCACTATCTATTGCAATCCAATTTAGGTATATCTTTTATTTTCATGTTATGGACACTGAATGTCCTAGAATTTGAGGAATAGCCCTATGATTCCAAAGCATTTGGCTCTACAGGAGAACTGAGTCAAAAATAATATCAAATTCTGTATTGATTTGATGAATTACAACCTCATCATTTGCACAAATTAAGAAGTTGTAAAAATAAAACAGAGTCTACATCGACACTTAAGGTCATGATTGTTTGTTCCATGCTTAATTCTAAGATGCATGGATTACAGGATTGTAGGCAGGGACATAATATGTTCAGTGAAGATATAATATTGAAAAAATATGATATAAAGTGTTTGGCCATGCACTGTGTACTGCTGGTGAAATTCACCTAGTTTAGCAGATTGCTACAGTTGAGGGAGTTCATTGGATTTATCTGCTTACACTAAGTTAGCAGTGAAAAATATGTGAGTTTTGTAAAGAGCTAACTAGAGAACTCCAGGTAGGTTGAATGGTGGCCTTCATACTTGTGAGTGTGTAGGCCACCCTCCACCAAGGGATGCTGTGTGGTTGCAAAATAAATCTGATTCTGGTTCATGATCCTTGTCCTGGCATGCTGTGTGCTGTGTTTGGTACCTACACAACTTGGAAATAAAACTCCCAGAGACTCAGGGTTACAAGTTCCTGATGAGGATAGACACCTCACTGTTTATGAAAGAGCTGTCCATGGGAGGGGACCAGACTTCCCAATGGGAAAAAATGAAGTTATGAAAAAAAAAATCTGCAGAGGTATGCTCACATGGAATATATGAACATATGGAATATATGTTTGAGGAAATATACATTTATGTAACATTCCAATTTACACATGACAAAATATGTCTCACAATAAGGAATATCTAATGCAAAGCCATACTTTTATATTTTTATATTTTTATATAAATATATATATATATTTACATATATATATATATATATAAACAATATATATATATATATATATATATATAAACAAACAAATGAAACCAACCAACCAACCAGAAAATAAAATGGACTTGGAAATTTTAGGTATGATACCATCTTTTTTTTTTTTTTTTTGTGCAGATTCTGATTTAAATGAAGGCTAGACTTATCACAAACTATATCACAAACTGCTTTTCTGATATTCCTAGAACCACTTCAGAATTAAACAGTCAAGTAACCAAATTATCAGTTAATCTTTGGATAAGAATTAATATATCTAAAAGAAAATACTGTGTCTTCATAGGGGGTGCTTAGCAGTAATGTAAACATGATAAATATCCTTGTAAACTCCCCCACTGAATTATACGAATACTTATAAATATTATATGTCTATAGATGTTATATATATCAATTAGTTATTGATATAAATAGAGTGAGACAAAACAAAAAACCTACAAATGATAGATATATATTTTTCTTTCTTTTAATTAACAAATTATGGAAAAAAATAAAATTATCAAAATAGGAACAGATTTCCGAAATGTTTTCTGTGCTTTGGATTTAAGTAACTTAAAAACATATGTAAAACTGTATTTAAAACAAGAATTAAATATAAATCTATTTCAAAATTTACCCAATCTTACTGTCTTGTATTAAAATTATCCTTAAGAAATAAGAATCATAGAATCATAGTTGATTGATTCATAGTTCCTGAGTTGGAAGGGACCCTTAAGGATCATCAAGTCCAACTCTTGACACCGCACAGGTCTACCCAGAAGTTCAGACCATGTGACTAAGTGCACAGTCCAATCGCTTCTTAAACTCAGTCAGGCTCGGTGCAGTGACCACTTCCCTGGGGAGTCTGTTCCAGTGTGCAACCACTCTCTCAGAATGTAAAACAAGATTAATGTTTCTATATGCCAATTTTCACTTTAGTCAGTGTATTTTTTTTTAAATAGCCCATTAAGTCATTGAACTTTATAAGTGAAAAAACTTTCACTTATAAACTTCACTTATAAACTTCATCTGTTTATATAAACAGATGTTTGTTGATAGTCATAGTCAATCAAAGCTTATATTATTTTTCCTTCATTAATAAATATAATCTTCCCTTCCTTACCAAACAAAAATAATCTCTCTTGAGCATGGAAGGCTATTTTATTTATGTTAGACATTATCATATTTCAAGTCAAAAAATAAATAACAAATAAATAAATAATAAAACTAAAAAACACAAATCAGCTGAAAACTCCCTAGATGAAAATAAATAAATAAATAAAAAATAGTGTCCATGTGATAAGAAGAAATCAGAAATATAAGCTAAGAGTAAACAGGTGGTTGGTACAAATTAATGTAAATTCCAATCCTGAACAGAAAATAACTATGGGGAATACACCTTTTTTTTCCTGGAAGACTGATACTTTTTTTTTTTTTTCCCAAAACTTAATTTTAATGTAAGGTAGACATATTATATTTTTTTTCTCTGATTTATCTGATTTTTAAAAAGTAAATCCATGCCAGAATAGTTCTTATTAAGATCACATTAATAGGCTAATTATCTACACAGAAAATTAATTAGGATTTCCCCTGTAACCTTTTCTCTGAAGATGCTGGAATGCACTCAGAGACCATGGTTTACTATAAAATTAGTAGATTTGGGTTCAGAATTTTCATTGGAATAAAATATATACCTTGCTTTGTAGGTTAAAATTCTACCAATGGCTTTGAAGCAAAAGGTTTTATATGAAACTGGTCATTACCCTTGTGATTAAATTGCCTCTAGGACCACATTTGCTCTTTCTGAAGGCATAGAAACATCTGAGACTAAATTGGAATAGTTTCATATTAAAGTAGTCAGAAGGACATCAATGACTACATGAACTTCTTTGCTCTGAAGTTTGGTGAAACCATGTCTTTCTTTTCTTGTATTTATTCTCTTCTACCATAACTATTTCCACATAAGGTTTTCTCTAATGCTCATACTGAAGGAGAATATTCCCCAAAGCTTCTTTTTGTCACTAGGATATTATGCTCAGAAGAATTGTCCAAAAAAAATAAATAAATCCCTTCATTTGGGATTTTTTTTCCCACAAAATTAATATACTAATTTTCTACTTGAATAAGGCCAATCTCCTCCCTAAATGAAGTCATCCTTTCAATAAATATTATGTCAGTAGCATATCAGTAACACCATATTTATATTATCTCCACATGGTCAAGAGCATCAATTAGGCACTTGGTCTGTGGCTTTTGGTTTGGAGGGATTCAGTGTATTGAAAGTTTAAACTAGATACTGTTCTAAACAGAACTTCACTACAGGTCATAAGCATGACTCATCCCATGTGCTACACACAATCTCTGTAAGATATACCTTAATAAACACTCTATTACTCCCGCCCCCTTCCTCCCCCTCCCCCCCCCCTCCCGAATAAATAAATCAATAAATAAGGATTTGGAAGCAAGGGGTGATATATTTCTGTTAAATAGGTAGATGTGATAAGGAAAAGACAAGTTAGTGAAAATGATCACTTCATGAGGTCACTTACCTGCCATCTTCTATCTGCAATCTTTGTTGATTGTCCTTAAGGTTGTTTTTATTCCCTTAGATGAGGCAATAACAAATAAATAAAGTAATCTCACAGAAGAACATTATTTTTTTAGCAACATTTCTGCCTATTTTTACTAAAAGATGGCTAGTTTTAATCTCTACAGTAGCTTTATGGCAGGTATAGGATCCGGATCAGAGTTGAAGATGTGCATGTTTTGATCAACAGTACTCTATACAGGGGAATAACCAGCAGGCAAACAAAATCAGTTCCTGTATTCCTTATTCTTGATATGATTATTTTTAAAAATCATTTTGAAAGCGTTATAAAAGAAGAATTTCTTGATTAGGGTTATTATTTAAGGTTAGATGATTCAATTAAAATTAATGAACATTTTGCACAGTTGTTCCCAGTCAAATACATGGAGTCATGCTTTAGAGGATACTTAGCTCAGTGGGAAAATCTGAAGGAACAATGCAGTTCTATAATATACAAAGCACATGTTATAGTTGAAAGATCATGACTTAGTCTACTAACCTAAAGTACTTGGACTCATCTGGTCATTCTTATACTGATTTCATATGTTCATATCATGATGTTAAAATGCAGAATATAGGTATGTTAAACAAAGACAAATGTCTGACTTGTGACCAGAGATCTATAAAACCTCTATTGATAGTCTGAAAGAGGTACAGAAATAATACCTCATTATCCACAAAACATTGCAAAACATTTGCTACCCTACCCTCAAAATATGAATCTCTGCTTGGTAGCAGGCAGGATGCCAATGATTTGCCTGGATGTCTCAGTATCAGTATATTCAATATATATGTTACAAAAGCAGTTCCCAGAAGAAATGATTGATGCCTTCTGTACTCCAGCAAGAAAATGGTCCAATACTGGAGGCACAGATGATTTAAAGCCAGGATACATAGAATCAGTATTGCTCATAAATTTATTTTTCAATATTCAGGACAATGTATTAGCAAACAACAAAATGGGGTTCACACACCTATGAGAACAGTTTTAATGAAGAATTTTATTCGAGCTTATTTCATTACTTCTTTTCTTGGTAGTGTGAACTGTGAATTAAGTTGAATACAAAGCGTTTTCACTGCACTGAATTACCTGTTTCACCTTGAAAAACTGCACAAAATGAAGCTCTTAAAGCCTTTTGAAAATGACCTTTTTCCTCAGCAATGATTTATCTTTCCCCTCGCAAATCCCTTTTACAAAAGGGAGTATGATTAAAGGAAGCCAAGCAGCACAAACACTCAGTGAAGATCCTGCTTATCTGGAACTCACTTGACAATGTATGTTTTTGGGGTCGGGAATGCTGCAGGTTCAAGGGATAATTCTGCCTTTCAAGCACTTCAATTTATTTCATGCCTGAGCACTGTCATTGTACACAGACAAGATGAAACGCATCGTTGTGTAAAGAAATTGAAATGAAATCCTACTTGACCCAGCAGGATGGGGCATTATGTTTGACTCAGTAGTGATTCCTGGAATAATATCTAATTCCAGGAGGAAAATTTCTTGATATGGCCACCTGCTGTGAGTGTCTTTGTCCAGGGATCACAAGTTGTTCTGGGTGACTGGGCTCAGGACATGTCTAGAAGAAAGCAGCCAGCCTCCTGCTGGCATTTAGATCTCTTCATTTTCTGTATGCTGCTATTCAGTGGGAATGAGTGAATGAAGAGCAGGGGAAAGCTGAAGCACTTCCACAGGACGACACACGCTCCAGCAGAAATGAGAGCTAAAAACCATTTGACCCAGGTTTCGCATTCAGGTTTCTTGAGGGGTGGAAACCAGAAATTAAGAGTCAATGTTTTTTTCTTGACAGGCAAGTTTTTAATTTTTTTTTTTTGTTGTTGTTCACACAGACTGGTCACTGGGATGTCATTCCATGTTTGGTCCCTGTGAAGTGTTTACTTTGAAAAGGCTGCACACCACTAGATTAAATAAAATGGGAGCACTACATGTCTCACAAGAGGGAATCGTGCAGACAGCTTTATTACTTCTGTCAGAGAACAAAGGTTTCCTCAGCATGCAGAGGATTATTAGGTCAGCAGCAAATAAACGGAATGCACAATGTCAAAACTTCAAATATGACTAGAGGAGAGAAGAGCAGTGGGAGAATCCATAATTGATTTCTCTGCTGCTACAATATGAAGAATAAAAGTATTGAGGTGAAAACACCTACCCCACTTCACCATTGTTAAAAATACAAGTTTGATGCAAATTGCCATAATTGCCACTAATATAATTACTAAAGAAATTGATAATTGCATTTTTTTCCTCCTTAGATATTCCACCTGTACAGTATCAAAATACCCTTATGTATATTTAGTATTTATTCCTTTAAGGAAAATATTTTTCTTTGTAAATAAATGCTAACACCCTGTTCTCTCTTTTTCCTCTCTCTTTTTCTCTTCTTTCTTTCTCTCTTCCTCTTCTCTCTCTTCCCTTCTCATTCCTTCCTTCCCTCCTTCCCTCCTTCCTTTCTTCCTTCTATCCTTCCTTCCTTCCTTCCCTCTTTCCTTTCTTCTTTCTTTCTTTCTTTCTTTCTTTCTTTCTTTCTTTCTTTCTTTCTTTCTTTCTTTCTTTCTTTCTTTCTTTCTTTCTCATATTTTCAAGTTCAGTGTTACAATGCTTGATTTTGCAGAAGTCTGAGAAGGAAAGGACCTAAAATGTAGTCATATAGGAGAAATGCCAGGAATGATTTAGAACCATGAATGCCTTAGGCCATGAAGTAGTCCTGATGCCCATAATGAAAAGAATTTGTCAAACTAAAGTATGTCAATTTACATTAAAAGAAAAGGACTCTCACTCACAGGCACAATATCCAATGTTTAGGACCAATCCTGCTCTCCTTCAGATCAGTGGGAGATTTTGTGGTCAATGGGAATGGCAATAGGAACAAAACGCTTCAGGCTGTATTTTCAGTGCCAGCTTCCTTAGCTTTATGGCACAGTTGGCACCCACAATGTATCTCAATTATGTGCACATGCAATTACTTTCAGCACAATGACACAGGCCAGGTTATACCCCTTCTTCAAATCCAGCCTTTAGTGTGTTATCAAAATATGACTAGTCTTAACAGGTATTTCTTTTTAACTAAGGCCTCCTTCATCCTTAAATAAACCTGTAAAAGTTTATAACTGACCTATCGGAATCCAAATGACATGTGGCCCTGTGCATATTTTAACTACCAGGGAAATAATCCCTGAACTGCTGATTTAACAATTGAAAAAAAGCAGCTTTACTGTTTAATCACACTGCTACTTAATGTAGCAGATACAGTGGCATTATTTTCTAGCTACTTGTAAGATTTTGCAGTCACAAAAAGAACAAAATAACTTTAACTGTGTTAAGCTGGCTATGCTGGCTGTTAGAAAAAAAAAAAAAAAGAAAAGAAAAAAAAAAGTGCGGAGAGAGTGTGGTAGAACCTTTGCTCTGTTTGTATTTTCATTATAATCAGAATCATAGAATCATTAAGGTTGGAAAAGACTTTCAAGATCATCTGGTCAAATCATCACCCTATTATCAATGTCACCCACTAAACCATGTCCCTAAGCACTAGGTCCAGACTCAATTTTGGATGATATATGATATCCTATAATCCAAGTGTTATTACTGCAAGGAGTAGATTTTGAGTGGGGAAAAATGAGTAATGATTATAGTTTTGTTCAAGTCTGCTATCGCATAGATTCAAATACACGGAAGTAAGTGGTAATTGCAAAGAATCCAGAAAATAATAATAATAATAATAATCTGTAAAACCAGAATTCCAGAATATCTATCCATCTGCTGTTTGACTGTATACTGAGAAATTTGAAAAGCTGAGCCCAGAATTAGAGAAAGAATAAAAAACAGGAAATCACTTCATGCCTAGACAAGTGGATGAGAAAGGAGAAAGGTACCCACTAGCAGGAAACCTGAGGGGAGTTCAGAGAGGAGTTGCAAATTGATGGATTATATTTTTTTTTGCATGAATATGCATGTAGGGAGAACTTAATCCTTCACTAACAGTAGTGACAATGGACAATACCTAAAAAAGAATGATAAACAATAAAGCTAATGAAGGAGGCTGTGGCTGGAGTGGAAACTCCATTTCACAAACAAGCTGTATAAATAGATTAAATATCTAGAGACAGATCCTAGCTCCCGCAAACATGGACTGTCTTTTTCTTTAGACCTTGATCTAACAGATAACCTCAGTAAATTATTTCCCAATTATAGTCTTATTAATAGCACAAGAGAGAAAGGATGCTTATCACACACACACTGTTGGCACAGGGTGACAGAGGATGCTGTTGAGTTTAGAGTCACAGAAATAGTATTGTGTATATTATTTTGAGAAATTATATATCTTTGAGAAAAACATGGTGAGAATTAAGTGTTTGCTTTCTCTCAATTTAACTAAAATACACTTTGAAAGAAAAGCTGCTCTCTGACAAGCAGGTGTCTTGAGAAGGAGCTTCATTCAGTTTTGTGGAAACATCTTAGTTCACATCTAATGTGCATATAAAATAAATAAATAAATAAATAAGTTACACTTAAAAAATACAACTTGAATCAGATTTTCCCTCTAGCAATAAGCTCACCAGCAGTCTCAGATATCCGTATTGACAGGGGCAACTATCAATAATCAGAATTTGTCTGCTTTTTTGAAGTGGACAAGTTTTCCTGTGATGGACTGGCAAGTATTGCTGTATTTCTTTTTCCTGTGAAAAGACTGAAGAAGTAATATCCCTTAAAAAATAGTTGTGCTTGAATTTGAAAGATTTACAAGTTTAGTTCACCTAAGTATTCTAAACGCTCAGTAGAAATGAATCTAATTTGAGAGTTCAAAATACTCTCAGAGGGAAATATTCTACCTATTACTAGAACCTGATCCAAAGGACTTAAGAAACCAGTGGTTCTCTGACTTGCACTGGCACTTAATGGCACTTTATGTGATCAATCACACAGATTTAAAGCTTCTGGGGAGGAAAAAAAAAAAAAAAAAAAAAAAAAAAAGAGATCATGCCTTTAATTTTGGCTGTACATCTCTATGTATATCTTTGGTGTTATAAGAAGATAATTAATACAAATATCCCATATCTTCCCAGGTGCTTCAAATGCTTCAGATTGCAGAGTATGACTCAGAAACCCCAGAGTGCTTCAGATTTGAATGCTTCCAGGGCTTCAGAGATGTGCCATGTGCTTTGAAGCAAGATTAAAAAAGAAACGCTTAAAGCACCAGGAAATTTGAAAGGCATTGCAGCAAAACACAGCAGAAATGCTCACAGATTTGCTTCAGTATGAGTGATGTCAGCTACAGAAGTGTAGGTGGCAAGAAAAAAAAAAGATCCTGTCAGTTCTGAGTCCATCTGAACAACTGTAACATTAAAAAATCTCAGGCAGATGATCCAAGGATATTTCCTCACAGTTTTGATGGATATGGCTATTGCTTTTCCCCATTCCAGGCCAGTAGTAGGTCTGAGTGCATATTCCAAAGAAGTAAATACACATGAACACAAAAGAAACACGGTAAAACACATAGATAAACGCAATCAGGAGAGTATGGACTTTACTGGCAGCCACATTACCACTGACAGCACTCACATAAATTTGAACAGCACAGATAGGCCTATACTGTTCTACTTGTTAATCAGGTTTGAAGTTCGCCAGTAGGACCACACATATACCCTCACTCTCATGATTTACAAACACCAGACACTACAAAATTATCAATAGTCCATGTCCAGAACCTCAGCCCCTTTTAACCACCCTCTAGCTCAAGTCTTCAGTCCATTTGTTTCTGGACTCCTCTTCCTGCTCATCAGTTGGTCCTGCTTAAAATTCATTAGAAAATTACACACACACACTCAGAGCATTACACAGGAAACAGAGTTTAATAGAAGGAAAGGACAGATTGCAACAATAAGATGCAGGGTTCAAGCAAAGAATTATACTGAGCTACCATTTATACATGGCCAGCTCATTTTGTCCTCCCTCTTCTTATCCCACACATCTTCCTACATAATCCACCTCAAATTCTGCATTTTTTCCACCTGTGGTCCCCTTGCTAAACATCCCCTAACACGTTCAGAAAGTTTTATACACCTTCAAATTTTTTTTTTTTCTTTTTTTTCTTTTTTTTTTTTCTTTTTATTTTCCTGTCTTTTACTTCTTGTTAATGCTTACAGTGTTCTGGATGAATCTCTTACAGGTTGTTCCTGAGTAGTTCCTTCAGTGACCCAAATGACCTAAAAATTCTCATTTTTCAAATTGTCTCCTTCCTATTCTGTTTTTCAGGTTTGTGGTTCAGAGTGTTTAATTTACTAATTTTCTCTTGTCTTTCCTTCTCATGCTGAAAAGATGATAAGCAGATATCTGTACAAAGCTATCTTCACACCAATAATGACAGCTGGAATCAGACAATGCAGAAATACCATGATTAAACCCATTTGTGCCTGACACGGTTTGCTCATTCCTGGTCAACAATACCAGTAATAATTTCTACGTGTTAAGTGTTTGTTCCCACACAGAGAGGAGAAACTCCTCTCTGATCCACTTAGCTGATCCACTTCAAGAGAACTAACTGTCCTAAATTTGGCTTCTCTGACAATTTTCTTTTTGTTCAGATTGAAGACTCTCCCATGGAAGCCCAAGATACACATAACTTTTGTTTTTGTTTCTGATGAGTACAGTTCCCTTCTTCAACAACAACAACAACAACAAAAAATGCAAAAACCAAAATCTTACTTTACCCCCTTCCATGTTATCAGTTGTGGTGGTTTTACTCAGGTGAGCAGCCGAACTCCACCACAACTGTTCTCTCACCCCCCTCCTCAAAGGGAAAGGGGGAGAAAGTATAATAAAAAGAACTCAAGTGTTGAGCTAAGGACAGGGAGATCACTCAAGTATTACCACAGGCAAAACGGACTCAGTGTGGGGAGACTAGAGAAATGTATTGTCTATTACCTACAGCTAGAGAAACAAATAAAAGAAACCAAACACACCTTCCTCCCATCAACCCTGTTCTAACTCCTCCCCCTGAGCAGCACAGGGGAACAGGGAATGGGGGCTGTGGTCTATCCCTAATCCTTTGTCCCCACTGCTCTTCACAGTCACTCTCTGCCCCTGCTCCACCTGGGGTCCCTCCCATAGGATGTCGTCCTTCCTGTGGGGGCTACCCAGAGGCAGCAGCTCTTCAAGAACTGCTCCCACATGGCTCCAAACCATGGGGTACATCTATCTGTCAGGAGCCAATTGCTCCAGCACGGGTCCCCCACAGGCAGCATGGCCTGCAGGGGAAGTTCTGCTTCAGGGCCTGGAAAACCTCCTGCCCCTCATTCTTCACTGACCTTGGTGTCTGCCAGGCTGTTTCTCTCTCCTCACTCTCCCAGCAGCTGCTGCACAGCATTTTTTTTCCCCTTTCTTAAATCTGCTCTCACAGAGGTGCAAACAACATCACTTATTGGCTCGGTTCTGGCCAGTGGCAGGTCCCTTTTGAGCCATCTGGAAGTGGCCCTTATCTAACATGGGGCAGGTTCTGGATTCTTCTCACAAAAGATACACCTGCAGCCCTCTGCTACCAAAATCTTGACACATAAACCCAGTACATCAGGTAGTGTGAACAACATAACAATCAACCCTCAAAATAACTGTCCTAAGATACTCTTATTTTTGTTGTTATTGTTTCATCTGTTTAATAAAAGTTTGTTCTGTTATTTTGACCTGTTTAAGTCTGAATTTGCAGGTCCCTGAAAGGGACAGAATCTATTCTGGTTTAACTTTTGATGGTTTTCACACACTTTCAGTACTAGGAAATTATGATTGTAGGGCAACTGGGAACTTGCTGTTTAAATTATCAGCCATCCCATGATTATAATTAGCTATTCTCAGCTACTGATGACATGTTCAGGTAACATGCAGCAAAAGAAAATTAAATGCATCTTGAAAATCAGTGCAGGGAGTGGTTTTAAGATGACTCTCCAGAAGGACTTCATAAGATTACACTGAAAAGTAGCCCTTGAGAACTTAAAATTCAAAACCTGTAATCTTTTTCATCATTATTGAAACTGTTAAAACTTTCTTGATTTTTTTTTCCTAAAAATGATTTTTTTAAAAAAAATCTTTATCACAGTCTACTTGATCTTAAAATCTATTGATGCAATAAAACAGTCAAAAATATTCTAATTTATCTGAACTGGGGTTGTCATACTTCACTGAGTTTTTCGTGATGTGCTTTTAGTCCCGTTCCTCCCACCACCCGTTTTCTTTTTTACATGCCTGAATGTTATAAAGTCACACTACTGTCACTGAACAGAATTCATGGTATATTCCAGGCAGTCCAACTTTAGAGTCAGTGTTTGCAGTCTTATTCTATCCAAAAGCAGTTTTCTCAAGGCATATTTTTAGTTTCTATACAATATATATTTAAATATGTGTTTAAATATATACTGTAGTATGGATGGAACAAGGAGTCCTCAGTCCATGAGAAAACAAATGAGGTTACACAGGTTTAATCAGTGACCTAATAGTGAGGTCATTCTTGTGTCTAAGCCTGGAAGAAACAGTGATATTTCAGCTATGATGTGTTCAGCATTTTAAGTAGCCTTCACACTTGACAAAGAATGTGTGTGTATGCAAACTTTGAGAAGATCCTCTAGGAGTTACAGTTAAAAAGTCTCAGTAGGTGTTTGTTCTCACAATTATGATTAGATTTTAATTAGCATAAGAACAGTCAAACTCCCAGAGCCTCAATTACTTACCAGCTTGGACACTTGATGCTATTCATATCAACAAGATATAACTGGAAAACTGAATCTACACTGAAACTAAAATTAACACTTTCAAAATCAATAAACAATTACCCACATTTATAGCACTCCCACAGTACTCCCTAGATATACTATTAAAAGTGTATTAGACACAGGAACTTCCAAAACTCCAACAATCCACACAAGTTTCTGCACATTTGCTGCCAGCTTTGTGTGAACATTCAAAGTTTTCACTATACCCCTATGAACAGCAGTCCCTATTACACTTGCTATCTACTTACATTACTCTCCAGAATACAAAAACTGAGTCTTTTTGGTTATAGCACATATGCAATATTCTATTTAAGTAGATGGTTATCTATTTTTCCCAACATTTCACCAGTACTTTAATAACTTCATGTATGTATGTTTTATGTTTTTTTTGTTTGTTTGTTTGTTTGTTTTGAAGTATTCAGGTGAATAGATCCATAAAGAATGATCCACTCAGTTAGGCTTGATTTAGAAAAGACTTCTTATGGCTATATACTCTAATCTCCATCTGAGACTGGGTCAAATACTGCAGAGTGCTTAGGAATATATCTAACAGAATCTGTATATCTCCAAGGAAGGAAATTCTATAACCTCTCTGAGAAACCTGTTTTAGACATTAACCAATGTCATAAAGAAAAAAGTTTCCTCATGTCTGGTCAGAATATCTCCATTCCAGTTTCTCTCCATTGCCTCTTCTGCTATCAATGTGCATTGCTATACACCCATCAGAAGTTCAGCTGTATCTTATCTACGTCCTCCCATGAAGCAGGTGAAAACAGAAAGTGTGTCTCCTCTCAGTTTTCCTATCTTTAGGCTGAACAAACCCAATTCTCCCTGCTTTTTAGTGTATGCCACATAATACAGTATCTCTTCCATGATCTGCTGGCCACAATCTTCTTGGTGGCTCACTGGAATTATTCCAGTATCTCAGTGTCTTGTACTGGGGAGCAAAACCACCCACATTACACTATGTGTGGTATCACGGGTGTAAGAGGGGGGATAATCACTTCCCTGGACCTTTTCTATGTCCTTGTTAATACAGGCCAGTTTGTATTTCTTCATTTCTTAGTGCTGACTCATAATCAACTTACTATGCATCTCGGACCCTAGGTCAATTTCTGCAAAGCTGTTTTCAATACTTTTGGTGTCCAGTGTGCACATTTCCCTAGGGTTATTAAATCACAGATGCAGGACTTTACATTTGTCTTTGCTGGACTTCCTGAAGTTCCAGTCTGCCCCTTTCTTCAGCTTGTTAAAACCACTCTTGTCAACAACAGCTTTTTTTTTTTTTTTTTTTTTTTTTCCCCTTTGTATGCTTTTAAATGGCTTCCAGAGGGAAGCCATTAATTCTTTAATCTTTCCACTGAGACTGTCTTGCCAGAAGATCTCCCTGCTCTGTCTTGCTTTTCCTAAAGATGGCTGTGACATTTGCATTTTTCTAGCTATATTTACATCACATCATAGTTCCAATGAATCATTCAAACTATAAGTAGCAAACTTCCAAAAGTTTAAATATTTTTAGAGATCCATTTGGAAGTTAGCTGTCCTGCTTTTTGCTGCATAAAAACTGATGTGTCTTTCAAATATAATTCTATGTTATTCTGGCAACAGGCACTATGAATGAAATTCATATCAGCTAACTTTTATGTACGTGCAATGTACACTTCTAAATTTGAGCTAGTGCAAAGTAGATCCTTTACAACCAAGCTATGTTGATGGGATGAGGAGGTGGAGGAGAGAGAAGGAGGAGTGAGAGAGAGTCAGTGGAAAGACACAGGCACTTCTAGTGCATAATTTTTCCCACAGCACCAAACCTGCCACAGTTCAAGAAGCATTTGGACAATGCTCTCAGACGCATTGTTTTGTTTTGTTTTGTTTTGTTTTTTTTGGGGGGGGAAGGGGAAAGGGTCCTTTGGGGACCCAGGAGTTGGACTTGATGATCCTTATGGGATGTAAAAAAATGGAGTTTGACAATGTCTACAATGTAAATAGAGAACTTGCATGTATTACATGCCGAATAAACCGTTCATCTGATACTTAGCCACCACTGGAATAAGACATGACCACTGCTTACTTACACACAGAAGAAATGGTTTAAGATGGAAAACATAAGAGAATGTCATGTGCGGTAGAAAATCAAGGGAACAATAACTAGGAATATTTATTTTTTCCAAGTTTCATTTTGATTACCACACTAGCATATACTTTGTTAGCTTTCTGGAAATGGTGAGAATGGACAAAAGCTTAACGACAGCACGTACTCAAGATACCATTTCTGCATGTTTGCAGGTCTGGTGGTATTTTCAGAAACAAGTAATTGTATCAGTGTTTCTGATGTCCAAGCATTTATATATCTCTAGAGAAGTGAATTATGGTATGGAGGTATACTTTAAGAGTTTTAAAAGATACATCTCAATTACTTTCAAAGGTATTTGCATTGTAAGTGACAATAAATATTTCTGTATATTCCACCATCAGGAAAAACAAACAAACAAACAGAAGCCTCTACTGTTCTACCAGTAATGGTCTCAAGTGTCATCATGAGGCATGTGGGTAGTTCTCGCACAGAAGAGAAAATTACCTCTGATGAATAACAAGGTATGTTTTTATACTAGATTCTTAGAGGCTTCTTGGAGATCTTTGTGTCCCTGTTCACTTTAACTTACCAGAGTTGATGCTATAAACATATTATGAGTGGTTTATAATAATTGTCTGTAGTATGTATGTGTATGTGCCTGTATATACATAAACAAACACACACTTATATGTGTGGGGTCAGTATTGCGACCAGCACTGTTTAACATCTTTGTCTGTGACACGGACAGTGAGAATAAGTGCACCCTCAGCAAGTTTGCCAATGACACCAAGTTGTATGGTGTGGTTGACATGCTGGAGGGAAGTGATGCCATCCAGAGGGACCTGGACAGGCTTGAGAGGTGGGCCTGTACAAACCTCATGAAGTTCAACAAGGCCAAGTGCAAGGTCCTGCACCTGGGCCGGGGCACTCCCGAACACAAATACAGGCTGGGTGGACAATGGATTGGGAGCAGCTCAGAGGATAAGGACCTGGGGGTGTTGGTTGACAAGAAGCTCACCATGAGCTAGCAAAGTGCATTTGCAACCCAGAAAGCCAACTGCATCCTGAGCTGCATCAAAAGAAGCATGGCCATCAGGGTGAGGGACCTCTTTGCTCTTGTGGGACCCCACTTGGAGAACTGCATTCTCAGCACAATAAGGACATGGAAGTATTAGAACACGTCCAGAGGATGGCCACAAAGATAATCAAGGAGCTGGAGCACTTCTCCTATGAAGACAATACTAAAGGTGTTGGGGTTGTTCAGCCTGGAGAAGAGAAGGCTCTGAGGAGACCTTTTAGGGGCCTTCTAGGACCTAAAGGGAGCCTACAGGAAAGCTGGGGAGGGACTCTGTCAGGGTGTATAGGGATAGGGCAAGGGGAAATGACTTTAAACTGAAAGAGGGTAGGTTTGGATTAGGATTTAAGGAATAAATTCTTTACTGTGAGGGTGGTGAGGCACTGGCACAGGTTGCTCAGAGAAGCTGTGCATGCCCCATCCCTGGAAGTGTTCAAGTCCGGGTTGGATGGGGCTTTGAGCAAATTGGTCTAGTAGGAGGTGTCCTTGTCTATGGCAGGGGGGGTGGAATTAGATATATAGATTTTTTTTTCCTATTCTGGTGTGATTCTGTGCAGTGGATGGCAGAAGAGGAACTTAACTAAGTATGAGCTCAGATGAGAAGAAAAAATCCTGCATATTGGGCAAGAAACTAAATAGCAGACAAATATTTGAAAAATACCACTTAACACGGCAAAAGCCAAGCAGAAGGGTGGCAGCAGCAGTTGAGACATAAGAGGTATTGGAGCTTCCATGCAAGACTCTGCAATATCATCTGAAGAGCATAATGTCACTTTCCAGTAGGATTTTACTTACTTGATTCTGATAGAGGAAATTCACTAGGCTAGACACAAAGCTCAAAGCCTGTGGAGTTCTAACTTTCTGCGGGACAAATTGGTACAAGAGAGATCAAAGATTCATGAGTTTTGACAGGATAAGTTTGAAGTATTTCTTATAATTGTTTAAATAATATGAAGAGTTTTTTTTCAATCTGAAGATACCTAAAATGTTTCCAAAGTAATCTCAAAGCATTTTGAGGTTTTACATTTGTGAGTTATATATATGTACACATACTATATATATATATATATATATATATCTTTCTTTATACATATATATGTATATATGTTCCTGGTACATTAGCCTGAGTTAACAGTCAAATGTCCAAACAGACATTTGACATCTCACAAACAGACATCTCACTCTGCCTCCTCAGCAGGACAGGGGAAGAAAATAGGATGAGAAACCTCATGGGTCCAGATAGAGAGATGGAGATTTTTTATCAATTACTGCTGTAGATAACACAGACTTTACTTGGGGAAAAGTAATTTATTGCTGATTAAAATAGATCCAGAAGTTGGAAACAAAAGTAAAAATATCTCCTCATCAAAGGCTCAACCTCACTGCTTCATTGCAGACTGCTCTATCCAGTCCTCCAAGTGGGACAGGATGGTGGGAGAGTTATGGTCGGTACCTAACATTTCCTCTGAAAACCACCTCTCATTCTTGCTGTTCTAACACACTTGAGATGAGAGTTAGTAAGAGTGAGAAGGGACTGATAGCAGTAACTTTCTGTGGGGACTTTTGTAATCAATCCTCACCTGTAGTGATTTAGGCAAAATCTATAGACAATGAGGACACCTTGCTCGTGTCATTTTCCCAAATGCACACAAAATTAGGTTACCGGGGGGAGGGGAGACACATTTTCAAATTGTGTGACTTTTTGTTCATGTATTGAATTAAATTCTACTGCTTCAATTGTCATGTTATGATTTATTTATTTATTTACTTTAAATATATAACAGCACTAAGAACATCTAGACAACACTTTAAAGCATTTATATAATGAATAAGTTAAATACTTCAGGGTACAGCTTCAATTTCCAATGATTTGATACAGAAACATACTATCAGAAAGCAAGTGATGACATGAAGACACTTTTAGGAATAGTGAGGAGAGAAAAAAAAAAAAAAAAAGCCATAAAGCTACTGATAATAGTTATATCTCCAGCCTATAAGCCATAGGTATGAAGAATCATACAGTCTTCCAAGTAGCTAATGCTGAAATCTCCCTGTTGTCTCTGCATAGAAAAAGTGTCTCTGTTCCTGTTACAAAAGTGTGTGGTGTGTACTCAAAAGACTGCTTGACTGTTAAATTCAAATGCTATGATTTGTCACTTTTGGCTTTGGGTCAGAAAAATGGTCCATAAATGAGTCAGTGGGGTAAAGGGAATATTACTCATCTACATGAATGACATCTAAAAATATCTAAATTGATTAAGAACATCTAGAGGTTGGTCTGTGGAGAAGCAATCCTAGGTGAAGACAGAAAATATGTGACCTGGGCAAGAAGAGCATCTCTTTGTAAAGCTGTGTAGTGGAGGATATGTCAATAAAAATGTGAAGCCTAGCAAAGAGGAAAGTGGATCTGAGACAGAGGTGGGCAGAGGCTGCTAGGTGCTGCCCTGGGAATATGGGAGAAGGAACATATTGTACTAGGCATTTTGTGTTCCTGTGACCTGTAAAGTCAAACTCTTCACTGCATTTGATCACTTTCTAATCCAAAATATAACTGGTTATCTAAGACCATTTCCATTAGGCTATGTTTTAGCAAAGTATTTTAAACCAATAAAATGGAACTTAAGAGTAAGAAAGTTTTGTTGTTGTTGTTTTTCTTCTTCTTCTAATGGATTCTTTGTTGAGTTAATTTAGTTTCAGAGAAAAAAATAAAAAATTATGGTTATGAACTAAGGTGAATTTCAATTTCAGAAATAGTAAGAAACTGATTTTCTTTCTAGAGTTGGGGTTGTTTGGTTTTTGATTTATGGAATTCTCTTTATTAGGAACTTTTTAATTTGTTTTGTTGAATTTCTTAAAGTCCCTGGAATTTCAATAGTTTGGTGATGTTGCATGGCTACATATGGTACCTTGCTGGGCTCCAATTAGTCATATAATAGTGTGTGTTATAAAGTGTGTGCTATAGTTCCCATGTGTCACCAACTCAAAGTCACAAGAAAGTGACTTTATGAAGCAGATGTCTCATAATTTTATGTGCTACAGAGATGAAATTTCCACATTTGCCAAAAGCACACAATAAATCATTAGTTCAGTAAATTCTGAAAACTTTGTTTAAATTAAATATTTAATGAAACAATTTAAATAAAAAGGAAAGAAAAGAAGGAAATGAAAGAGAGAAAGAGAAAGAGAAAGAGAAAGAGAAAGAGAAAGAGAAAGAGA
>CM021733.1:78083822-78116065 GCA_011075105.1 Heteronetta atricapilla
AAGGAAGGAAGGAAGGAAGGAAGGAAGGAAGGAAGGAAGGAAGGAAGAAAGGAAGAAAGAAAGAAAGAAAGAAAGAAAGAAAGAAAGAAAGAAAGAAAGAAAAAGAAAGAAAGGAAAGAGGAAAGGAGGGAAGGAAGGAAGGAAGAAGGAAGGAAGAAAAGAAAGAAAAGAGAGAGAAGGAGAGAGAAAAGAGAGAGAACACAGAATCATTCATTCACAAACAACCTACATCATTGTACATGTATTGGTAAATACAGAAATAGAAGGATGATTCTGACTCTGGTTTGCACAATTGAAGTCAACAACATTTTGAGTTTAGCCAAGAATTTTGAGGTAGTTGTAAATCTAAAAGTAAATCACATAAAATGCAATCAACTGCTAGATTTAATAATGATAATGATAATCATAATAATAATAATAATAAATCTAGGTTCTTCAAGGCTACAGAAATCCTTTATACCACAATCAATTTGTCAGTACTTACATGGCCCTAAGTATCAGGGTAGACTGCCATTTTTTCATTAAAATAAATAAATAAATAAATGTTTATTAGGACTGTGACCCTTGATATATAAGTCATTCTGTGTTGCAAATGTATTAACATCTGGTGGCAAAGACATTCTGAAACCCTACCTCACAGAAGTTGGCCACTAGTCTTCTTGCTGTACACTGAAGGTTAAAGTTTCTGACAGAGATATATCATGAAAGACAGATGAAATGTCATGAGGAAAAGACAGTCCCCACCTTTCTCATTCTCCCCACTGAGAAGATGGAGCTTCTCACTGCATGTGTTGCCTTTATGGCATGGCTACTAAATACAAGCGTACAGAAGTTGATCATCAAGACAGATTTCCTGCAAAGCAAGAGAGCAGTATATGTAACCAGCACACCAGAAAATAATATGTGACCATGGAGTTTATAAAGAGATAAATTTAACATAAATCTGACCCAAGGCACCATAGCAAAATTTAACTATGTATTCAGATCCAAACTGTGCAAATAACATCTCTCTGGAGTCACAGTTGTGGAAATTGCATGCCATTTCTGCACTATGGGAAATAATTGGATTATTATAGCATAGTACTGTGCATATCAACTGTTATTTGTTTTATTCTTTTATTGGAACTTAGGTCAGTGTTATGAAAGGTCTGCAGTTCAGCAGAGGGAATTAAATGAAAATTATTTTCGTAATCATTTAAGTCATTACACTTTAGCAATTAATGTAAGTCAGTCATACTTTACAAAAAAAAAAAAAAAAAAAAAAAATCCCAAATTGATAAGCATATTTTGACACCAATTTCCTTTGGACTTATTTTCATTCTTTATCTACTATTTATTTGCTAGATACATGCATGCATACGTACATACATACATAACTATGGAGAAACATACAAAAAATATACCATCGGATAATTACTGTCATTAACACTCTAGAACTGTGCTGCATATGTAACAAAAGATAAGTCTAATTGTCAGTAATGATTTACTGTATCACTTAGACAAATATATATAAATATATGGTTATATTCAGCCAAGAAAGCAGTGAAAAAGTAGAAAATGTCTCAGTCTCCTTAACAAAATCAGTTGTGGTTGCGGTTTAACATTAGTTTGATGAATGAATAGAAAACACTTTTTTTTATTTGCTTAATTTCACAGAGTCACAGAATGGCCAAGGTTGGAAGGGACTTCTGAAGATCATCTAGTCCAACTTCTCTGCCAAGCAGGGTCACCTAGAGCACATTGAAAAGGATGGTATCCAGGCGGGTTTTAAATATCTTCAGAGAAGGAGACTCCTCAGCCTCTCTGGGCAACCTGTTCCCAGAGAACACTGTCACCTTCCCAACTCTGTCACCCTCCCAGTAAAGAGGTGCCCTCTCATATTGATATGGAACTTCCTGTGCTTTAGTTTGTGCCCATCCTGTTGGTTGGGACAACTAAAAAGAGTCTGGCTCCATCCTCTTGACACCCTCCCCTCATATATTTATACACATTGGTGAGGTCTCCCATCAGTCTTCTCTTTTCCAGGCTAAACAGGACCAGTTCTCTCAGCCTGTCCTTGTACGACAAGTGTTCCAGTCCTCTAATCATCTTCGTAGCCCTTCTATGGACTACCTCTAGTAGATCTATGTCCTTCTACTGGGGAGCCCAGAACTGGACACAATGCTCCAGGTGTGGCCTCACCAGGGCTGAGTAGAGGGACAGGATCACCTCCCTTGACCTGCTGGCAACACTCTTCCTAATGCACCCCAGGACACCACTGGCCTTCTTGGCCACAAGGGCATATGGCTGACTCATGGTCAGCCTGCTGTCATCCACTAGGACCCCAGGTCCCTCCCTGCCAATCTGCTATCCAGGAGGTCAGCCCACAGCCTGTACAGGTGCCTGGGGTTATTCCCCCCTAGGTTCAGGACCCTGCACTTGTCTTTGTTGAGTTTTTCAGAAAGATGTTGAATTTGTCAGAAAGCATATTGTATTTCTTACATGAAAAGAAAATGGCTGAACTGTTGTCTAACCATGCATAGCAGAATAACGCAATATAAGGAAGAAACCATAATAAGAAGGAAAGTTTCACCTATTCTACATGAGTGGTCTACCACTCATGTATAGTGGTAGACTCTACATGATTACATACACTGCTTTTTCCCTGAGCATCTTTAGAGATAGTGTATTACCAAAGCTGGTAGGTAGCCTAAGCAGACTAAACTGTCTAATAAGGTCTTTTGAAGATGGACACTTTATGACCTATATGACCCATTAGATGGAATATGAAACAACTGTACATGAGGTCAAAGAACAATCTGGTTTTCAAAGCAGTGCTCCTCTAACCCAGTGATGGCCTGGGTCTGAGTGGCAGCATGTCCTAAATACTTTTGTGTAAGTACCCCTTAGCACTAACATAAAGCACTGAATTACTAGCTTTTCTAGATGGTGAGGCTCAGCCCCCAAATCAGATATTTTTCTGTGAATTGTAACTACTTTCTTCCATTTCAGTTGCTTTTCAGGCAGAGGTGAAGGGTTAGGGCTTCTGAGAAAATGTTTGCTTTGAAGACTGAAGACTCTTTTATTGCTTTTGAGAAGGATGTAGGCTTCCATGCCCTTTGGTGACTGCTAATGAGAAATCTGAAATTGAGCTTGTAATATAATGAGTTTTAATAAAAATAATAATTAAAATTTTAGAAAAAAAGAGAAAAGGTTAAAGTAATAGAGGTTAAAGCTTTTACGGGAGAAGAGGTTTGTCTGTTGCCTCTGTCAGCTTGCTAAGGTAACTCTATCTAAAAACTGCTAATCAAAAAGTATCAGCAGGAGAGTCCCCATATGGAGAACAAGGAAACTACCACAATAATCAATATTATACCTGGTTTCTTGGGTGGAAATTAGTCTTCTTAGTTTAGTCAAATGCTCTTATATTCCATGAAGAAGGTACTCAATGGTGAAACTGTATTTAAGGTCTGTGGTATATTCTACTTATTTTTTTTTCCTTATATCACATATTGAAAAGGTGGACATAACCTACACTGTTTTTATAATGCTATACAGACATAAATATATTTGCCAAGAAATCTCTCACTCAGGGGGACCACACAAGTCAGACGAATAATCTTATCTTTTTTATCAACTATTGATCATAAAAAAAAAAAAAAAAAAAAAAAAAAGATTTCAGAGGTGGAATAGAATATAATAGAACACAACAGAACAGAATAAAATGAAAAATAAAAGAATTAATAGAATCCATTATTCTGTTTTTTGTTGTTGTTGTTGTTGTTTGGTTTTTTTGTTTTTGTTTTTTTTTTGTTTTTTTGGCCCCACACATTCAGACTTCTCTTCAGTACAGCATCTAAATATCAAGAAGAGTTTGAATGTCCTACACTATCTTCCATTACATTCTCCTTATGACACTCTGGATATGGACTTGAATTTCTTCAGAAGGGGAATGGATATGGATTTACATTCTTGAAAAGTCTGCCTTTTGGACTGGCCTATCTTATAAAGAAAAGAGCTTTGATTCAGCATCTGTTGTTTTAAATCAATTTAGTAGGTTGAAAACAAAACAACACAAAAACAGGAACCAGTTTCAAGCATATGGTGGCTCTTGAACATAGTCAGGAAAGTGTCTTTGTGAGACCTAGTCAGGAAAAAGTAAATGTAAGACTAGACTCTCCATCTATATTTAGCCTGGTGACTGTTGATAACTGCATGTCAGAGGCATAACAGTGCTATTCTGAAGTATCAAGAGACAGTGGACATCTGTCACAGTATAAAGTCTAATAAGGTCAGACATCAGAGTCCATTTCTAAAAATTTCTAAGACTTAAAGTTAAAAAGTCATGCAAATTCATGGTTAAATTCAGTTTGTAAATGTGTGGAAGGGGAAATTTTGAAAAAAACAGTTCCCAACTGTATTGGCTTTATGTGGTAAGGTTTTGGTAACAGAGGGGCTGCAGAGCTGACCTCTGAGCAGAATCCAGAAGCTGCCCCATGATAGATAAGAGCTGGCTCCAGCTGGCTCCAAAAGGGACCTGCTGCTGGCCAGAGCCAAGCCAATGAGTGACACTGGTTGGGTCTCTATGAAAGCAGATTTAAGAAAGGGAAAAAAAATGCTGTGCAACAACAGCTGGGAGAGAGAAAAGTGAGAAACAACCTTGCAGACACCAAGGTCAGTGAAGAAAGAAGGCGGGAGGTGCTCCAGGAGCCCTCAGTGGAGCAGGTGGATGTGGCATGGAGGAGGCTGCAGTACATGAAGAGTCCCCACAGGAGCAGGCCCTGGGATGGAGCTGCAGCCTGTGGAGAGGAGCCAATGCAGGAGCAAGGATCTGGGGTGAGCTGCCACCCATGGGGGACCCATGCTGGAGCAGTTTGCTCCTGACAGGTGGACCCCATGGTATGGACCTATGTTGGAGAAGTTCTTGAAGAGCTGCTGCCTGTGGGAAAACCCACAGGCTCAATTCAGGAAGGACAGCATCCTGTGGGAGGGACCCCACGTGGAGCAGAGGCAGAGAGTGACTGTGAAGGAGCAGTGGAGACGAAGTGATAGGGACTGACCACATTCCCTTTTGCCACTGCACTTGGGAGGAGGAGGTAAAGAAGGATGGATAGGGGGAAGGTGTTTTCACTTTTCTTTTAGTTTCTCACTGTTCTAGTCTGCTAATGATAAGCAATAAACTATATTAATTTCCCAATACTGTATCTGTTTTGCCCATTATGATAACTGGTGAGTTATCATAATCCTCTTTTCCTTTGAGGAGGAGGAGTGAGAGAGCAGTTGTGGTGGGGTTCAGCTGCCCAGCAGGGTAAAACCACCACAGCAACATGCAAAGTGTTTCTGAAATCTGTCATGGGAATCTGTCTCTGAGTATCAGAAAGTGGAATCCATTTCAGCGGCATTGAATACAACCAAATTTTAAATAACAAGAACATAGCTATAGGCATGTAGCAAATCAAGATTTCTTCTTAACCAAAACCAAATCAAGGTTTCTTCCTAACCATAAAGTTTTCAATTTACTGCTTAGCTAAGTAAAGTGATGAAGCAACAACACTTCACACCTGAAGCTATTCCATTTCCAATTTCCTGCAATGCTACTGGCATTAATCAGTTGTATGATTAAAATCATTAGGGAAAACAAATTAAGCAGTACTTCCAATGGAGACTAAGTGTACAATTTATTCTTTACACATCTCTTGCTATGGATTTTACATCCAGGTATAACAGGCTGCATTTCAATGAAAATTGAACCCATTTTTAAAACATATTTTTTAGGTAATTTATACTAGGCTATGATCAGTTTTAAAACTGTTTTTTTTTTTTTTTTTTTTTTTTTTTTTTTTTTTTTTTTTTAGCAATTACTCAAAATTATTAGTCCATACTTTTAGCTATCTAATATTTTGGTGATCTAGGGAGCTAGATCACCAAAATCTAGGTTTGAGTCTTTTTAGGCTTGGAGATATTTTTTGTGTGCTTGCCTTATTTGTTTAGCCCACTGGCTTGAATAAACAGAATTTTCCAGTGCTAGAAGCAAATGTACCAGCAAAGAGAGCTTGCCCTTGTAGCTAAATTCAAGAAATAAGGATGCCTATTCCTTGAAGGCTAGAAAGATTTTAATTAAATCCTCTTTTAGAAAATCAGAAGGGCCTCAAAGTAAATAACTGTGATGCAAATGACAATCACAGGGCTGACATTCTGTGTTCTCTATTGATATGTCTACAATAATGATGTAATATTATGTATACTAAGTATCAGACATGGATTAATCATAACAATGCACACTGAGGAATATAACATCTCCAGAAGCCAAGGAATGAACAACACCATAAACTGAAGTCCCTACATGGACAATCTAAAAAATCTAGATAATTTATAAATAAATAAATCTTTAAATTTTCTTTTTTTTAAAAAAAATAAATCTCTCCCACTGAGGAAAAAAACAAAACAAAACAAAACAAGGTTGTCATGGTGTCACAGCTGACCAAGAATCATCATTTCACTTTTACAAATCTGATATCAACTCTTGCTCAGAAGTAACAATCCATCACTAGTTATTATCATTCAAATGCTGGTGAAAACATATGCGATGCACTTTGTTGCAAATGCCTTCTTATTCACTGTCTTGCTTTCCTGCCTCTGACTGTATATGATACTCAGCAGCCTGTGGATAAGTACAGTATCTATGATGTTTGCTAACATGGAGTATTTTAATTCCTCTGGCATGGTTCCTTTCCCTCCCGATCCTTGTACCAGTTTTTTTGCCCTCTTCTGGACATTTCAAGGACCTTCACTATTTATTTTATTTTATTTTATTTTATTTTATTTTATTTTATTTTATTTTATTTTAATTTAATTTTTAATATTGTGGAGACCAGAACTCCACACAATATTCAAGGAGATGCTGTACTGACACAAAATATAGATAGATAATCACCTCTTTTGACCAAATGGCTATGCTGTGTTTAATGCATCCTAAAATGCATTTTGCCCTATTAGCTGCTAGGGCACACTGCTTACTGAACAAAGGTTCTCCAGCTGAAGGTTATTTGGCCTCTTCCAGCTAAAGACCTGTTTTCTTATCCATTCTTTGCCACCAAAAGCTGACAGCCTGTTCTCAAAGCAGGTGGGAGAAAGCAAAGAATAAATTCAGGGACTGCGAAGTGGATTTTGAGCAAAACTATGTTCAGCTCTGTTGTGTCATGCCTTGAAAACATTAGGAATTTGTGCAAATTATTCTTAAGATTGCGATAGCTTTGCTCATTTACTCATGTGGTGTAGATTAAGCAGCTGAATCAGAGAAGAGAGAACGGGATCTGCATGTCTCATCATCAGCTTTCTTAATGAAACAAGTTTTGTGTGGCGGAAGTCATATTTTTTTAACAGCTCAGGATGCAAGACAGAAGCTGCTGTATCAATAAGTCAATGATATTCTATGCTTAAGGTTAGGTGTAACAGTTTAAAGAACGCATAAATGTTAAATGATCAAGGTTTTCTTAAGTTTCTCTTCATTGTGGGTTATTATTTGTTGATGTAACTGAATTTGTATCATTTGTATACCACTAGAAGTATGGTATGTATTGTTTTGTTAAACTACTCCCATGTACTTAAACTATAGGACACATGAAATATTAGTAATATCTCACGCTTCAGCTATGTATGAAACAGATGCTTGGAGTTTGAACTGTGCAACATTTTTTTGTATAACTGGTTCATTGTGACACCTTATGTATGATGTCTGACTGGATATGCAGAAATCTTAATGTTGATAACTGGTTCTTTCTTTGCTCTTCATTCACGGTTGAATTCTACTATTTTCTCTAGGGAAGAAGAAACATTTTGATTTTCCCAGACCACAAGAATTGATAAAATATTAATTCAGTGCCTGACTTCCCTACTTAACCGAAGTGTCTATCAGTTCACTGCAGTTAGAGAGGTGTGGCAGCTTGAAACTATAATTCTTTCCTGGGTACCCTTAGGAGTAGAGTGTATTTTTCAATGTCCATTAGAAAGGCGAGTGCTTAGATCTATACTTCATTTCTCTTTTATCCCCTTAATCTTCAAATACAGCTGTGTGATTATGCCTTTCACTTGAACAAGAAATCCTGCAAATCTTTGAATATATTTCTTTGATTTAAACTGAACTAAATAATAAAAACTATATTTTACATTACCTCTCAATATTAAACACTTGTTTTGGATATACAGTTTTTATTTTAATGTGGCAAGCATGAACCCATAAATAATACAGATGCTGAGAATCAAAAGTGCTTAGAAGCCTCTGAGCCTCTTAGCTCTACAAATAGGTGTCAGTCCAATAGTCTGTGAACAAGTTCTGTTAGATATTCAGTGTGTAGAGGGTGTAATGTTTAATATCAAATTTACTTATTTGAAGGTATTTTATGTCACAAACAAATTTCTGACCTAGAATAGAAATACAAATTATTCTGAAAACACAATAAAAAATTAAGTTACACTTAGTATAATATAGCAATTGCAATACACATTTCAAACAAAATATCAATGTGGTTCTCATTACTAGTCTCTATAATATGCTCACCATCGTGATACTAGGTGTTCCCAATCACTGGGAAGATCTTTTGGTAATTGTTTAGTTTTAATTTCTAATTTTGAGAAAATGTGCTGAATTATAATTGTCACTTGTAACTTAATATTAGCATAGATCATGACCAAGGTTTGTAAATCTTTCTTTTCTGTGGGCCATGTACCAAAACCTTCATATGGCCGTATAACACATTTACTCCTTCAGGAAACTGGAAAAGAAAGAAAGCTCAAGGAAAAAAATGTACAGAAAAGTGGCAATGGCTTTACTTCTCTTCATTGCACAATGAAGCTGAGTCTCATGGTATCAAGCAGTTGATTTTCTTGGTCCAAGAAATACCTCATACTGGCCAGTCTTGCTGCTAATCTGATGATCTGTGCCTCTGCATGTAAGGTGGCGAGCTGGATTTACCCATACAACATGTTGTCTACAGTTCTCAATATATTCCTTTTGCTAGAAATTTCATTATCCACTGAAGATGCCAAACTGCATATCCCAAGAGAATGCAGTTTATCATTAAGGTCTCAGCCAAACTGATAGAGATTGCAGATTATAAAGTTTAAGCAGTACAGAACTGAACTGAACTTCATTAAGAAATACTGAACTAAGAACCATACTACGCTATTTTCAGACTCAGTTTTCAGAGGGTAACTGAACATTTAGCTACATTGAGGCATTTTTCTTGCCCTTAACAGATGTTAATTTTTGCCCTGCCACCAGCTGGTGACCAGCTGATGTCCTAGTGCATGAAGATTGATAGCTTTTAGTTCTGTGCTATGCTGAGTCTTAAAAAATGTTAATCTGACTTTAGCCTTACATTGGAATTTCTAATAAATATTTTGCTGAAGTGAGTTTCTTGGGTTAACTATCTCTTACAAGAATAATGAAGCCTGTTTTAAAAGTACTGTTTTTAAATGTCAGACTAACTTCCAGTGCCTACATTATAGAAATAAGTATACCAGAAATAAGTATACTAGAATATGTAGCATGCTTTCACTTCATCTACTTTTTTGTTCTCTGCTTTCTGTTTTACTTCTTATTGTCTACTTCCAAAGAATAGAAGAATAGGCTCACCCACTACCTCTTCATTGCTGTTCTCATATGGTTCTTTTATATTAATATAATTTTCAGACTTTCTGCAATGAGATAATCCAAACTGAAAACAGTATCCAGAACAAAGATTTACTACTGCTTGATATAATGGCATTATATAATTTTCCATATTGTTTCTTCCTATGATTATTGCTTTTTAATGTCACTTTATACGATGAAGATGTCTTCATTCCCCAATCTATAATGATGCATAGATCTCTTTTACAGGGCTCCACTATGTGATCTTTTGCACACAGTGCATTATTTCTATGAAATATTGTACTGATGTAACATTATCATGTCATGGTTCAGACCTCAAGATTTCCACTTGCAGTTAGAATTATATGGAAGTATTTATTTTATTTGTCTGTGTGTGTGTGTGCGATCATTGATACATATGAAATGTCTTACTGTTTACAGCTTCTCACTATCCTGTCCTGTTTTATTTCTACTTAAAATTTGGAATAAAATAGAGGAAAAAATAAAGGACAAAACTTAAAGTTATAGCTGTTTTGTGCATCCCGCCTCTGTTGGCTTTGGCTTCAAAATATTGCCTGCTGGTCTGGACAAAGGACAGAGTGTCCCAAGAGGCCATCAGGCTGAATGTCTTAACGGACTAAATTCCTTTGACAGAAATGTTTTATTTCTGAATTAGCAGACTATTATGATAGTGGATTAAGACATTATAATATTTTAAAACAGCAAAAATATTCCTGCTGTACTGCAAGTCAAAAGCATTTTTTTTTTTCTCATATACCCTACTACATTAAGTTTGCATAGTCTGGTTTGTGTATCTGGACTCCAAGTGTTTCAAAATAACAGAATTTATTGCCACAAGCAGTGGGAAAGTTATAAGGTTGCAATGTGTCTGTCACTTTTTTGACTGAAGATTTCAAGTAACAATCTGTACTAGACCAGCTGCTATTAAATTGGTAGTACCTGAAGGCCTTAGTAAAGTATTGTGAACTCTTTATACTAGGAGTCTGCTTGCATTTATGAAGAGGGAAAAAATCAGTTCCACAAATAAATTAAAAGCAAAGTATAAAATGAAGAAGAAACAAAACAAAACCAAACAAATAAAATAAGATTCAGTGATCTATCTGTCTGTTCCATGCCTTAATAGAATATAGCACCAACTCATCTTTAGTGATATTTTGTTTGGGATTGCTTTGTCCCCTTTCTTGGTTCCCAAAGGGAATTCATAAGAGAGCTAACATGGATTTTCAAGATTTAGACATTCTAGTGTGAGCTTTCCACATGCAGTGCAGAGGAACCATCCCAGGTCTCTGGTGTTTGTAGAGCTTTCTATATGACAAATAACTTTATGTTAACTGGGACCTCCTAAGTCTGAAAAAGCAGATATGTTTAATATGTTTTAGAGAATATATAAAAGATAGTGTTTTTACTATTTTATTATAATAACTCCTGGTTCTCAAATCTTTGACAACATAGTTTTCCCCCTTTTATTTTTTTTTCCTATATTTTTTATTTTGTTTTTTCATCACAGATCTAGTTTTGCAGAGATTTAAAATGAAACAAGAAAGCACAGATTTTTACCTCAGCTATTACAAAATGCCAGTAAACTGTAATCTTCCTGGAACAAGAAAATGTGAGAAAAAAGCATTTGAATCTGTTTACCTGACTTTTCTTACTGAACACCTTTTTGGAATGCACAGACTATTGTTTGGGGAGGGTGGGGGAGGGCAGAGATAAGAGTGAATTCTGTTTTATCTTTAAAGGCCTTTCAGCTCCATTAATATATGTGACCAGCTCAGCACTCAGCATATACTAGAAGGGCTGCCAATGCTACAATTCTTAATATTGTAGATCAAGCAATAAATATTTTGACCAAGACTGCTAGATAGCTTTTATTATAATCTCTGTAGAAATAGAAAAACATCCTTAAATCTACTGCAGTGTAGCAGATCACTCAATCTGGGCTTGTTTTTCTGGGCTTTTTTTTTTTTTTTTTTTGATTGTTTGTTTTTGTTTTTGTGTTGAGATTTAATTGTATAGATTTATACAATTTAGCTGTTCTTCAAGCTATTATCCTTAGATTTTGGGGACATTTTAAGATTCTTGTCATCTTCCTTCCAAAAGTTTGCTGATGTGTCTTTAGAGAAAATGACTGAACTTATAGAGCTGTTTCAAGCAAAATGAAAAGTATTTCCTAAGTTGTCTTAAAGGCAAGCACCATTCCCACCTTTTTTAACAGAAAATCTACCTGTTTTATATCTTTTTATTTCCTGCTTTATTTATTTATTTTCATTTTTATTGAAAGAAAAAATGACAAGCAGAAGTTAAAATGGGTATAGTAATTGTTTCTGGCTGGCTAATGACTGGATCAAGGCTGCTAGATAACTGTAAAGTTATTACTTCAAGAAACATAGCTAAAGGCAAATGGATCATTTAAGCCAAATTTCAGGTTTTAACATATCATCAGGGTTAATCTCAAAGCCAAGTTTCAGGACTTGATATGTCAGCAGAGTTTTATTAGATGGCTTATGGATTATATATTCTTCTCAGTGTTTCACTTTATTGGAGCTATTTTTCACATCCAGAAACTATTAGCATTCAGTGCCAATCATGTGTTTTCACACTACAGCCTAAGGTGACATAACTTCTACAAGTACATGTCCATCAGTGAAACTGCAGTTATGGACTGCATTTAGTGTTTTTTTTTTTTTTTTTTTTTTTTTTTCCTCTTCTGAATTTAAGAAACAAATCAGAACACCCAATATTGTTTTCTTTTTAGATACCCCATATCAGCACATTGTTTGTATTATTATTTATAATTTTATCTTTTTTATATTAATTTTGTCATCAATAGTAATGAAAATCATTGAACCTCAAGATTCTTTCATTGTCCTCCAACTCTTCCTGAAGTCAGTGAGAGACAGTACAGTATTTTAAGTATTGCCATACAGCAGCTCAATTTCAAAAACACAAAGAAGGCAGCTTTTCCTGATGAATTCTGCTATCTTAATTTTGGAAACAAACAAACAACAAAAAAACAGTAGTTTCAGTCCATACTTTATGTTGATTCAAAGACTATTAATAATGTATTGACAGACTATTAAAATACAGGCTCATAATAAATAAATAATAATTTAAAAAAATGTATATGGTGCTATTCTCTGGGTATATTTGAATTAACTGTAGGGAGCTTTATTCCTATGTAGACCTCACAGAATCATCTAGGTTGGAAAAGACCTCCAAGATCACTGAGTCCAACCTCTGACATAGCACTAACAAGTCCTCCACATATCATTAAGCTCTTCATCTAAACATCTTTTAAAACCTCCAGGGATGGTGACTCAACCACTTCCCTGGGCAGCCCATTTCAATTCCTAACAACCTTTTCAGTAAAAAAGTTCTTCCTAATATCCAACCTCATAAATTGCCAAAATGATTATAAGACAAACAATTCTGATAGGTACAGATGGGGATCTAAACATAATGTGTGTGTTATCATGCCATGGACATATCAAGTGTATGATTTAGTCTGCCCTTTATTTAAGGTGAAGTCAAGTGTAGCCTGTAGTAGATGGCTAGTATGGAAAATATATTCAGATGGAAACATTTAGTATATCTCCAAAAAGCTCCTTCAACATCTAAAATTCCATGGGCTAAAATTCCATGGGCTAAAATTCCATGGGCTAAGCCTTGCCTATGTCCGCTGGTCAGCTAAAATTCATACAAGAGTCCAGGTGGAAGAAAGGTTTGTTCTTTGTTCCTATGCTTTAAATGTCCCTGAAGTGAGAAGAACTAAGATGCTAGTAGCCTAGTTCTCCTCTTCTTCACATAGATATGAAATGTAAGTGACTGCACTAGAACAGAAAAACAGTGAAAAGCATGATAATGCTTTTTGTCTTTACTGGGAGTTATCAGAGGCAGAGAGAAACACTCACAGACTACCATCCTGCTTTAAGATTTCTCTTATCTGACCAGTCAAATAGCAAACAATATTTGAGTTTTCCATTCTAAATGATGCTGTATGCACCTCTACATGAAGTACATAAGAACATGACATGTAGTATGCTGTTATTGAATGGCATTAATAAAATTTTCTCTTTGAACTTTTTCCACTGTGTAGAGAGGAATTCAGCTAACCCACTCAGTGCATGGGGATAATTGTGAAGTCATGAGAGCATAAGCATTAAAGGTATGACTAGTATTGGTGGAACACAACAAAATGCAGTCTGTTTCCAGGAGAATATATCTAAAGGGTTGAATATCCCTGAACACCTGAGTTACTTTATGAAAAAAGACAAAACTAAAAGCCTGTAATAGGTAAATCAGTTGTTGAAATTCAAGTTTAAATGTTTATTTCTTTAAAGTATTCAAGCTGTCTAAATAATGTTACCAACCTTTTGCTGGATAAGCCAAAAGTTACTATTGATGACCCTATAAAGATGTCTTGCACTCATCATACCAATTCAACTTTGTGAAAAAAATCTTTAGTTCCTAGACTGCTTTATTTATTTATTTATTTATCCTTTTAAACAAACTGTCTTATACTTCCAACAACTCTGGAAGATTTAAGAAAAGACAAGGAAAAAATATTCACCAGACATATTTTTCTTTTCTTGTGACAGAGCCCCACGTTTATTAGAGAGCATAGTCCAGCCACTTGACCTCTCACAAATAGACTTTGAGGTTTATGAGCCAAAGAGAAAAATTAACAAGTCAATTGCCTATAATAGATTAACACAATACAATTTGTTATAAACTGCACTTATATTATAGTCAATATTTCCAACTGTTGTGTTTCAACTAAAGTTCTGGGATATTTACAATATAGTTATTTATGCCAGAAGCAGTATTCAACTCCTATATGTAGATCAGGCAATGTGAGGAAAAATACAATCAAAAATAAAATTCATAAAAAATAAAAACAGAATTTTTCAGGATAATCTAGTCTAACCTAGTCAGGATAGTCTAGAACTGTTTATGATAAAATGCATTATCTGTGCCCTTGGAATATATTACAACTACTCAAGACATTAATAGTCTTACACATATCTCCTTATGATATACAATACATCAAATAAATCAAAATGATTTTGCTGTGATAAAGCCAACTATATTATACCAAGAGGTAGTCAATTAAGCAATAAGACACAACAGTTATATCATACTAATTCATCTTGAGCTCAGTCATGGAAGGTGTCGAGATATCTCCCTCAAGCTTTCCCCACCCATTCCCAGGACTTCTAGTGGAAGCTGAAGCTATTCACTACTTCACAATTTTAAGCCCCAGTAATTTTGTATTTTGATCTGATGTATTCCCAGGTAGCTAAGTACTCACTTCCATATAGTGCCTAGTTTTACATGCAAAATTATGAATTGCCTTCAAAGCACTAAGCACTCATCCTGAAATTCAGTGTGAGCTAGTATATTTCATGAGAATAAATAAAGTTTAAAATACAAGATGAATTTTCTATGATTCTACGAACTTTTGTCTGCTTGCTTGTAGCTAGTGAAATACTAATGGTAAGGGAAAAGGGATGTGTGAAAACAGATACCTATGTGTGAGACTGTTTGCCACTTGTGCTAAATAATATATTTTCCTGACTTTTATTGATATATATGCAACATGAATGCTGGTGTGTATGACTTACCTTGTCTTAAAGGTAGGGTGAAACTGGATCAGACCCCAGTTTACCAGAAAAGACTGTTCCAATAGCTGAAGGGCTGCAAAGGGCCTTGGGAATTTGTCTGTAGTAAGAGATGTACTAGTGATCTGAACAGAAGTTAATAACAAAAATGTGCTTTTATCACTTAATAAAACTATGAGGTTTCTCTTCTTTTCTCTCTTTCCTCATTGTAAACAGGATTTCCAACTATTTCTGAGTGGAGAGGGCTCTCTTAAGCCACTTGAAACTAATGTAATTTATGCCCTCTGCTAATCAAGCTGAACCTTACATACCTGAGGTTTTGCCAAAAACTTGGGTGGTGAAGGAAAAAAGTGTTAATGGAATTAAGTTTTTCTGAAATCCTTAAATATAATTATTGTTTGAGGAAATGACTATGTGCTAATTTTAAAATGTCTGCTTAAATATTATTAAATATCTAAAAGAAGATTTTATTGGGGGGTGAGGTGGGAGGGGGGAGTGCATGAGGGTGGTAAAATGCCATCTGTGGGTTATAGCTATTCTTACAACTCATGTTAGGACAAGACACAAAAATGTGGTGTATATCCTATAGTCCAAGCCCAGAGAAAACTGACAATTCAGCCTCTGTAAATCTCATCTGTGTTTATTACATATTCAATTCAAATAGTTGCATTCATATTGAACCTCTGAGACAAACACTACAAAATGAGTGTGAGTAAAAGAATTAGGTTCCTGTACAGCAACATTTTGTTGGTGTTCAGGATTTATTAAGGGATTAAGGGAGCTTAACAGTTTAAAATAGTCATTTGAATCACTAAACTAGTCCTGTTCATTCCTTTTTTTTTTTTTTTTTTTTTTTTTTCACTGCATAGATTCAAGGTGTCATAAACAGGTGCTTGGATATCTCCTCCAAAGATGCCATTAAAAATACCATCATCAATATCCTGTATTTTGGTGTTCAGTTTATGAAGCCAATTTAAAAATAAATAAATAAATAAATAAAACTTTAGTTAGAAGAAAAAGAAATGCAGAACTCTGGAGTATATCTGCCAAAATATTAAATAATTTTTACATTTTGTCAAGATGTGTCCCATGATTCAAAAAAAGATAATATTATTTACCTGATCTAACACTTATTTCATAGGCAGAGAAATTCTATTTCAGCCATTCAAATTTTGCACACTTATGCCAACAGGAAATATGGCTCAGCTTTCCATATTTTCAAACTTCTGCAGCAAGTGAGCATGTGTAGCATTAATAATAATAATAACAATAATAATTTCATTAAGCAATATTACCTTTATATCTAAAGGATCAAATAGTTGTAAGAAAGACCTACAGACCATGTCAGCATTTCTCTTTTGCTTCTTTTTTTTTACTAGTATGCTACTATACTGATAAAAAGATACAACTATTGTCACTGTCCTTTTCATACAAAAATATAGAAATTCTCAGCGCCACCTATTGGTATAGCATGAAAATATCTAACAAGCAAATTGGCTCACCACCTGTAGGACAGAAAGTGGGAAATACTGATGAATATCAGATGAAGAAATGCATCCTTTCACTATGATTTTTTGTTATTATTACTATTATTGTTTTTTTAAAACAGGTGTTTCAAATATTTATGAAAGTTAAACAAGTTCTGTTACAATCATTTATGTTCAGCAGGAGTATAAATTTTCTCCTGCTTCATAAATCATTTAAGTAACAAAACAGAAGTTCAAAATTAAATGAATTCATAAATTCAGTTGAATTAAGTTAACCTAGAACAAGCATAGTTGTTGATAATAAGAAGAAAAGCTCATCAGGAGTTATGAATGCAATAAAATCAATAACAAAAGAATTAAAACTTATAAGCTCTTATAAACAACTCAATATCTACTTTTTTGTTTCTAGTTGTGGGATGCTTCCTTGTCTAGAGAAAGAATAGCCAGAAAAATTCATAACAGTTGAAGAAAGTAGGAGATCATTAGTCCCTTGAAAGGTGTAATGAACCACTGTTATCTAGACTTTAATATTCTAGTCATAGTAGTTATTTCTTTTTCTTTTACAGTCAAAGCAAACACAGTGCCTTCTGAGGACAATTAATCTCACCAGTTGCAAATACCATTCATCTTTGGGTGGAAGGAATTACCTTAGTAACTATCTTTCTCCATTGACTGAAGAAGAAGACTAGATTACCAGGCATGCTGCTTTGAGATAACTGATTGTAGGCAAATCTTACTGTTAAGATGCAAGTAAAAGGCAAAATTAAAAAAAAAAAAAAAAAAAAAAAAAAAAGCCACCCTTCATTACATTAAAAAATGTATTTAAGAACATGCTTACATGCTTAAGTTCAAGAATGGGAAGAGCTGTACCAAAGTCAATGGAATTGCTCAATAGAGGCCTTGGAGAGGAAAAGGAAATAAGGAAATAGATAGCAAATAAGGAAATTGATAGCAAATTTCAAACTTTTCATTTAACAAGTTTCAAATGAGTCTCATTTTCATTTCCCTGAAAACTTTCATGACATTAATCAATGTTTTTATAAACAGTTATTAAAATATTTACTGAAATCTCTTCTTAGTGAAGAGAACCAATTTCATCAACCATTTTTAAAACTTCCTTTTATTTGCTTTCTATATTGATTAAATTCTGAGGTAAAAGTTGTGATAAAAAATATATCTGAAATAAATCTATGTTTGCGCAGGATACTCTTGTTTGAAACCCAAAGTAGATTTTAATGAAGAAAATTTTCATGTAAGATATTTGGGTCACATTTACTATTTATAATATTGAAATTCAGCATTTGAAAATAAGTTTACTGAACCAGACCTGAATATAAAGATCTTCTATGTAGGAACTTGTATCTGGGAAAAAAATAAAAATAAATTTAAAAAAAAAATAGTAGGTTAATTAACTGATTAATATTTGGGAAAGCCAATTAATAAGTATTTAATCCACTAGACATATAAATTAAAAATAGAAATGCACATGGTATATATTGTCTATACCAAGAGTTGAAATTCTGCATCCTACTAGGCATAGAAGAGGAAAACTTACAACAGAGAACATGAATTAAGAGAAGGCCTCTGGATGGAGATGGACAATACAGGCCAGAAAGTCAAAGCTGAGATGGAGAGAAGAATCAGACTTCTAGAAAGAAACAAGACTGGAGAATAATAGCCTGTTTTCTCTCCTGCAATTATCACTGGAGATAGTGCTATTGACTTTAAAAGGAAAAGATTAGACCATCATTAGAGCATACATTTATTCTGCCCTTGAGCTGGTATTCACGCTTCTATTTAAGTCTAGTCCATAATGTAGTGCTCCTTTTGTTTTATTTAGTGTCTCCTCCTCTGCATTCCTATGTGCTTGGTTTGTGGTTTTTTTTGTTGTTTTGTTTTTTGTTTTTTTCTCTGTATGGATGCTAGTTATGTTGAACTCAGTTACACTGGTGCTTGTATATTTGAAGAAAAGATAGTTGTCAGAGTTATCTGAAGTTGTGCTAGAAGAAACACTTAATCATTCAAGGATTATTATTACTCTGTGTCACGCTCTATTTCTCCCCTTTCTCTCCTAAGGTACTGTAGAGTCTATAATGAAGTGAATCCAAACGACTACTCTGAGACTGGCAAAGAACCTGATATGCACACAAAATATTCTTTTAACATTGCTCTGAACTAATCATCCAAAGGGATTTTCTGTTTCATGGGATTCTCCTATGCATTTTTCTCCTAGTGTGATAGCACAGACAAAACATCAGAAGCACTGGTAAAAAGGATAGTATGCTTTTCAGTCTGCAGGACTTCATAAAAACTCCAGAGTCTGAACCAGCCTCTTGGTAGTAATGGTGGAATGCCAGCAACGCTGGAAGTATTAGCATCTGTAGGGTAGATTCCCTGCCTTGTCCCTTTTCTCACTATACACATGCAAGAGTGTAGGCTCACCTCAGTAGGACATAAGGAAGGTGCAGCTGCATGGCTGCTTGGTACTTGAAGTTTCTATTCCCCTTGTACTGATTCAACTATCACAGTGAACAAGATAGGTTAAAGCCTCTACTTCTAAGGACTGCTGCTGAGTAGCACTAAATCAGATGATGTTTTGTCAGTAAAAGAAAGCTTAGAGATATATTTACACAATTTGAAGTTTTAGCAAGACCTGTGAAACTATGGATGACATTTAGTTTTCATCTTTATTATTTTTTAACAAATCTCCCAAAGAGTGAAACTATCAGAGAAGCCTGAGCAGTGGCTGGCAGACCCTGACAATATTTCCCCCAAAATAAGCAGCATTTTTTATGCTTTGTAATGATCAGGGTTTGCTCCAAACTCATCCAGCATTTGTCTCTCAGATTCTTTCCTTCAGTCTTCCTCATTCTGTTTCCTTAATATTTTTTCTCCCTCCTGAACTTAGTCTTCTTCCTGCCTATTACTGTCTTTACAATTAAATACTTCAAAACAACCATTTTCGACAAATTAGGAAAGTAACATGCTGGTTTTTCTAGTGAACTTAGCCCTTTTTTCACATAATCACAGAATCATCTAGGTTGGAAGAGACCTCCAAGATCACCTAGTCCAACCTGACACTAACAATCCTCCACTAAACCATATCACTAAGTGATACATCTAAACATCTTTTAAAGACCTTGAGGGATGGTGACTCAACCACTTCCCTGGGCAGTCCGTTTCAGTATGGTTTTCAGAGGTTTTCAGTATGCACAACCTACTTAGGACACACTGACTAAGAAGACTTTGCTTCTAATCTAAGATTGTTAATTTTCATTCACTTCTTATTTAATTTCCCACAAACATTACACTAGTTCATCCTGTGAGATTTGTACCAGGGAAAATACAGTTTGAAAGGTACAAGAATGGCTCTAACAGTGGAGATGCTCTCTGAAAGGACCCCTAAATCCTAGGCTATTTCTTTTCTTCCATCAACACTCACTCTGAGTGTAGAGGCCTGGGTCTAGGTCACCTTATGAAGTCTCAAATTATAGACTCCTTGCAATGCCATATTCCCTTTCAGTTCCATATTCCCTTTCCATCACAAAGCTTTAGGATGACACTAATGGCAGATATAGTCCTAAAACTGGATCAACACTAGGTCTCTGTCATGTACAGAGAGATATATGGGGGTGGAGGGGGTGTGAGGTATAAATCAATAAATCATGATGTATGCTTTCAAATAATACATGATATTTTTCAAAATTTTTATAGTTTTCTGAATAAATGTTAAGTTCAATTGATTTTATATACATCACCATATTGGTGGCTCTCCACCTTTTCCATCTATACATAGAAGCAAGCCACTAAACAAACTTTCAGTCTATTAAGCTACAAACTATCCTTTTTTAAAAAGAAGAAAAAAAAAATGTTTCAAATACATCAAAAGACAAGAATCCTGTGGGAAAACTATGTCCCATTCCATACCTCCTTTTGTCACTAAATAGAACCTTAAACCTCTTCAGTGTCTTTATAAGGGGCTTTGCTTCCCAGATGCATTATCCCACCCACTTCCTCTCCATATCTTATTGTCATCCCCTTTGAGGTTTATTTCCTTGTTTGTCCTTTTGAAATGCTGGCATTTGTAAGAAGGGAGTTTCAAAGACATTGTGCTCAAGCCTTGATGGCAAAGGGTCTTCTCATCGATACAACTGCCCACACTTCTTTCACACTCTTTGAAAAGGATCTAGAAAATAACAAATATTAAGCTGCTAGTATTGGCTTTATTTTAAAGTGGCTTCCTTGTTTCCCTCCACAAGTCTTTTTATTTTGTCTTTTTTTTTTTTTTTTTTTTTTTTTTTTTTTCAAAAAGACACTTTCTGGGAAAGGGATTACTCCCACTGAAGCTGACAAAAGTTTTGTCTTTAAAACAAGTGATAGTAAGAGTGGGCCTGCACTATTTTGAACAGCTTGAGGATGTATTATATAAGTGTATAGCTCAAGACAAAAGGTATGAAAAGTTTTTGGAAGAACAATAATAAAATAGCTTGTTTGTTTGTTTGTTTTGTTTTACAATATAGAAATTAAAATAATTGTATGCCTATGGAGTGCTTGCCCATTTCTTTACTGTACGTCAAAAACTTAATTCTGCAATCTTCAATGTGTATGCTTGCTGGAGACAAATTGAATATTTCATAGGCTGGCTCAGCAGCCAAGGTAGAGCTGAGTAAATCAAGAGTAATTCCTTTACAGATAATTAAGTTATGAGCCAGTATGAGCCCAGAAGAAGTGTGTGAAGATTGAAACCCTGTAAATACATTTGTGTCCAGAACAGATAAGAGCATTATAAGTATTTAAAAGGATGTTATTCAATAAATTAGTACCCAATAAAATGCAGTAAAGATATAATCTATTTTGACCCATTTTAATCAAGTAAATATAGAGGTTTTATTTTTTTATATTTTTTTCTAAAATTATGGAACTCCAAAAACCCTAGTAACTAACATCTCTAGCTAATGACAAAAACTGTACCCCAAGAAAATTCATACAGGTTAATGCATGAGTCAAACTTTAAAGATGTTATACTTGATATATATAATTATTTTCCATGTATTTTTATATTTTTACATAATTTATGTCTTTTCAGTACTTCAAAATTTCTTTTAACAAGGTATGTTTGACATTTCAAGTAAGACTTATAGGAACTTTGGGGGAGTTTATTACCATTTGTGGATACTTTGTGTCCAATTGTCAAAAGTCGAGTCCAAGTTAATAAAAACTGGTTCAGAAAATAAGTCTAAGCAGACAGCAAATTATAAAAAGTGGACATTGACATAACATTCTGTTGCAAACTGCTTTTATCAATATGGATGAACAGATGTCTGACTAACTACGCACCAAATTATTCTCTGAAAAATATCTGACTTAATTCTATTTACAAGTTTCAGAAAGAGATTTTTTTTTTAATGAAATGTGAGATTAAATTAATTTGTACTTAAAATAAATCTTCTATGAACCTTTATTTTGGATTTGTTAACAAGTTCATTTCTTCCCAACATAATAATAAAGAAAATAATAAAATAAAGGATTAATGAGATAAGTCTCTCTTCTTTAACTGAAAATTAAGAAATATTATCCTTGCTTAATAACTATTTTATAAAAATATACACCTCATTTCTGCAACATAATTCAAGAAGAATAGTCCAATTTATAATCCTAATGAAAGAAGAATGTCTGTCTCCCTGTACTTTGCAATAGTAACCACTGAACATCTGTATTTTGTGTTTTTCCTCAGTGATGGTATTTAACAGGTTATAGCATATGACAACAGAGTATTTTGTTTCTCAATGATGAAGTTTAAACCTCATGAGGTTTAAACACCGATGTGAAGAATCTATCTGAATGACTAAGCATCTCTTCTTGGATTGATATAACTTAAAATGATGCTATCTAGATTCTACTTACTTATAAGGTCTCCTCACTACCGATCTCTGTTGTTAAACAGCTGGGGCTAGATGAATCAGTCAGATGAGTCAAAATAAGCAACTTTTAGTCAAAATTAATATCACTACAAATTAAATTATATTAATTCTCTCTATCATTTTATTCTCAGACTGTGGACAGGTACTGAAGAGGATTGTAATTCCAGATATTTGTTACTTCCCCCTTGTTGGCAGCAGCAGTCAGATGGACTTGTTCCCATGAATACTTTCTAACCTGCTTCAAACAGAAATCATCTGTATTAGTCTGAAGAGTTTGAATGAGAAGCGCCCACATAATTCTTACTGTTGGCAGAGTTGAGAGAGTAGGACCTCTGAGCAGTGTGTTGAGGATCAGATTTGGGGACTTCTGCTTGTAAGAATGAGCATTTATCTTCTCTTTGTTCAGCTTAATACAATATTCTGAGCACCAGGAGCAGCTAGTATTAGCTGCTATAGCTAGTATGTATATATATTTTATATTTATATAATTTATATATAATTTTTTTATATATATATATATATATATTTATATAATTTATATATATATTATATATGTATATAATATACACATATATATATATACACAGAACTAAGAGAGGCCTACAGAACTAAGAGAGGCCTCGAGATTAACTCCCCTTGTCCTTATGGGGGACTTCAACTTGCCAGACGTTAACTGGGAGTGCCACACGGCAGACACGAGCAAGTCCAGGAGGTTCATGAAGCACCTAGATGATAACTTCTTGGTGCAGGTGCTAACGGAGCCAACTAGGAAAGGTGCCCTCCTAGACCTATTGCTAGAAAACAGAGAGGGCCTGGTGGGAGATGTGGTGATTGGTGGCCGCCTCGGTCATAGCGACCATGAAGTGGTTGAGTTCAAAATTTACGGCGACAGAAGGAAAAGTGCCACCAAAACCTTATCCCTAGATATGGGAAAGGCGGACTTCTGGCTGCTCAGGGAACTAGTCAGCAAGGTCCCCTGGGAAGCTGCTCTTGAAGGCCTCGATGTCCACCAGTGCTGGTCATTCTTTAAGCGATGCCTCCTAGAAGCACAAGAACAGGCAGTTCCTAAATATCGCAAGTCAGGCAGGCGGGGCAGGAGGCCGGCGTGGCTGACCAGGAACATTCTAATGGAGATTAGGTGGAAACAGAGAGTCTTTCGCTACTGGAAGGAGGGCCAGGTGACATGGAAAGAATACAGGGATGCTGTTCGTGTTTGTAGGAAGAAAATTCGTGTGGCTAAAGCACACCTAGAGTTGAAGCTGGCTGTGTCTGTGAGAGATAATAAAAAGGGGTTTTTAGATATGTGAATGGAAAAAGGAGAACTAAAGAATACATAGGGCCGCTCCTTGATAGGGAAGGTCTCCTCACAGACAATGACATAGGCAAAGCAGAGACGCTTAACAACTTCTTTGCCTCTGTCTTCAATGCCGATGATGGGCTTCGGGACCCAGGGTGCCCTGAGCTGGAGGACCGGGACGGTGGGGATGACAAACTCCCAACTGACCCTGAACGTGTGTGGGATTTGCTACTCCACCTGGATCCCTACAAGTCCATGGGTCCGGATGGGATTCATCCCCGGGTGCTGAAAGAGCTGGCGGACGTCATCGCAGAACCTCTCTCAATTATTTTTCAACTATCCTGGGAGTCTGGAGAGGTCCCGGTAGACTGGAAGCTGGCAAATGTTGTGCCGATTTTCAAAAAGGGTCAGAAAGAAGACCCTAGCAATTACAGGCCTGTCAGTCTCACGTCAGTGCCTGGTAAAATCATGGAGAAGATGGTTCTCAAACTTATTGAGGCGCACCTGGGGGACAAAGCAGTCATTGGTCCCAGCCAGCATGGGTTTGTGAAGGGTAGGTCCTGCCTAACTAACCTGATTTCCTTTTATGATAAGATCACCCGTATGGTGGACCAAGGGAAACCAGCTGATGTGATTTTTTTGGACTTCAGCAAGGCATTTGACACGGTTTCCCATAGGATCCTACTGGACAAAATGTCCACCATACAGCTAAATAAAAACATCATCCGATGGGTGAGCAATTGGCTAACGGGCAGGGCCCAAAGGGTTATGGTGAATGGGGCTGCGTCAGGCTGGCGGGCGGTCACCAGTGGGGTCCCTCAAGGCTCCATTTTAGGGCCGGTACTTTTCAATATTTTTATAAATGATCTGGATGTAGGAATAGAAGGTATTTTGAGCAAGTTTGCTGATGACACCAAACTTGGAGGAGTTGTGGACTCGGATGAGGGTGGAAAGGCCTTGCAGAGGGATCTGGATAGGTTGGAGAGCTGGGCGATCACCAACCGCATGAAGTTCAATAAGAGTAAGTGCCGGGTCCTGCACCTGGGACGGGGAAACCCTGGCTGCACGTACAGACTGGGCGATGAGACGCTGGAGAGCAGCCTAGAAGAGAGGGATCTGGGGGTCCTGGTAGACAGCAAGTTGAATATGAGCCAGCAGTGTGCCCTGGCAGCCAGGAGGGCCAACCGTGTCCTGGGGTGCATCAAGCACGGCATCGCTAGTAGGTCGAGGGAGGTGATTGTCCCGCTCTACTCTGCGCTGGTGCGACCTCACCTCGAGTACTGTGTGCAGTTCTGGGCACCACAGTATAAAAAGGACGTGAAACTGTTGGAGAGTGTCCAGAGGAGGGCTACGAAGATGGTGAAAGGCCTGGAGGGGAAGACGTACGAGGAACGGCTGAGGGCACTGGGCCTGTTCAGCCTGGAGAAGAGGAGGCTGAGGGGAGACCTCATCGCAGTCTACAACTTCCTCGTAAGAGGGTGTCGAGAGGCAGGAGACCTTTTCTCCATTAACACCAGCGACAGGACCCGCGGGAACGGGGTTAAGCTGAGGCAGGGGAAGTTTAGGCTTGACATCAGGAGGGGGTTCTTCACTGAGAGAGTGGTTGCACACTGGAACAGACTCCCCAGGGAAGTGGTCACTGCACCGAGCCTGACTGAGTTTAAGAAGCGATTGGACTGTGCACTTAGTCACATGGTCTGAACTTCTGGGTAGACCTGTGCGGTGTCAAGAGTTGGACTTGATGATCCTTAAGGGTCCCTTCCAACTCAGGATATTCTATGATATATATTATATATATGTTATATAAATATAACTATATATAGCTAATATAGCTAATGTTAGTTCTAAAAAAAAGTTCCACTTCTGAACAACACTTTTTCAGCCATCTTAGCATTTTTAGAAGGAACTTAAATTTAGTACTACTTAAAAATCAGCATAGTTTTTCAACATGCCCATGACTTTTCTTAGTTAAGAGGCATTTCTTTTTTATACTTATATATTTTTGTGTGATCAAAACAAAATCTATGTTAAAAAAAAAAGAAATCTTGATGATGCTACTGTAGCAGCACTGATAGCTCTGTATCTGCGAGAGGAACTCCTGTTTAGAAATTTTTTACAACTAAATGTCATGTAAATCCAATAAGAGTTATGTAAACTAAAGAAAAATCTTGTTAACACCTTAAGGGACTCTTGTACCAGGAAAGATACAAAAACTTTCCTCATATCTGAGGACAGGGAATGTGAAAGCAACTACCGACAGTTGAAGGTGAAAGAAAGTATATTCTTTCTGTTTACTTACCCTTGGTAGAGTTTAAATTGTTTCAAGATGAAAGAGTTTATGTTGGAATTGAGCTGATTTAAATCTGTTTGCTCTGCTGCTGCTCTTTTTATAGCATCTGTAACATTAGCTTCTGCTCAGGTAACTGTTTGCTAATGGGCAATAGACCACCAGCTAATTCCAGAAAGAACAAAGACAGATATTGTACAATCAATATTCAGGTAGAGATGTACTGATTCTCAATTTTCTGCTCCTACCATTCACTAGAGAAACTACTCAATGTCTGCAGCCAAACCACCTTGATGCTGACAATTTCTCAAGCTAAACAAGGGTGGATCTGTTCAATATTTAGAGAAGAGACTTTCAAGATAATGTCATGATGCTTTTCAAAATATTATGAATTATTTTATATGAGCACACTTTCTTCTTAATATCTTCAGAAAATGAATCAGCAAAGAGTAATTAAAAATAAGGTCTTACGAAACTTACAAATCTAGCAAAGATTTTGTAAATGTAGTCTGTTGCTAGTAGCATATACCAGCTCCCTTTCCTATTGAAAATTTTACTTATTCAATTTATTTGATGCCTCTCCCTCTTGTCATTCCCAAAACAGCAGTACCTACTTTACCAGCTAGTTACTAAATAACATGAATAATTGATTATTTAGATGACTTTTGGTAAGTAATTGCAATACAGACTGTCAGACCATTAAATAGATAGATAGATAGACAGACAGATTTGACAGTGGAGTGGGAAGGCATGGGTGGAGGAACCAGGCACATAGCAGGAAGGATGGAGCTGACCTCTGCAGCACCCATGGAGACAGAATGCCTTTAAAGGAGTTTGGGGGTGAGGAGGGAGTCTGGTGCTGGATGACCACTGATCCAGCAATTCCTACCCTCTCCTTACACTGTAATTGATGGGAAATCTTTGTTTATTGTTTTAGTTTATTTATCTTTTTGTTTTGTCCCCCTCTACTCTGTCCTTGTGAAGCCCCACATGGAATATTGCATCCAAGTCCGAGGCCCCAGTAAAAAAACGATGTGGGTCTGTTAGAACAGCTCCAGAGGAGGGCCACAAATATGATCAGAGGGCTAGAGAACCTTGTCCTACAAAGAAAGGCTGAGAGAGATGGAGATGTTCAGCCTAAAGAAGAGAAGGCTGTGACCTTATTGCCTTATTGCAGCTTTTCAGTACTTGAAGGGGGCTTATAAAAAAAATGGAGAGCAACTTTTTGCTTGGGCAGTTAATGACAGGACAAAGGGGAATGGTTTTAAATTAAAAGAGGGGAGATTTAGTTTAGAGGTTAGGAGGAAATTATTTACTCAGATGTGAAAAGTGTTAATTTGATTCGTGTCAGTATGGAACAATGCTAGGGCTGCATGATGAAATATAACCTTCTATTTAAGAAAAACAGAGTGATTAGTGCACATAGTTTTTATATCATGCAAACGAAGGGTACAGCAATTTGTGTAAATAGAGGGTTTGAAGGGCGAACATTGAGACTCTAGTCTGGTAGATAAGAGGACCAAGGAGTTTTTTTAGGAAACTTCTGACTTTTGCATGGGACGCTGCCCAAGCGTCTGATATCCAGCAAAGAGATCCACCAAATAAGGAGAAAGGGGAGTTGAAGGACAAAGCCTGGGAAGAAGACTATGAGCCTTCAGCACAAGAGACCCCCAGAAAGACCACCAGAGACTGATACGCATGCATCCAGAGAGGGTTTGGATTCTGGGAACTAATTATAATAACCCTGCCTTTTCTAGGAATAGTGATGAATATGTATTAGTCTAGGAGCATAAAAATCAGCCCCCTGATGTAACAGGTGTGCATCTTGGTGGAGCAGAGACTCCCGGTGCACCCAGAGCTGTTTGCTTGCCTCTATTCACTTAATAAATTACAAACTTTAATTTTAATCCTATCTGGGACTCAGTCATTTATCACACAGAGGGTGGTGAGGCACAGGAACAGCTTGCCCAGACAGGTTGGTTTCCAATCCCTAGAGGTGCTCCAGACCAGGCTGGATGAAGCCCTAGGAAACCTGATCTAGGGGGTGGAATCTAGGGTGGCTGGAACTAGATAATCTTTAAGTTCACTTCCATCCTGAGCCATTCTATGATTTATGACTGTGGTGGTTTTACTCGGGTGGGCAGCCAAGTTCCACCACAGCCACTCTGTCACTCTCCCTCCTCAAAGGGAATGGGGCAAGAATATACAACACAAAGAAAGCAAGGGCTGAGATAAGAATCGGGAGATCGCTCAACAATTATTTTGTTGGGCAAAACAGACTCCGAGTAGGGAGATAGTAAGATTTATTGCCTATTACTAACAAGCTAGAGAAGTGAGAAACAAATGAAAGAAACCAAAAATGCCTTCCCCCCATTCACCCTCTTCCTCCTCCTCCCTGAGTGGTGCAGGGGAATGGGGGTTACAGTCAGTCTATAGCACTTTGTCTCTGCTGCTCTCTCAGAGTCACTCTCTGCCCATGCTCCATGTTGGGTCCCTCCCACGGGATGCCATCCTTCTCAAACTGATCCCGAGTGGGCTTCCAACAGGCAGCAGCTCTCCAAGAACTGCTCCAGATATGGGTCTGTACCACGGGGTCCATCCATCTGCTCCAGCACAGGTTCCTCCATGTGCAGCAGCTTCTGCCAGGTCACCTGCTCCTTCATGGGCTCCTCTCCACAGGCTACAGGTCTGGCTTGGAATCTACTCTGGCAGGGGTTCTCTACAGGCCTCAGACTCCTTCAGGCCACATCCACCTGCTCCACCATGGTCTCCTTCATGGGCTGCAGTGTGGAAACCTGCTCTGCCATGGTACACCATGGGCTGCAGGGGGACAGCCTGCTCCACCAGGGTCCACTCCACAGGCTGCAGGGGAACTTCAGTTCCGGCACCTGGAGCACCTCCTCCCCCTCCTTCTTCACTGACCTGGTGTCTGTCAGGCTGTTTCTCACTCCTCTCTCTCCCAGCCTCTGTTCCCCCACATTTTTATTTATTTATTTATTTTCCCCCTTTCTTAAATATGCTCTCACAGAAGCGCAAACATCACTTATTGGCTCAGCTCTGGCCAGCAGTGCGGCCCTTATCTAACATGGGGCAGCTTCTGGATTCTTCTCACAGAAGCCACCTCTATTCCCCCCCCTACCAAAACCTTGCTACATAAACCCAGTACAATGATTCTATGATAGATAGATAGATAGATAGATAGATAGACAGATAGATTAAAGAAACAAGTGATTTTTTTGTTACCATTTAAATTAAAAGAAAAGAGAAATAAAGAATCTGTTTGTCACTAAGGTTCCAACTTTTAATAACTGTTGATAAACTAAAGTAAGTCAACAGTGAAAGCAACTACTCTATAGTATTCAAAAACTTGAATGGACCTGAATTTTACTTAAACCAAAGAGTAAACTTATCTGAATGACTTATCCCAAAGGAACAGGAAGATGAATCTTTCAGTGCTCTAGATCTAACTGGATAAACAACTCAAAAAAATGTTTGCAATGGAAAGAAACCAAATAGGAACAACAAAGTATATGTAGGAATAAAAAATAAAAAGAGAAAGAGAGAATGAAGTTAGGAATGGTTATACTTCTATACCTCTTACATGTTATTTGTGAGTCAAGACATAGGAATTTGTTTCAATCACATAAATAAAATAATTTTATAAAATGTAAAGGAAAAGAAAAAACTAAGAGTAATATGCAATGAAAATAAGAAGTTGACTATTAAAATTAATATATTCCTTAGTTTTCTGTGAAATTAATGATGTTGACCATGATGACAAAGGTATGGTGATAATTATGTCAATAGAAGTTCAGAAATAGAAATTAATGTAACTGAGGTGGATGCAAAATATAAAGACTTTAAAGTGTTGAAATCACAGAGGGACCAAACCTTATCTATTTCAGGAACTGCAGCAAAATCAAGCTGTAAATTGCAGAGATCATAACCAGAATTTGTAGTAAAAGTTTATATCCTGAGTTGTTTCATAATAGTGGAAAACAGAATATGAAGCATGAAAAAGGTTCATTCTGAAAGACAATTGAAAGAAAGAATAAGATTTTGCCAGCCTAAACTGATTCATTGAAAAATAAATGATTTTCTACAACAGGAAACAAAACAAACAAACAAACAAACAGATCTAATCAATCTGATACCAAAAAAAAAAAAAAAAAAAATTCTTAGTTAAGTTGAAGAGTTGAAGGGGGGTCAGCAGCGGGGGGAATTGAAATGGGAATTATGAGATGGTTAATGAAATGACCAAAGAAAAGGTGAGAACAGGAGTACAGAACAAGGAGTACCAAGCTCAAGGGAGCCTGTCACTAAAGCTCCTCAGTGACTGGTTTCTGGAGTGATTTCATTAATATTTTCTTTAATAACCTTGAAAGAAATATGAAATATGTAATTTGTAAGGAAAATTGGGATACCATGCAGAAAGAACTAAATGGGCCTGAGTACTCGAAAAATAGGAATAGAATGAAATTCAATACTATTAAATATATGGCCATACATTTAGTAATTAGTAATTTTTTTTTTTTTCAGTAAATCTGGAATTCATGGATATGACTGAGGAAGAGAATCTGTCTCTACACAGCATAGACAACTGCCATGAAAGTAATATGACCATGAAGAATGCAAAACTAATCATATAAAGTATAATTTGAAACATTTTCAGAGGAAATAACCAGGAATTGATGACAAAACATACAATGTGTACAAGGCCAAGGTAGAGTGTCATTCAAAATATTGTATATAATTCAATCACCTACAATCAAGAAAAGATGTATTGAGGCTGAAATAGGTTGTAGAAATACACTGAAGTTGAGGAGAAAGCCACCTCACAAGCAGTAACAAAATGTTCTTTAGTAGTTTAGACAAATAAATGAAGACCAAGAAGGAAAGAAATTACATTGAGAGAGTGAACACCAGGAAAAGGAGTTAAAATCATTTAATTTAAATGATAAATATAGAATCATTTAGGTTGGAAAAGACCTTCAAGATAATGAAGTCTATGTTGTGGTTTAATCCACCTGGCAGCTAAGCACCACACTCACCCTCCCCTCCACAGTGGGATGGGAGTGATAATCAGGAAAAAAATAAAAATTGTGGGTTGAGATAAAGAGAGTTTATTAGGACAGAAAATAAATAATAATGATAATAATAATAGTAGTAATAATAATGTGTACGAAACAAGTGATGCACAATGCAACTGCTCCCCACCCAATACCAATGCCCATCCCATCCTTGAGCAGTGGTCCTCTTCCCCCAGACAGCCACCCCATATTTAATGCTCAGCTTGATGTCATGTGGTATGGAATACCCCTTTGGCCAGTTTGCATCAGCTGTCCTGGTTCTGTCCCCTTCCAGTTCCTGCTGCAGCCCCAGCCTGCACTGCTCTGCAGCAATTAAAACACATTATCAACATTATTCTCATCCTAAAGCCAAAACACAGCACCATACCAGCTACTAGGAGGAAAATTACTTTTGTTCTAGCTGAACCAGGACATCCCAAATACTATATCTACACATCTCTTAAATATCTCCAGGAATGGCAACTCCTCTGCTTCCCTGGGATGTTTGTTTCAATGCCTAACCACCCTTTCCATGAATAAATGTTTCCTGACATCTAAACCTCCCCTTATGCAACTTTGGGCCATTTCCTCATGTCCTATCACTTAAACCTGAGAGAAGAAACCAACACACACCATGCTGCAACCTCCTTCCAGGTAATTATAGGGATGGATGAGGTCTCTCTTGAGCCTCCTTTTCTCAAGACTAAACTCCAGTTCCTTCAGCAGTCCTCATATGTCTTGTTTTCTAGCCCCTTCACCAGCTTTGTTGCTCTTCTCTTAATGAGTTCTGGAAACACAATATCCTTCTTGTAGTGAGGGGCCTTACCAGCGAGTGTGGTCTTACTGGTGCCAAGTACAGAGGGACAGTCACTTCTCTAGTCCTGGAAGGAAGGAAGGAAGGAAGGAAGGAAGGAAGGAAGGAAGGAAGGA
>CM021733.1:78116075-78134079 GCA_011075105.1 Heteronetta atricapilla
GAAGGAAGGAAGGAAGGAAGGAAGGAAGGAAGGAAGGAAGGAAGGAAAGAAAGAAGGAAGGAAGAGAAAGAGAGAGAGAGAAAGAGAAAGAGAGAGAGAATGGGAGAATGAGAGAATAAGAGAAAGAAAGAGAAAATGAGAGAAAGAAGAAAAAAGAAAAGAAAGAAAGAAAGAAAGAAAGAAAGAAAGAAAGAAAGAAAGAAAGAAAGAAAGAAAGAAAGAAAGAAAGAAGTGATATATTTAAAGTGGAACTTGTTTAATTTATTTAAGGGATTATGTAATATACTATTACATAATAGTATGTTGTAATTAAATAATACTTGTTGTAGCAGGAGCTGAACAACATTAAAAATTAGTTTTCTCCCAGTTCTATATTCATAAGAATTTGCTGATTTACCAGTAGAACTGACTTATCACAGGCAAATGTAAAATCAGAATTGCAACCCTTTGTTGTTATGCTAGAGGAAAACCTTAATCAACAGCAGCAGTACATGCTGTATACAATTTTAGTTGAATTGTATTTAGCACAACAATTTAGTAATGGAAATGGAAGTGTTTGTTACGTTAGTACATTTCCAATTCTTTATTTTATTTATTTTGTTTGTTTGATTTCTAAAACAAATGAGATTTTTATTATTATTTTATTATTTATTCTGAAATTGTTACTGTTTTGCCACTTTATTTTTCATTCATCTTTCAATTTTTAAAAGGTAGGTTTATATTGTAGATTAGTAACTGGCAAGATTGTAGGTGTGAAGTCTGGTGCAACATACTGTTTCAGGATTTTCCAGGGACTCTAGTTAGAGCTCTGTATGTCCCATTGGGAAGGTAAAAACCATCTGTTTCTAATGGGATAAAGCTTCTGTTTCTGACCCTGCAGGGCTGCAAGATATTGAACTTACAGTCTACCTTATGTCTAGAGGCAGAATGCATTTGGGAAAAAAAAAAAAAAAAAAAAAAAAAAAAAAAAGCTGGGAGAAGGAAACAATTTTCTGTTTCTTTATTGCTTGAAATGAATCTGAACTTGAGAATGACAGAAAAAATCCATAAAGGAATGATGAAATGCAGGAGGGAGTAAAACATTGCATTCACATAATTTGTCACAGTGATCTAAGATTAGGACACAGTTAAATTCATAGCATCATAGCATAGCTATCACTCGCAGAGCTGATAAAAGTGTGAATTCATTAAAAGAAAACTGATTTTAGAATTGGCCTGTTCAGCATAGTGTAATAAAACATTTGAGTATCCAGTATCTACAGGTAGTTAGATAATGAGGATACAAAAATATAAAACTGACTTTGTGACTTTTTCTACAGAAAAAGCTGAATATGTAACAAGACTAGGATTTTTACAAAATATTATTCACTGGTAAGTAAATCAAGCAAGGCAAAGTGAAAAGGTAAAATAAAGAAATGTAGAACACTATTCTACCTGATTGACTCTTCAGTATAAATATAAGGGAATACACCTGCTTAATAGAAGTGATTAAATATTTCTCCTCCAAAAATGTGGGGACTTGATCCTTCTAAGGGGATAGATATCTAAATTGGCTACATAGATACCTAGTTCCCTGTACCCTCAGTGGTTCAATGAGATGCCTCTGGAAGCTTGGGGAAGGATATGCCTCACTTCATATTCTGCATCAGGAGAGAGAGCTCTTTCTATACTGACAGTATACAGAATATAGATGTCTACTTCCATCATGTGATCTTGAAATTAGGATTTAAGTCTTCTTACCTCTTCTCCTGGGAATTCAGGAACAAAATGGAAATGTGAATTATCCACATCATTAGGGATCCGTCCTGCTCACAGCTGCCCTTGCCATTCTGGTGGCCATCTTCATGTTAGCAGTTAGACCACATTTTGAGGATGAAGTAGGATATCAGACCCAAAGTAGGGACAGCAATTTCATTCTCATTCATCTACATCAACTAGTTCCTTTCTTACCATTTAAAAAATATTTTTTTTTTTTTTTTTTTTTTTTTTGTCCTGTAACTCTTATCTGCCTGATGGTAAAGTTAAAAGTGGAAAAACTCCACAGGTCTGGTTGTATGAGCACTCTGCCTTGTATGAACTATAAGACTCATATTTTTCAAGGTTCTCTGAAGACTTTGACATAGTTCAGGTGACTATTTGCGCTGCCTGATATGAATGAAGTTCCCAGCAATTAAAATTAAGCACTCAGGAGGCTTTAAGCTAAGAATGAAAACATCTAATTTAAATGCCATAGGAATTAGACAATTTTCAAAAGTAGGTACATATTGGATTTCTTTTAGGGACTTTGATGGAACTTAGGCTAATAGTATGTCACCTTTAATTCCTAAACTTGGATTTTCACAATAACTGCGAAGATGCATACTAAGCATGGATATTTAAAGTAAGTTGACAGGCTGTTTCTTGTATATTGCCAAAGTCATTATACCTAAGCATTACTAAAGGTAGAAAGAACTGGCTTTCCTTTAACTTTATTTTCTGTTTTGTTAAGATAAATATAAGATTGTGTGTCTATGCTTGTGTACATATACATGTCAGTAATAATATGTTTTTATTACATGAGCTAAAGAGTCAAATAGCCTATATTATTTATTTACTATGCAATTCAGAGACATCCACTTTAATAACTTCTATTTTTAAATACAAGGCAACAAGGGATGGATTAATGAGGCCTAATATTATAAAAATAAAATTAATGATACATGTTGAAAAATCATTTCACAACACAAGCTGGCAGGGGACTATTTTTCATTAGCATCCTGCATTCTATGAAGGTTCAACAGTGCAATTGAATGCATTATTTTATAAGCATATAAATATAGTTTTCATAACTGTGTAAATTCAGTTCTTTTACAAGATATTGATAGGCAGATTTTGGAAGGTTCTCCCAAACATATTTGATCCTGCTGAAACCCCTGAGGAAATAATATTTTTTCCCCAAAGTCAAAACAATAATATACATGGTTAGAAGAAGGGCAACAAAATTGTCAAGAACATAGAATTCTTGCACCAAGTGAAATTTAAAGGGCATGTTCAGGTTAGGTCCCTGTAAAGAGTTCACATTCCTATCTGTAACTGAATAGTCATATTGATTTCATATTCAAAAATCTTCACGAGAGTAAGGTTTAAATTGAGGTCAGATGTTCTTTGGCACTTCTGTTGCCCTTCTTGAACTCCATGGCACTATTCATATGCTCAAAATTAAATGTTTGCAAGGTCAGAGTCTCAGTCTGGAAATAACAAAAGGAAAAATAGATATGATAGAAAAGTAATTTTGAATGTCACACTGTAAAAATAAATAAATCATGTTAATATTAACAATAATAAAAAATCATCTAATGCTAAAAGCTAGTGTTTATTTCCAGGCTATGAAGATGCTTAGATTGAGTTGCAGAAAAGAATTTAGTGACTGGCCCCTCAGGAACGTTATTTCCTGTTACCAGCTTGGATTCTGTCTAATGAGATTTGGAAAAGCAAAAGGGATAGTCTTATAGAACAGATTTGAGTGGTTAGTTTTTGGGTATATGGCTGTGTACTAAGGTTTATAATGTTAAATAATGTCCTGTGGATACTAGTGTACACATTTCACATGCTTGGGAAAATCAGGGAAGAAAGGAACTTGAAAGAGAACACAAAGCCAAAATTATGCAGCTAGAGTTCTGTGGTTACCTGGTCTACTGTAATTGCTGGTCCTGCCTGTTCCTTTGCTTTTGGTTGGGATTTTTAGGCCTCTCCTTGTGCCAGCTCTGGTATTGCTGCACTCTTGACTTTCCTAACATCTTTCAGTAGCTTGATCAGTCACTGTTATTGTTCAGTTTTCTGTTGATATCAACTGATTTGAGGCAGTTCAAGAAAGAGTCCAACAAGTGTCAGAGCCTTTCAAAAGGAAATCACTCCAGTGCCTGTCCATAGGAGAGAAAGAAAACAACAGCTTGCAGTTTACGAGTCATGAATCTGTTGAAGAGCTCTTTTCCACAGGAAACTCCTAAAAGTTATACTCCTCCAAAGACATCAGTACAGTTGATTGCTGTTCAGTTTTTAGAAATCAAATTTTTAAAATTATATTACTGAGAAGGGCCTTGACGGGAATTCACAGGTGTTGGATTAAACATATGGCATTAAGATTAGCACTTAAAAGCATACTTTTAGATTTATATGTATATATATATATATATATATATATATATAATTATCCTTCTCTTCCTTCTTTATCGAACTTAAGCCACTCATTATATGGCAAGGTATAGTCAGTTACCACCTCCCTCTTTCCTAAAAAGGTATAAATTATCATCTACTATGTAAATTAAAACCACCTGGTTAAAAGAAAGGGCAATCCTTCCATTTCTACATGGGGAAACTGTTCCATCCTTTTTGGATTGCTTACATGTTTGCTTGAGAAGGGAGTGATCCCCTATTGTGTATGAGTGCCCTAGTCAACTGGCTGTAGAGTCATTCTGATCTTCTTGCCCTATGGAGATTCAGTTATTTCCTGGAAAGTGAGATGAAGGAGGCTGAGAAACTATGACCTTGGAAAAGGTCTTTGATGGCACTCACCAGGGAATTGTGGGTTCACCCAAAACAGGAATCAAACCTAAGCTTCCTCACATCATACTGTTGTGGTTTAACCTGGCTGGCAGCTAAACACCACACAGCTGTTCACTCACACTCACCGCTCCCTCTCTGGGATGGGGGAGAGAAATGGGAAAGTAAAGCCTGTGAGTTGAGATAAAGACAGTTTATTAAGATTGATGATGATAATAATAATAATAATCATAATAATGTGTACAAACAAGTGATGCAGTGATGCACAATGCAATTGCTCACCACCCTCTGACCAATGCCCAGCCCAACCCTGAGCAGCTGGCCCCCCACCCCGGCTAGCCACCCCTATATATTGTTCAGCATGACGTCAGATGGTATGGAATACCATCCTGCTGGCAGGACAGAGCGAGAAGCTGAAAAGTCCTTGGCTTAGTGTAAGCATTGCTCTGCAGCAATTAAAACATCAGCATGTTATCAGCACTCTTCTCATCTTATTCCAAAACATAGCAACCTACCATCTACTAGGAGGAAAATAACTCCGTCCTAACTGAAACCAGGATGCATACTCACTACTGAATTACCAATTTAAAGGTATAACAGCTTTTGCCTTTCTCAATAGACTGGCTATGCTATGCATCAACCCTGGCAAAATGGTTCTGATATCTATTTTATTAGTCAACATGCGATTTAGGCAGCATCTTGACACCTCACTGTTTAATGCTAGTGGAATTGGACTATCATACATACCAGGATCAAATGTCTATGAAATTTTACAAATGGGAATTTGGGTGTCCAATGGCTTTAACCTTGGATCTACTCATGAGTTGTAGAGGTTGAAATTTAGTGGTGCTGTAAACAAATGTGCTTTGTCAGTCAGGTATTAAATTGTTCTACCATGCACCACAACTTCATCTGGAGAGTTCTCCCTCCTCTTAGGAATATAATCAGTGCAACATAATATTAAATCCTATTTTTAGAAATATATATATATATATATATATATAATAATCAGATAGAGATGACAGGTATGACTGAATACAATATGCAATTTCCCTTAAGCTAGTATTAATACAAGTACTACTTTAATGCATTAAACTGTAAAAAGTGATTACTAGTTATGGGAGGATTTTTTGTCTGTATGCGTGGCAATGTGAGTTCATTGGGGTTATTTTCTCTTCCTCTGAACAGTTTTGATGAAGGTTCTGCTATGTTTCTGCTTCTGTTATATTTTTGAACTTAGTATTCCCATCATGATGCATACATCTTCTGCAATGTTATTCCAAGTATGTGTCAACAGAAAAAAAATGACAAAGAAATTGTAAAGTATGCTTAAAAAACATGCTGAGAACTAAAGGAGATAATCAGATTATTTGGATTTTGCTAATGTGACTCTGTTCATTTGATAAGCATTAAAATAAAATCCAAATATGATACAGAAACAAAAAAAAAAATCTGGAAAGCCTATGAAAAGTGAATGTTTAAGTTATGTAAGCACTTTTGAAAATCTTACTCTGCAGATGGGATTCATTCCTCTTAGTGCAGCTATGCAAAATCTAGCCTAGTTTAAGTAAGCTGTCTGGGGTCCTTTTGTAATCAGTGGAGAGAGACAGGTATATCCAGAGAAGTATTTTTCTCATTTCTATGCAAGGGAAGAAGTTCAAGGGGAAGTCTATTTTTCATATAACTAACCTGAGGTGAGATGACTTTGTTTGACTTTCTGTGACACCCAGTGGATGTCAAGATTAACAGGATTAATATTTTCTGATTTATTAAAGAGTAATGACCAAAACTTGAGTGTATTGTACACTTCTGCTTCGTTCCTTAGCCTAGACTCCCACTTGTGTAGGCTCCTGATGTACTGACATTGTGCTAGATCACTCAAAAGTTTGCTAGGACAATTGGAGTTTGTTTCTTCCTCTATCCCCCACACCCAGATCTGTTACAAAGTTTGAAAATGCTTAGGCTGACATTCTTAAAAAAACAAAAAAACTTTGCCCTGTTTCTTCCAAATGCATATATGAGCCAATAGTGTGTTTAATGCAAAGGAATGTTTGAATGTAAATACCCTGGCATTGTTTTTTTGTAATAGTATACTTCTTTTATATTTAATAAAATTACATTTCCTATAATGTTAACTTTCACAAGACTGTGCTCTTAAAATGCATTTTTTTTTTCTAAAAGTAAATAATAGAAAAAATCTAATCCAAATCTAATCTAATCTAAAAATTTCTAATTTTTTCAGCCCAAACCAAAACAATAATCCACATATATTTACAAAGATAAATAAATAAATACATTTATATACAGGAAACTTCCAACTTCTATAATTACAATGAAATACTAAAAAAAAAAACAAAACTGAATTTAGATGAAAATCAATCCTTTAACACTGAAGTAAATACTGAAATGATAAAATTCATTTTGCCTTGTATAAAATATAGACATGAGATTTTTTCATTTTTTAATGAAAATCTTCACCCTATATCTGCATTATTTTAAACTATCTATTTAAAACATCTCTAAATCTGTTTAAGCAATGTAAATACATTGTGATAATTATCTTTATAGAACATAAAATACTATCTGCTACTTTTTAATAGCTTTTTGGTGTGTATTTCCTTTGTGTTCACCATTCCACAGCTTTATTATTTGTATGTAGGCATGTATCTGTGAATTTGCATGCAGCTGTATGCAGGATTCAGCTGATGGTAGCTTTTATTTTTTTTATTATTTTTTTTATTTTTTCCAGCCGACAGGCAAAAGCTTGCATTTCTGTAACCATTTCACCAGCACAAGACAAAAGAAGATCAGGCACTGTCAAGATGACTTTTTGCTATCTATATTATTAAGTAGCATATTTAGTATGGGACCACAGCTCTTGAAGGCAGTAGCAGCAGTTTTAGGAATGAGAACAGAGAAAATCTGAGGATAGAAATTAATGCTACCTGTCTGCTTCAGGTGTGCTTATTTAGCTCATATGGAAACCAAAACAACTCCATCCCCATGGCTATTTTAACATGATTTTGACCTACTTCATGTGTGCCTACACTTGTCTTATATTCACATTTTTTACTTATAGTATCATCAAAGCCTGAGACCAGATTTTGCTTTTCATGATGAAATGTGAAATATTGATCAGATAAAAACAAAACAAAACAAAATATAATATATATATATATATTGCTGTTATTTATTATTACTGCTATTTTCCATCAAATCCCATCTTGCTGTTTTCTTTTACCCTTGCTGAGTATCCTCTCCCAGCTTGCAGAGCTACCTGCTCACTGCCTGTCACAGGCAGGCTGAAACACCTGGATGCTTGTCCTGCACAGCTGTACACATGCTGACGCCCAGCCATCTGCAGAGTGTTCCATATGGCCATTTCTCCTGTAGACTGGGCTGACAGGCAGCTCCATCCGAGAGGGAATGTTTATTGTATAATTAGAAAACACTGCATTAGGGTTATCTCCAACTGTGTCAAACCTGTGTCCTAAACCTAACTTTTATCACAAGTTCAAGGAGTTTAGCTTCTTTTTTTTTTTTTTTTTGTTTTGTTTTGTTTTGTTTAATTTGTTACTTCTGTACTTTTGCATGCCACCTGCAAACATAAGTGCCAAAAAGACGTTAGAGAGGCTGTTGCTTAGGCTAGGTCTGAAAATGGAATATACTGAAAATATAATTTCAGAATTCACTTGTGGAGTTATTTCTAGCACAGCCCAAAAAGCATAAAAAAATGTTCATGTAGGATAATGTCTTAACACTGAGTGTAATACTCTTACAAGCTGATATGTTCCTTTCCCTTCCCTTCCCCTCCCCACTCCTCCCCTCCCCTCTCCTCCCCAGTCCTCCCCTCCCCTCCCTTCCCCTCTTCTCCTCATCCTTCCCTTTCCTTCCCTTCCCTTCCCTTCCCTTCCCTTCCCTTCCCTTCCCTTCCCTTCCTTTCCCTTCCCTTCTCTCCCCCCTCCCAGCCTTTTATGGGCAGTATAAACGAGTGTTAGTAGTACTATAAAGACATTCAGGGACACTTTGAGATATGATTGGGAAAAAGGTTCAGAGACATTGACAGTAAGAAGAAGGGAGTGAAAAATTTAGTTGATGTAAACTTGCATAGTTTCAGTGACCCTCTTATTTTCTTCCTAAAATTCCAGCACTGATTTACCAACTAAGAACTGCAATATGATTGTCTATCAAAGGCAGCATTACATTTTTAACCTACATAGTCATGGGCACAGAAAGGTTTGTCATCAAAAGAGAGCTGTAAGCAATGTCTTCCCCTCCTCCTCTTCTTTCTTTCCAGTTCAATTAAGAAACATGTTTTTCCTCTCAGTGCTTGCCTTTTATCTATTCCTCTTCTCACATTTTTTTGTTTGTTTGTTTGTTTTCTCCTTCATTGCATAGCAATGGTACAGAATGTTGATGAGCTAATGCAAAGTTTAAACCCACACTGTACTATTCCTAATTTCTTGAAGTATTAGAAACATGATCCACACCCCCCCCCCGGTAAGCTCACTAACCAGCTGAGTCAGGAAGCTGTGTCCCACACACTCCAGGAACCTCCTAGACTGCTTCCTCAGGACTGTATTGTATTTCCAGCATATGTCCAGGAAGTTAAGGTCCCCCATGAGAAGAAGAGCTGGTGATTGCACAACTTCTACCAGCTGCTTATAGAACATCTCACCTGTTTCTTCATCCTGGTTTGGCTGTCTATAAAAGATCCCCACCAGGATGTCCATCTTGTTGGGATCCCTGATCCTTATCCATAGAGACTCCACCTTTTCATTCCCAACACTGAGCTCAACAACTTCAAAATACTCTCTAATATAGAGAGCCATGCCACTGCACTTCCTTTGTTGCCTGTCCCTTCTGAAGAGCTTGTAGCCATCCATTGCAGCACTCCAGTTGTGGGAGCAGTCCCACCACATTTCATTGATGTTAGGTTATAGTTTGGTTATAGGTTATAGTTTGCCTGCTACACAGTGGCTTCCATCTCCTCCCATTTGTTGCCCACTCTGTGTGTATTGGTGTAGACGCACTTCAGTTGCACCATTGCCCTTACCCCCAGCCCTGGCACTGCTCCCTTAGGCTCATCTCTGTTGAGCATCATTTCATCCCCATCCCCCTCTGTACCTTGTTTAAAGCCCTCTCAATGAGCCCTGCCAGCTCCTAGGATCCATCTCTCCCTTTGAGACTGATGAGATCAATCTACATCCATCAGGCCAGGTGCCATGTAAACCTTCCCATGGTCAAATGGTAAAAAAATATATATATATATAAAAAAATAAACAAAATTGTTCCTGCCATGGCACCAGCCTCTGAGCAATACATAGATCATCTGGGCTTTTCAGGTCCACTCAGTATCCCTCTGTCTCACTCTCTCACTGAAGGGATACAAGACAACACGACCTGTGTTCCCACTCCATCCACTAACCTCCCTAATCCTCTGGAGTCCCTTTTGATAGCCTTCAGACTTCTCTCAGCAATTTTGTCACTGCCAGCCTGAATTATCACTAAGGGATAATAATTGGAGGGGTGAAGCAGGTCAGGAAGTTTCTTGATAGTGTCCCTGACCTGGGCCCCAGGTAGCCCGCAGATTTCCCTATGGTAAGGTCTGGCTGAAAAATGGGTCCATCTGTTCCTCTCACAAGGGAGTCACCTACAACCATTACTCTTCTTTCCTTCTTGGTGGAGTAAGTCTTGAGGTGTGGAGTTGAATTCCTTGCCCTAGACAGCCTCCTGTGTGGACCTTCCCCCACATCTTCAGCAACCTGTCCCTCAGGCTCCAGGGCCTCAAACCTATTGTGCAAGGGCACCTGGAGAGGTGAGGCAAGTAGGGAGGGGGTTCATCTGCTATACCAAGCAGGGATCTGTTTCCATTCCTCTCTATCTCTCAGGTGCCCAACAGTGACAGGGCAGGGGGTCCATCACTGTTTGGGGTGATCACTCCAGGGTCTTTCTCTCAGGCATGTCAGGGAGTTGTCAGTCTAACTGGTCTAGCCAGTCTAACTCCTGCTCACACTCCATGATGGTCCTTAATCTCTCCACCTCCTCCTTGAGTCCTGCCACCAGGCTGATCAGATCCTCCACCTGCTTGCACTTTACATTGGCACCAGAATATCATAGCATCAGAATATCATAGCATCAGAATAGCATAGCATCCGAATATCATAGCATCAGATATCACAGAAGAATAGAATGGTTTGGGTAGGAAGGGTACTTAAAGATAATAAAGATTATACCAATACGGAAACATTCTGCTCCCAGATGATCAGACACTGGAAACCTACATCTGCATCAAAAGAAAATTCCAGAATACTAGATTATTGCTTACTTAGTTTCTCTGGAAACTAAGCAAACAAACCAAACACAAATCCTTAAACTTATTTACAAACCAATCACTTTTTTATGTAGATTTTTTCCATCACAATTTCCCATATAAATATATATACATATATATATATTCCTGTATTGGAAACTTACATACATCACTTTGTCACCTACTGGAACTGTAGAGAATTGTCTCCTATCTGCATGTTTGGATTTTGTAAAATTCAAGTGATGGACATCTGAAATACGGTAAATATAAAATTGCACTAATGTTTATTGCTCTTCATCTTTCACTGTTAGTTCAGAAGACTGTCTCTCATGCTAGGATATTCGTTTGACAGGCTGAGGCTAATGTAACCAGGACTGAGAATTATGACATCTTCCTTGAGTTGCCAAGGGTCATATACAATTGGTAGGACAGTGAGTTGTGGTGAAAGCAAACAGACATTTTGAATATTTTCTTTTTTCTTCCTCAAGAGGAATGGAATACTTAGATGATATATACATAGCAATTCTTATTGCAGTGCAATCCACATAGACACATCTTTATTATTATTATTATTATTATTATTATTATTATTTATTTTTTAACATATTTGTTTGGGTCTCATAAGTACCACCAGAAGAACAAGTCATTGATTTGCCACAAGGTTCTAAGAAATTTTATTGAAAGAAATGAAGGAAGGATGTTCCACTAAGATGATCAGAGGGCTGCTCTGAAGACAGGCTGGGAGAGTTGGGGTTGTTCAGCATGGGGAAGAGAAGGCTCCAGGGAGACTTTATAACATCTTCCTAATACCTAAAGGAAGTCTACAGGAAAGATGTGGAGGGACTCTTTAACAAGGAGTGAAGTCACAGGGCAAGGGGAAATGGTTTTAAATTAAAAGAGGGGGGAGAGGGTGGTGAAGCACTGGCACAGGTTGCCCAGAGAAGTTGCGGATGCTCCATCCCCAGAATTGTTCAAGGCCAGATTGGATGTGTCTTTAATCATCCTGGTCTAGTGGAAAGTGTTAGCATGGGGGTTGGAACTAGATGATTTTTAAGGTCCCTTCCAATCCAAACTATGCTATGATTCTACAATTCTTTGATTTTATGAAAAAATATTGTCTCTTTTAAAGTGTCAAAGTAATATAAAATGGATTTTTTTCTTCATAGAAAACTATCTAAATAGTTTGTGATTCTTCTCTTTCTCCATTTTTAATAGTATTGAAAAACATCTCAAGTTAAAATGTAGGCAAGATGAATAAGGAATTTCCAAAAATGAAGGAAATAAAATGATTTTTGTTTTAGTCTCTGACTCTATACATCATAAAAAATTTTGTCATTTAACCCACAAATTCTCAAAGCACTGTGCTCCTGAGTATATCAAAATGTAGAAAACTAAAATTTGTAAACTGTTAGGAAGGTTTACATTGTTCTATGAAGTGATCATCTGAATATCCTTTAGCAGCATTATCTTACCAGGTAAGCATGATCTTTTGAGAGAAAAACATCACTGATAAACATAGTGATAAAGCCTTCCGAGCTCTCTTTGTGATTAGGGCAGAAAATCCTGTTGTCCTGAAAATCCTATGGATTATATCCTCATTAAAACTTTTGCTCAGAGAAATATGTGTGGAGAATATAATTTGTTAATGGGATCCACAGACAGCTTTCTGTGTCCTTTCTGTAAGTATTGGGAACACTGCATTTACTGAAAAGTCTCACTCTTCACAGAAGAGCTTAGTGCTAGGTAGAAACTATCATCCTAACTGATTTAATAATACAGGATATTGGTTTCGGATAAACGATGACAGTTTGAAATCTAATGTCCTACAGGTGATAATGGGAGAAAATAATAACCTGGATACATAACAAAAAATTGTTCATATAACAACAGTCACTGTGTCTGCAAGAGAGACAAGAAGTGAATCTTTTGATACAAAAGTATATATTTATACTTAAAAATACAGACATTATACAGACAGTGTTATCTAACAATACAATGTATGTGTATGAGAATAGGAATTCTGACACTACCGTCTTAATTAATGTTGTACAGATATTAAAGAAAATCAACCAACCATATAGGAATAATAGAACTTTAGAGAATGTAACTATTAACTGTCATTGTATGTGCTAGTGAGAATCTATAGAATTAGGTTTGTTTTTTATTTAAAAATAAAAAATAAAAATAAAAGAATGCCTCACACTTAATAATTAACAAAACAGAATCTATGCACCAAATTATTCTAATGTACATATTCATTTCATTAGATTCGCACCACCGTGTGGTGTAAAGTGGGAATAATTAAACACCAGATGGTGAAGTAAACTCCAATAGTGAGAGTTCATGCATAATGCATGAAATTGAATTTATTGTTGTTTTTATCCATTTGGATCTATTTTGGTGCTCTTGGACCCCAAACCATGTCTCAGAGTTTGGATTGAGAATTTCTCTATGCTGAACAATTTGTTCACTCACTCAGTCATATCCTCATTCCTGCTTAACTTCCAGAATTTCCGAGAACACACTATTTTCTGGCAGTACTCACAAAACTCCTGAGCTTTTCCATCATACAAAAGCACCTGAGCTTATGGGATATCATTTTCTGTTTCTGCCAGCAGTATAAAGTTTAAGATTAGGACCTTTGGAAATTGAATCTGATTTTTAATGATTGTAGTGTCACATTTCCAGCCTGAAATACTTTTAAAATGTCATTAACTGATATACCATTAATCATTCAGATTTTTTTGTCCATTAAAATATCATTCTTTTTTTTTCTTCACTGAAGAAGTAATGAATATGAAAGCGAAGTGAAGACAGGATATATAGTATATTAATGGATGGAATAGAGAGCAGATTAGTATGCTTAATTCTCCTTCAATCATGACATTCTGCTTAGGTCTTTATATTGCTCCTGGGTAAAACAATGGCAATAAACAACAACAACAACAAATGAATCGGTATTTCCTGTCTTATCCTGATAAAAGATAAAAGAAAAGAAAAAAAAAAAAAAAAAGGGCATTGATGTTTGTATCTTTTCCTCTTTGAACTATCTGAGCCCAAATCAGGAAAATTAGAAGTTAAAGTACACTTAAAAATAATAATAATAATAATAATCCTGCATGGGAAAATATATTATTCATAAAGCTTTTTGTTGTCTGCAGCATGAACAGAAGCTCCACCACTCCAAATAAAACACTGTTTTATGAACTCTATGCTTCTGTACAATGGACACAGGGTCTAGATGCTATTGATTAGTCCTGTTTCCCTGCATTTCTTTACCTTCTGGTACCCCATCTGACTGTGAAAAAAGAGGATGTGAAAAGGTCCAGCTGTTTTGTGGGTACAACCATGCGTATGTTATTATTTCTCAAGAAACATGGTGGAAAATGTATGTCTTCCAGAACCTTTATGAAAAAAAAAAAAAAAAAAAAAAAAAAAAAAGTTTTACTCTAGGTTCCAGTGTGTCTGGGCAACACTCAACACACATCTAGAAAGTGTATGTATGAGAAACAGGTTGCTTTAACACATTTGTATATTTGTAGTCAACCAGTTTCAGAGGCAGATGCAGCTCCACTTCTAAAAGGAAGAAGAGGAGGATGCACCATTACATTACCCATACAAAAGGATGGGACTTCAGGTTCCAATAGTATCTGAAGAGAGGCTCTAACTGCTATCAGGCAACTTTGCACACATGGCTAAATGCATGGTATGCATGATGGTAAAGACAAAAGCAAACCTCTCCTGTCTATTCCTTGTGTTGTCTGGAGACCCGGAGACACTCACAGCACTCAGTACTGAAGTTGGAAATTAGAAAATTTTTTAATCACCTAATAAGCATGTGCCTGAGTGTGATTCACCCCAGTGGCCTTTCAGCCAACCAGGAATGTTCAGGGTGAAGAGAGCTCAGGACAGAGGGTTCTACAGGACATTTTGTGTTTGTCCTTTGGAGGTGAAATAACATGATGGGAAAGTAGCATGACCTGGAAAGCTTTGAAGTTGCCATAGGTTTCCAAAACAACTCAGGCTTTCATAAAGGGTTCATTTTCAAGTAGATGCTCAATTTTGATAGAAACAGCTGCTGAAAATCACAATGTGGTTCCAAACTATCTGCCAAAAAATTTACCAGGATTCACATACCACTGCAACTCCAGCATTTTAAGACACATAATCTGTGCTTGACTCAGGAGGCAGAGACTACTCCTTATTCTCTTTTCTCTCTGTTCTCTCAGTGTTTCATATCTTCCTCTACAGATTACCCTGATTCCTGCAGGCTCCCTCACCAGAATTTGCAATTGCTTGACAGTGTTCTAGCAGCATAATCTTTTTGCCCCATGATTTTTCATTCGAATAAAGTTCATATGACCAAAACATACATAGTAGCAATGCTTCACTTCAATTCTACATTGAAAATGGGCTAATGTGTGGATGTGTTTTTATCAGCCAAATTTGTCCATATATAAGTAGGATAGAATCATACTACATGCCATGCTACTAGTCTAAGTATAGATGTTCTGGGAACAGTGGATATTTCTGCTGTCACAGCCATTTCCATCCTTGCAGTGCACAGCTGTGCTGTCAGGGTTCTGTGTTGTGGATGTTCAGCTTTAGAAGCACATTGATGGAATAATATTCATTGCCAAGATTATCCTTAAAAGAATTCAGAAACCTATATGGACAACAACAACAAAAATACAGATCTATAGTGGAAAGCGTTAAAACAAATCTAACGCAACTCTATTAGAAAATATTGAATTATTTTGTGCTTCAGGCAAGAATGGAGATTTAGATTTAGAAACAGAGATTTAGAAAGGAAAGAAATGTAGTTATTCTTCAGGCGGGTAATTAAATAGGGACTCACTACAGTGTTTCTCAAAACTTTCCTTGAAGAAGCTGGCAATGCTCACAGTTAGAGATAGCTCCTGATCTGATTCTCTACAGCAGTTCTCATGACTTTACTGGCAAAATTTATTTTTTATTTTTTTATTTTTTCAGCCAGACCTCAGAAATTTATTTTGAAATTCTCAGGTGTATGCAAACCTAAAGTCAATGTGATTTTCTTTTTTTCCTAAATATTTATGCTTCTAAAATGTGGGATAAATCTACCCAGCCTCTATATCCAATTAAATACGAATGTAAAAGTCATATCCTTAGTTTGTTTTTTATCTCCAGTAGACAAGATTCTTATAAAACTGAAGTAGGAAGAGCTAAGTAATAGCCAAATTAGATTTTGACACTCTGGGGCAAAGTGTCATTTCTGATTGTTTATGAACAATATGAATGCTTGTATATCAACTAACTATGTCCTAGAATGACGTGACTAGTAGATAGCTATTCACTTATTTCATTTTCTTCCTTCTCTCTCTCTGTCTCTCTTTTTTATTTTTCCTTTTTATTATTATTGTATTTAGTCATCGTTCATCTAATAATTGGTAACTTTAGAAACCTTTTTTGGCAGGCTGATATATATATATATATATTTGTTTTCACCATTAGAATATGCTCATTTTGAAACTCCATAGAAAGTGCTGTTCTTTATTTTCAAAATATCTATTTTGATATCAGCTCACAAGGAAATCAGACCAGGAAATTACTGTAATGTTTATTAGCATAGTTATAACAAGTAGGGTGTAAAAGTTTAATTTCCAGGCAAAATGGCTATGCTAACAGTAGCCATGAAGTCGGATATTGGATGGTTGGACCAGATGATCTTGGAGGTCTTTTCCAGCCTTGATGATTCTATGATTTTATGATTCTATGGAGATAAAACAATAGAAACAAAAGATCACTCTTCTTGGATTATATTAGACATGATATAACTATTTCTGTACAGGCATTCCTTTAGTGTGAAACATCTCTGTTATCTCTAGGTTACAATAAAGACATCAACATTTAAACTAATCAGCCTGGACTCCCTGCAGACTTCACAAAGGTGTAATTCATCTTTCTTGCTTCAGACACCTACTTCAGCATATCATAAATAGACTAGAGTGGTTATCTCAGACCTTTGCCACCAAGATCTATTCAGCATATCCTACATGTTCACTGTCCTAATAGGACTGTAGAAATTGTTCTGTAATGTGAATTTCTGAATCTAGTAGTAATGGTCGAAGGTATTACAGTGCAGGACACAGCAACTGAATTGCAGATACTCTTCCAGCTTAAAAAGTGACTTAAAGATGTGACTATGGGATGACGGATTAAACTAGGTGGCTGTCACTGGCCTCACCATGAGCTCTAAAGCTATACCTGATGCAGTAACCACAGGGCTGCTAGACAATAGGCCAGTATACAGACTGAATTATCTTTCTCTATCAGTATCTGAAAGAAATCTATTACAACTCAGACCTAGAGGAGTATTTCATTCTGTGTGTGAGCTAAAAGGTTGCTGATAAAAAAGATGTCCCAGAGGACATATTGCTTGTTATTTCAGAGTGGCCTAAAGTGAGTTCAAACAATTAACTCTCGAAGGATGTTTTTAAGGATGCTGTTGTACAAAATTAGATTAATTAGGGAGGAGGGGAAAAACCTTATAAATGATGTATAGATTTTTCATGAAGTATTGATATTAGGTAAAACTGAAGTCAAGCATGGATGTAACATCACCTGGACAATATCTGAAAAACATTCATACTACTGAGTTTGAGTTCTTATTTCTATCAAAAGAAAGTTTGCTAAACTCTAAATTTGTCCCAGGCTATACAGGACAGAATTTCTGTTTCTTTTTATCTACCAAAACTCATTTCCAATGCTGCACACAACACAAATTTTATAATAAATATCCAAAATGTAACTAGAGACATCATAAACATTGTCTTATCTTACAGGACAGGGATTTCTTTAAACTTGATTTATTGACAGTTTCAATGGAAATATGGAGAGAAATTATGTTATTAACATTGTTTGCACATAATCCTGACAGAGACTAAAATATTTACATTTCTTTAAAGTGGGACACATATATTTTGAAAATATTATCAACTCGGTGTATTTCCAAATTAGGTTCAATATTTTCTCTCTCATTAGGATAGATTAAAATCCAGTTGAAAAAAAAAAAAAAAAAAAAAAAAAAAGGGGGAGAAGGAGAAGGAGAAGGAGAAGGAGAAAGAGAAGGAGGAAAGGAAAAAGGAAAAAACAGAGGTACTAGGAGATGGA
>CM021733.1:78134479-78166221 GCA_011075105.1 Heteronetta atricapilla
GGAAGGAAGGAAGGAAGGAAGGAAGGAAGGAAGGAAGAAAGGAAGGACAGACTTGAGACTAGATTTTCAATGATAAATTACCTTTTAAAATATATTTAGTGCTATTTTGTCTTAGATATTACCATTACCATTACCTTTACCTTTACTATTACTATTATTATTTTAGCTCTGCCAACAGAAATTCTGTGTCACAGCAGGGATGAAGACTTCAGGCTAAAGTCAAGTACTTCTTTTCTTTTTGTCATATGTTTCTTGGAGTCTCTCTCATTCTCCCCATGTCCAAACTGAAAAAGTGAACATAGGGTAGGACCACATAAACTCTCCTTACAGAACTTTTATAATGTATTTCAAACAACTTGGTAATGTACTTCCACAAAACTGTATCAGTGTGGAAATCCAACTTAATTCCCTGCTCAAATGGTATCTGAAGGTATTAGTCTGTAACTTTTAAATTACTATCAGAGATACAATCCATTCTTTCAGTAAATGTTCTTAGTGGGCCAGGCAAGGACTTACCTATGTCCACATAGCCAAGTGTCTATGTTTCTGGCCCAGTGAGCATGTCTTATATTTAGCAGTTGTTGGAAAACTTGCGGAAATTACTTCAGGCAATAAAAGCTGACTGAAGAAATATGCTACCTTCTGCATGCCGTACCACACCAGGATGTATGACTTTCTGTTCCTGTGACATCTAGCAGTTAATGTAGACATCTCCTGGTGTGCTATCTGTTGTGCTCCCAAGAGTTTAAGCCTTTCTGCATGTTTTATGCTCACCCTAGTATCAAACTCAATTGGCTCTTCAGCTTATGGTGAGGAAGACATCTGTATTAGCAAATCTAAAAGAACAGTAGTGTTCAACACATCTGCTTTTGTGGATACAACTTAAGTGCACAGTAGGAAAGGGTTTAGCCTTCAAGTTACCTAGACTTTGCCACGTGAAGTGAAGAAATGTTATAAATACTTTTAACATAACTAACTCTGTGTCACTTTTGAACTCAAGACTTTGCAGTTTTTTGAAAATTTTAGTGCTGGCCTCTGTCTTTGCTTGTATTTGTCCCAAAACAAGGACCATAAAAAACAGTCGCTAGGTGGTAAACTTATGTTCACTAAAGGAGTTCTGCAATGTGACATCAGAACTTTTCTGTCACAAGCTACTTTCTGTTAATTAAGTTGCATGTAAGATGTTTGCACAGAAAGCCAACCATATCCCTAGAAAACCAATTGAATACTGGCTGCAACATAAGTGAGGGAGTTGAAGAGGTAGTTCACCCCCTCTGCTCTCAGTAGACCCCACCTGGACTACTGTGTTCAGCTCTGGGGACCCCAGCACAAGAAGGACATGGACCCATTAGAATAAGTCCAGAGGAGGGCCACAAGGATGATCTGAGGGCTGGAGCAGCTCTCCTCCGAAGAGAGGTTGGAAGAGTTGGGGTTGTTCAGCATGAAGAAAAGAAGGCCCAAGGAAACCTTATAACAGCCTTCCAATACCTAAAGGACATCTACAGGGAAGATGAGGAGGGACTCTTTAACAAGGAGTGTAGTGACAGGACAAGGGGTAAGGGCTTAAAACTAAAAGGGGGTAGATTTAGACATTCACCTCACAGGGTGGTGAGGAACTGGCAGAGGTTGTCCAGAGAAGTTGTGGATGTCCTGTCCCTGGAAGAGTTCAAGGAAAGATTGGATGGGTCTAGGAGCAACCTGATCTAGAGGAAAGTGACTAAGATGGGGGGACACCGCCCCCCCAAGACACAAACTTCTACCATAGTTGTCAAAACTGACATTTCTGGGGGGCTTCCTTAACTTTATGGACAGGAGAAAATGTATCAAAAGCTTATGATTTCCTTATTATTCTTTGATTCCTTATTCTCTTGTTCTTTCTCTTAATCCTCCTTATTTCTTTTGGTATTAAGCAAGAGGCCTGTTTTGATAAAAATCTGGGTTCTTCAAATTGCCAGGGAGCTGGATAGTGCTTGTGCTTTAGGTACATCACTGCTAAGAATGGTTTGACTGCATTCATATGCATTAACTGAATATGTGACTGTTAAATGATTACATTGTTAACATGCAGCAGTGCTTCCCAGGGAGGTAACTGGCCATCCAGTTGAGTCAGAGCAGCACGGGGGGACACGTTCTTCTGTGGCTGGGTCTCTGAGAGTAAGTCAAGGGAAAATGAAAAACTTGTAACAGAGGAATGAAAATCATTGAAACGGAAAACTCGTAACACCACCAACGCACCACCTCTGCAGAAACAGTGTGAATAATAGACCTCTATTAACACAGTTTACTTAAACTAGGCTGTACTAGAAAACAGTTACTTATACAATTATGTTGGCAAAATTGAGAACAATAACTACAATAAAGTCTGAGATGTCTCAACAAAATGATTTACATATTTGATGTGTCTATCCATTTTTACATAGCATATATAGTGTGTTTCTCTCTAATATCATATTAAGATCATAATAACTCTTCTTACATTTAATTAAATATAAAATTATTTCTTCTTCTACGAATTGATACTGATACTATTGGAAATGTTTTTTATTATTTTATTTTATTTTATTTTATTTTATTTTTATTTATTTATTTTTACCGATGTTGCTGGTAATCTCACCTCATCAAGAAAATATTGCAGGAATTATCTCAGAGAAACCATCAGTCAGTGCAGTAATGTTTCACTTCCAAAATGATCTCCTTTAAGCCTGTTACTGGAAAGATCACAAACAGCATTTATCTGTTGTAGAAGGAATCCACTTTTCTACTGACTATTCTCCTGTGTAAATTACTGCTTCTATTTAAAAACATCAGGCTCTTTCAAATTCTCAGATCCAAAGAATCTGCTTTATGCCATTCTTCCTAGGCCAGGGAAGACTAATTAATCCCAGTGGAAAAAACTTCCACTATCATGCATCTCTTGATGCCATTAGTCTCTCTTTTCCATTGTCCCAATTCTTGATGTATTTTCAGAGGCAAGGAAGTACAGGAAGAATACTTGAGGCATTTTTCTCTGCAGGTAGTCTCCAATTTTTTTGTGGATGTTCCCCAGAGCATGAGATTGTGGATTTATTCCTAGACTCCTGTACGTCTCTTCATGTGACTCTCAGCTGCAGGTGTACCTTCTTGGGCTTGAGCTGTAAATCTTCATTGCTATTCTTCTGGGACTTTCACTGGTGAAATTCACATTTGCTAGTGGATAAACACAGCTAATGGATATTTATGGAATAGAATTTTGTTGTTCATACGATGGAACATATATAATTGTTTCCATTCACAAACTTCAGGGATGCTTTACCAGAGCATTAAAATTATTATTATTATTACTATTACTGTTACTATTATTATTATTATGAAGGACAAAAACAAACAAACAAATGATCAAAGATTGCAGCTGACCTTACAGAGTCAAATGGATAGGCAGACAATCTAGACATGTCACTTGGCACTATATGATAGTTAGTTGCCTTATGCTGTTCACTGAATGATGGATGACAAATCTTATTGTTATACAGATGCTTAACTCACTGGTGTACATTATAATTTTGAAGATGCCATCTGATCTGCAGAGATTAGTATGCTGTGCAGCTATAGATACGTTAGAGGCAGTAGGAACTGAAATTGGTTTATTTTTTCCTGTTGTTTGTTGCCTGTCAGCTTTGACTCCAAGGCCCATTCATTATAGCAAACTGAATTTATAGAGGTCTGGACTTTGGCTTTTCTCATTTATTGGATTTGCAATGGAGATATAATATGTCTAGCACCTACAAAAAGAGATTCTTGATAGAAACATGTTAGAAGACTATGGTGAAGTTGACTGGCACTGAAGAATATGATGGAGATGGTGAGGGAATATTTGCATACTGCTCACCTGAACATGTCATCAGGTTTGCTAATGTCCCCATTCAGCTTGGCATGGGCCTTAGAAACACAGTATAATGGGGATAAATTCCCAAACAGTGTTGGAAAGAACATCTGCTGAAGGGTTTATGTAATTTTCCACTCAATTTGTTCTGTCTAAAAGATGAAGTATTTCACTCCTTTGAAGAGACCAATACTTCGGGTTAAAAACCAAAACTTAAAATGGCATGAAATCAGTATGAAGGAAAGTTTCTTTGTTAGTTCATTTTTTTTTTCTGTATTTTTTTTCTCCTACATTCAGTCACTTTAGTTTTTTTGTTTGTTTGTTTGCTTGTTTGTTTTTCCAGTCTTACTTCTATATTCATCTCTGTTTCTTGGGGTAAAACATGCAAGGATCTAGGAAACAAGAAATGCCTCATCTCTAACCAACAAGATACAACATTGTTTCTCAAACACCAGGTGTGCTTCTACCAAAACACTCACACAACAGTGAGTGTTTTTGGAAAACACTGACACAGCTGAATGGCTGGCTGTACTTTACTGGCTTTCACTGAACGTATTTGTTCTGTATTCTGAATAAAACAATAAAAGTGTACCTTTAACAATGGAATCACAGTCTGGAAGCAGTCAAAATGTGTAAGGTTGTACTTCCTACTTTCCACAGCAGAGCAGACAAAAGAGAAACTTTGACTTTATAAAACTGAAAGACTGCTAATATATTATAGGTTTTCAACATTTTGGGCTTCCCAAAGAGCACAATATGATTCAGGAATCCTGAAGACCTGCTCACGTAGTGCAGTGGCTCTTATCACTGGTTTTCTTATTCATATTTATTGTAGGGAAAATAGCTGTAATCAAATAATATAAATATTAAATAATATCAAAGGGTATGTCCTTTAATATCTTTAGTGTGAACACATTGCTCTGTATCTGATTCATTATTTTTACTTTATTTACTTTGCTAATGTGTTATAAAAAACAATACAAACAGGACTATTACTTTTTAATAGCAAAAAGATACAATATTAAAATTAAATGTGGAAAGTATTTTAAAAGACGTGCTTAAACTAACCTACAGTCTGTCAAATACCTTTTAGCATTCTATGCTAATAACGGAGTAATTTACCCAAAGTCTTGGGAATCTGTGGAGGTTTCTGCTGCCTGGAAGGCAGACAACATTATACCCATCAACAAGGACATGAGAGAAGTCAGAAGCAACTACAATCCTATTAGTTTAACCTCAGTGACTGGAAGAGATTATTATGGAGAAGATTATCCTTGAAGATAGTTAAAAGCAGTTAAATAACTATTAGGCATATTATCAGGCAATAATATCACTAATTATCAGCAACATATCAGCAATTACCAGGCATAGTCAACATGCTTTCATGCTTTCTCATCTCAAGTACTGTGTGCAGTTTTGGGCTCCACAATACAAAAAGGACATTAAACTGTTGGACAGTGTCCAGAGGAGAGCAACGAAGATGGTGAAGGGCCTAGAGGGGAAGACTTATAAGGAGTGGCTGAGGTCACTGGGCCTGTTCAGCCTCAGAAGAGGAGGCTGAGGGGGGACCTCATTGCAGTCTACAGCTTCCTCGTGAGGCAGGAGACCTTTTCTCCATAAACACCAATGACAGGACCCGCGGGAATGGAGTTAAGCTGAGGCAGGGGAAGTTTAGGCTTGATGTCAGGAGGAGGTTCTTCACCGAGAGGGTGGTTGCGCACTGGAACAGGCTCCCCAGTAAAGTAGTCACTTCATCAGACCTGTCTGAATTCAAGAAGAGATTAGACTGTGCACTTAGTCACATGGTCTAAACTTTTTGGTAGACCTGTGCGGTGTCAGGAGTTGGACTTGATGATCCTTATGGGTCCCTTCCAACTCAGGATATTCTATGATCTAAGAGAAAGTCCTGCTTTAGTGGTTGATCACCTTCTATGATAAGCTCACCCATTTGGTGGATGAGGGGAAGGCAGTGAATGTAATCTTTTCGGATTTTAGGAAGGCGTTTGATACTATTTCTCACAACATCCTTCTGGACAAAGTGTTCAGCTGTGAAATAAACAAGTTCATGCTACAGTGGGTCATGTACTGGCTCAACAGTAGAGCTCAGACAACGGTATATATAATGGGGTGACATCTGGCTGGTGCCTGATCACTAATGGTGTTCTCCAGGGCTCAGTTCTAGGGTTGGTTTTGTTGAGCATTTCAATCAATAATCTCAGTGCAGGAATGGAATCCATCCTCAGCAAGTTTGTTAATGAGTGGGAGGTGTTGTTGACTCTGGAGAGATGAGAGGCTTTGCAGAGGGATCTCAGTGGTTTGGAGAACTGGATTATCATCAATGGCATGAAATTCAACAAAGGTACACGACAAGTTGTGCACCTGGAACAGAATAATACTGGACACATGCATTGTACAGACTTGGAAATGGGTGACTAGAGAGCTCAGTGAAGCTGATGTGGTACTTTTAAAGAAGCACTTCTTTACTGTGTAGGGGACAGAGCACTGGAACTGCTTGCCCAGAGAAGTTGTGGAGTCTCCCTCCTTGAAGTTGTTCAAAAGCTGTCTTGGCAATCCGCTCTTAGGCTTGAGCTGGGCGTTGAACCACATTATTTCCAGAGATCCCTTCTAACCTCAATTATTCTGTGATTCTGCAGGTGCTGTTCAATAGCAGGCTCAACAGGAGTCAGCAGTGTCCATAGGCAGCCAAGAGGGCAAACCACAATTTGGGTTGCATTAAACGCAGCATAGCCAGTTGGTCATTCACCCATTATACTTAGCATTGGTGCAGCACTTCTCTAGTTTGGAGAAAAGAAGTTGAAGAGGTGGCCTCAATGCTCTCTACAACTTCCTGAGGGGAAAATGTGGGGAGGGAGATGTTGATCTGTTCTCATTGATAACCAATGATAGAACTTGAGGGAATGGTATAAAGCTGTGCCAGGGGAGGTTCACATTGTACATTAGGAAAAAGTTCTTTACTGTGAGGGTGGCCAAACACTGGAGCAAGCTTTCTAGAGAGGTGGTTGATGTCCCATGTCTGTCAGTATTCAAGAGACATTTGGATAATGCCCTTAAAAATATGCTTTAGATTTTGGTTAACCGTGAAGAGGTCAGGTAGTTGGACCTTAGTGCAATCTTTCAAACTGAACTGTCCTGAGAGCAACATGCTTCACTATGATGTGGTAGCACACCTGAATAGACTCACCTAAGTATCTTTCACTCTTCTCGGAAATATTTAATATTTTCATTCCTCAAAATATTTAAACAGAGCTTTTTTTTTTTTCCATCAGAACTAACAACACACAAAGCCAACTGTTAACTATACTGAGAGAAATTAATGAGTTTGCTGTCCCAACATCTATTTCTGTGTTTTTTTTTTTTTTTTTCGTTTGTTTGTTTTTGTTTTTCTTCTTTTTGTTGCTGTTTGGTTTTTTGTTGTTGTTGGTTTTGTTGTTGTTTTGTTTTGTTTTGTTTTTCCAGGGTGGTTTAACTGGAAAGTAAGGGTGTTCAAACAGGAGATCATGTTGTCACATAAATCCTACATGAGACCCTGTTAGGCAAATATTTAAATCATATAACCTTAGATGTTCACAAAGCTCTCAGTCAGATACTCAGTTGTCTGCACAGCAGTACCAGAACCATCGTCATGTTGGTGAGATGGTAGCAGAGTATCTAGAGAAGATAATACACTTATAGATGTACACCTATAGATAAATTTGTGTTGTCTGAAAAGACAGGCTTGCTTCATGGTCAGGATTTAATCTTTGAGCTCTCAAACTTCATGTCCTGGGAGACTGGGGTTATGTACATTAAATAAATAAATAAATAAATAAATAGGCAAAATATGCTCAGACAAAATGCTAACCATTTGAAGTCTGAACTTTTGTTGTTTTTGAAGCCTTTCAGTGGTAAGTATAGATGTATATTTTTCAATAAAATAGTATGTACATAATCTGTAAGATTTTATAGATTTCATATTCAATAAAGTAGGGAATGACATATTTCTCTTCCCTAATAGTGATTGACTTCTTCCATTTCATAATTTGCAGTCCTGAAGTGTATGATGGCAAATTAAGATTACTCTGAGTCCAGCTTCACTCCAGCCATGTCCCTCCATACTTTCTCCCTTATGAAGTCCTTTATGTCTATTTTTTCTGCCCTGTTTTATACATACGTGGTGCTTATACATATTTATGCTCCTACCCCCTGAAATCTAAAATATATATGGAAAATTCCATCCTTTTGTACAGGCAACAAACCTTAAATCATAATAGGTAATTGCCCTTGCCATGTCACTATGGAATTTAATTTTTTAAAATAATGATTATATTTTATTATTAATTTAATAAATTTTGAGCTCTTGAGGTTATTGTTTTATTGGTGTTACATATGATTTTAGGTGAACATTTGTTATAGAAATGAATAAGAAATAATGTTGTGGTCAGATTTCCTTACAATTCAGTAATATTATAATGGTATATACACAAACACAAAGGGAAGAGAAAGACAAAATACTGTGCAGGCTTTGTAAGTAAGTTTTGTTAGCGAATTTTGGATACAAATGTACAAAAGGAAATGAAGCCTTCATTTATAAATGTATATTAGAATCATGTTATGTATTTATGTGTGGGATAATTTCACATATATTGCATATTAATATATATTATTTTCATAATGTCTGAAATTACAGTGAATAACATTAGCTTCTGTATATAAATGAAGATAGATGCCCTGGGAGGTAATATGGGAACAATAAAAGTAGAACCTACAGGTACTTAAAATAACGATTGTTCTCCTGGGTGAGAGGGATATATTGTACAGCATGTAACATGGGGATGCTGACAATGCCCTAAATGAACATAGAACACCTAAAATTCTGAAATATTGAACTCCCAGATAGAAGGTAAACTTTTAATTAAAATTAAATTGACATGACAGTTCAGGTGTCTGGTATGTTGCCAGGACACAATAGTAGAAAGTTCTATGTAAATTGAAATCCTTTAACTCTGTCCAGTTCCTTCCTCATCCCAACCACAACAGAGAACATCCTTACAACATCCTTATGATGTGAACCCAGTAGACACTGGAACATGTAACAGTTGGTCTGGTGTGCCTGCAGCACATTCCACTTTGCTGGAGAAGCAGTCAGCTTTCACTGATCTTTGCAAAACACAGTGTGTTTCTAGCCTTTGGAGCTCGTGCAGTTTGCAGAGGAAAGAAGAGGTTATAGAAGAGGGAGAAAGAACTGCAGGGTGTAGAAAGCGTAGAGAGTAATTTTCTTGTTTGTAATTTTATCAGTGAAGCTGTCATTTGTTTTCCATTGAGGCCTCCAGCTTTTGACCAGCAGAACAGAACTAAAGCCTGTGGTGAAATGGATGATCACTTTGGTTTGTTTTGTCTTACAGGCAAGGCAGTAAGAAGTAGGTAAAGTCTGTATTGCTGACAATGAATGTGGGCAAACCCCATTTTCTTGCATTCACCCCTGCTTACCTCACTGCCTAAAGCTACCCCTGGTTTCAGTCACATTCAGTGTCACAGACCATCTCTCTCTGAAGCATTCAATGACCTGAAACTAGTCTGGCTAGAAGATTAACTAAGAACTGGTATGGAGACAGTAACTGAGAATTGTCTTTCTGGCACAGACCCTAGGAGGGTGAAATTCATCTGGGGGGAAACAAAGCTTTTTTTAAATTTAGCTTGCAATTGTGTACTCTCATTAAAACTGAGGACAATTATAAGTCTCCCTGATGTCCTCACCAAGTACAAAGTATGTTTCTTCACCTTGCCTTGTCTAATTGAAGGTGCGTATTAACTCAATGTGTATATATGTTTCTTTAAGAGCGATATGCTTTAAAACAGTGGCAACAGCAATGATATGTTCACTGCATTTAATATTTTTACAATGCACAAATGATGACAAAAAAGAAATAGAACAGCACAATATTTTTGCATTCCACCATGCAGCACTTCAGCACTCTGGTGTTATGGTTAGCAAACCAGTATAAGAATGTAATGGAATAGAGCTAATTACTGTTATTGACCCATGTAGAGTTGAAAGCCGAAACTGCAAGGTAGACAACGAATGTCTCCAAATAAAAATGTTCCTATTTTATTCAGCACATTGACTCTTCCTGTTTGTCCACAGTATAACATCCACTTACTAACCAGCTTTTACTTTTTACTGGTAACAACGTTACAGAAGCAGAGAGCTCTGAGAAACATCTATATATAAGTAAATATAAATATATATATGTACACATACATATATATATAAAAGTGCATCAATCCAAAGCATCCTGTGGCAGGTTTACTCTTCAGCCCAAGTGTACAAGTTATGCTCCTGGATGCATATATCTGTGTAGCCCAATTGAAGGTACAGACTTACATAAGAAGTCCAAAGCAGAGTTCATAAAAAAGGAAGTCAATACTATAATTTCAGCTAACATTTGCCCTTCAGAATATTTACTGTCAGTGATGAAGTATGGAAAACAAAACCAAAACAACAACAACAAAACTGTAGCTTCACTTTTGTATTACAGATTTACTTTACAGCAGGAAAATAAATAAATTGGTTTTGATCTCTTGTTCGTTAAACATTACAAATTTTATATGAAAATATTCATAAACAAAAGAAGAATCTCCCACTGACAATGACATCAAAGATGCTTTTTGCTTTGTTATATCTTTATGTGTATGGTTCTTTTTGCTTCATTAAAATTTAAGCTATAAAATACTTTATTAAAATTAAAATGTATTGTGATCACACATTCTCTTAACATTAAATAATACTGCAAATAACCTATAAATAAATTCCTTCTGATCATTACTTTGGCTTTTGGAATACAGAAAATGCATTTCTCTCTCTGTTTTATGTGAATTAATCAGTTTTCATTTCAGTATCTCTCTGGAATGCAACAACTTGTGCCATAAATACAATTGAGCATAAATCAATTCAACACAGCTATTGACCAAAGGAGTCTGCTTTTGGGTCACTTGTTAAATCTCTTTTCTGTATTCTGCAGAGGACCAAAGACAGTATTAAGTTGTACAATTGGACATATACTTCTCTTAAAGAGTTAAATCCATTCATGTGCTTAGTCGTCCATTGAAAAAGACAACACAATTTTTAAAATCTGTTTCAAAAGGTAAGAGTATTTTAGTGCTTAAACATGAAAAGAAACAGAAAAGGGAAACCAAGAAAAGCACAGGAGTTTTGTCTTCTTTTCAGCAAAGGATGACTTCAAAGCTGCGAGTAAGCAACAACACTCATAATAGCTATGGTTTACACCCTAGACTCACTCTAGCCAAGTCATTAGGAGTCTATTATTTCACTAGTTTGGAAACCACAGCATACCTTCATCATGTCCAAAGAAACTGCATAACAGCCCCACAAACTGAGCATTATTACCCAATTGTTGTCTGTCTTTTTCACACTTCTGTAAGGCGGTAGGTTTTCATTGTAATCCATCCATGTCCATTAACTATAGTAAAAATCCATTTAATTAACCCCCCTGAAAGCATTACTGTTGGTTTCATTTAAGTAAACAGGCTGTTGTGGTTTAAATGAACACTTATATCTTGGAGTGATAACCAGTACAACTATGGCTCATAACAAACATTTTAGGTGATACCTAAAATGGGAACATATTCATTTTCACATGCTCTGAGACAAAGCATAAATTTCACAGATAAAAGAGTAAAAGCAGTATTGAGCATTCAGTCACAATGAGAAAATTCATCTCATGAACAAAGCAACCATCACTTGCAAACAAAGGAACACTCGTTTTTCTCTGGATTGCTAAGATCTCTTCCTGCAAAGAGAGCCATCACAGGGCCACATATGGTTTACATGCCCGACTGAAGTGGTACCAGTGGTGAATAATTCTATGATCATTCACCATTACAGAGTCTTAGCTAAATGTATCCTTTCTGTGGAATCACGGTCTCAATGAAAAGTCTAGTTATGGTGAACCCAAAAGACAGAAGATGCAGTTCTACTTTTCAGTATACAGGCTAAAATTTGTATTGACTATTTGCATATTCTTTGTATAGAAGACCAAGTATGTAAAACTGATCCCCACCACAATGTGTTTCCAGACTTTTTTTTACATCCATTCAATGAATATGAGTTTTACACAGTTGTTCAAGGAAGTGAGATCATACTGGTTAACCACATAAGCTATGACCTTGCTGCTACTTTTATTGAAATCTTTTGTAACTCTTATGACAAATTACTGTTCATAAAAATTTGGGGGGAGTTGATAAAAAGTAGAAAAGATAACCAGTTAAAAAGAGCAAAAGTTACTGGTTAAGGATAGAGCTAGTGGATATTTTCATTCAGTCTAGGCTGACAGAGGAAATTGTCACCATTTTGATAAAGAAATATAGACAACTGGCAAGGTTAGTGTGGGGAAAGGACATGGCCTGAGGTTAATCTAACTGAACAGCATGAAAGCAACTAATGGACACGATTTGATAAACTGCTGGATGTGACAACTAGCAACATGAGAAGCTGATAGAAGTTACAGATAAGGCTGCGAGAGTTTGGTGGTTATAAGAGAGTTATGTGTAAACTACTGAACCTCAGGTAATTATATAGAACCTTTTTATGACTCCAGCTTTCTCAGGGCAGCAATACCTAGGTAACAACAACAATAATATCATATAAAGCCAACAGTAATATCATATAAAGACATCTAGGGAATGGTATCACAATTACCAAATTTGTATATAGATGTAGAAAAAATTAGATCAATTAAAAAAAAAAAATGTGTGGACTGTTTACAAAGAAACTGGGAGGGAGAAAGGGAGGTACAATGGTGGAAAATGGTTTCCTGACATTTTATCTTAGAACTGTGTTCATATCAGAAAATTAAATAAATAAAATGATAAAATAAAATAATGATCAACCTTAAATCTAAGAATCTTGCACACTCAAATTTCTTTTTCAGTTTATGAAAGTGTGCAGTCTTTGATGCCATGATATAAATGATACGGCCAAGGTAATGTAGGAAGTTGGCATCAGTGAAAGAAACTCAGCCTGTTTTTCCTAAGCCTCAAGACAACATGGAGACCATTATCCCTTCATTGCCATGTTTATCAGAAAGACCTTTAAGAAGTTCTGTTCTCTGGGACACAGACACAGAGCAGCTGACTTTTGATCACATGGTTGCTTTAGAGAGACATTTTCTGTATTTTAAATCAGAGTATTGCTAAGGGTTTAGCTTATATTTGCATGAAAAAGATATGGCAGACATGGCATATTGCTGTGTCTGTGTGAGCATGAACTCCTTAGAACTAGAAAGCATGTAAGAGAATTTGGCATTCCAGTCTCATAATATTTTAATGGGAACTGAGCAACTAACTTCCTCAGATATCACTATTGCCAACTTATTGTTATAAATTTTCTTCACATACTTAAAATCTAAATGGTTTAAAATATTGTTTTTTTCTGCAGAGGTCAAGTGTGCTCTTTTATTTCTATATAACCAGATGAAAGCTTAGATTTATCTGCAAATCTGCAAATAAAATCACCAATCACAACAGTGTGTTTTGCTAGCCTGTGTGTGTGATGAACCACTAATGAGACAAAAATCCTTTTTATTCAGTTTACTCTCCCTTCACTTGGCTTATTGGCCATATCAAGTTAAATGTTAATTGCAGGCTACAGAGAGGTTACTTATCCTGTTGTAATCAAATATCTCATTCATTAACTACCTATGCAACAAAATATCTGCTGCAGAACATTTGACTGAAACCTTTGTTTTCATTGTAACAAGAAGATACCACCACTCAGAGCTAAACATTGAGAAAAAATGTTGTTTTCACAATAAAAATTCACTTCAAATAAGTATGCAAAGCTACAGTTAAGAAAAGAATACAGGGATATATTCAAGAAGACTTTTAGTTTTATCAAAAGAGTTTTGGGATTTAATAAATCCACAGAGAATAAAAATATCTTTTTTCCTCACTCATTATTACTTTCTCATTATACATTGACTTGCTGTGTGACCTTAGGCAATTAATTTACTCTCTATACAAAATTTTCTAACCTGAATATGTAAAATTAAACATCTGAATCTATTTTTAGGTGCTAAAATAAATGGCCTGATTTTCAGAGGTCATTTGTACCCCAAATATTCATTAAGTTGACAGTGGATCTGCCTGTCCTTCGTCTCTGAATAACTCATTACTTCTTGCATACATAAATATGTATTTAGATGCTCAGTTCCTGGTATCAAAATGACAAATGTTATTCTCAGACTGCTCACACAATACTGTACGGTGCAGGGATACCTGAGCTAGCAAGATCCAGGCAAAATAATTTTGAACAGCTCAGTATTGCTCAGGGTCAGAAGTGATGCAGCTGTGTCTCAACACAAGACTCCCCAAAGATTTTTCTGGCAGAGTTCAAATATCTCTCACCTCACATAGTAGGTGTGTCTGGAAAAAATTAATTTCCCTGGATATAATCATGTACACTTCATTTAGGTGCTTAATTTAGATATTGATGAACAAAAATGTATTTTGCCCTAGAAGAAGACTGATGAAATAGTCTGACTACCATAGCTGTTAAGCCAGTGGAGAGAGAGACTGACTCTAAAGATACACAGAGGCAAATCCACCTCTGTTTTAAGTGCCTATCTTTCCACTGAGAGTTTACAAAATTATTCAGAATTGTTAGGTGCTTCTATCCACTTGGGATCCAGAGCATTGAGCCATTTTCTGAGAAAGATATCTGGTAAAGGTGACACTATTTTTTGCTTAATAGTCTAGTGGTTTGAGTACTTACTAAAGAAATGAGAAGTTTGCATTCCCAGCCCTTATCATCTTTCAGGAGACTGAATCCACCTCTCCTATAACCCCTGAGAGTGACCTAACCACCTTGTCATGAATAATCTGAATGAGGCACTTACTTTTTCTTCTCCTGAGGCTGAGCTGCTACATAGCCAGGAATGCAAAATTCATTAGTCTGGAAAAGCAGTGGGGAAACAAGTGTTTCATTGTAGTCATGGTGATACATCAGAGAGGGGGACTTCTCCAGTTTTCAGCCCCATTCTTTGAAATTCAAACACATCTCACCTTAGGCAGTGAGGGACGAAAAAATTGAGGGAATCCTGGAAAACAGAGCAGTCCTAAATTCTTCATACCTATAGCCTTCCCTTTTCAAGACATGTTTTCTCTTGCACTCTCACCTGTGCTCAGAGTACAAATTATTGACTTCACAGAGACAATCAGCATCAGAAAATCACACCCATCCAGGATACTTTGCGGCTTGCTGCTTAGGAAAGATATCATTCCTCCTCAGGCTGAGTAGAGTGTAGATTTTTGACTTCAGAGATTTCATCCGTGTTTGTAAAAATGAGATGGACAAAAAAAAATGTCACTTTTGCAAAGCAAAAAGTTTCATCAGGTGGTCTCAAACCTGCTCTTTGTTTACAGCAGGAGGGACTTTGCTTCCCCAGTCCTCATCCAGGGGTTCAGAGAAATGAGAAACATCAAAAGCCTGACTGTCAGTGAAGACTGAGACAAATAAATTGTTGAGTAACTCAGTCTTTTCCCTTTTTGTTTCACCTACCAGTTCTCCCTTTTCATTTATCAGAACAGGTACACCCTCCTTGGCCTTTCTTTTCTGCCTAATGTACCTACAGAATCCCTTCTTGCTATTTTTTTGCATCCCTTGATAAGCTCAGTTCCATCTGTGCTTTGGCTTTCCTGATTCCATCCCTGCACATCTGAACATAATCCCTGTACTATTTCCAGGCCACATGTCCCTGCTTCCACTGCCTGTGCATTTCCTTCTTACACCTCAGTTTGACCAGTTGGTCCTTGCTCAGCCATGCTGGTTTCATGCATTCCCTGACTGAATTCTTACATAAGGGGATGGAAGTTTCTTGCACTCTAAGAGAAGTGTCCTTAAAGAGATCCCAGCTCTGTTCAGTTCCTTTGCCTCTAAGGACTGTGTTCCAGGGGATCTTATCCACTTAAACAGCTGGAATTTATCTCTGTGGAACCTTTCTGCATCACCAAGACCTTTTAGAGGTAAACAAGAGTGTCTTCACAATGACATCAAACATTTCCCTCAGATCTTGTGTATGCTCCATGAACTTATATATGTCTAATTTGTTTTAAGTGTTCCATAACCTGATCCTCCTCCACCAAGAATAAGTCTTCTTTGATCCGTAAATACCACACATACAAACACGCTAGTATTCTTTATTCCTCTGTTATTTTCTGTTGAACAAGCAATTTTCTTACACGTCATCACAGTTTTGGCTATTCATTACTTATATATTGGCAAAAACAGAGCTCTATGAATGTTCACTGAATTCACATTTTACTTCAGTTATACTGATGTATAAAAAGCTTGCCATGTGCCCATTTTTGGAGTTCCACATTTGAGAAGACTCATAAGGAGACATATTGTGGAGAAGTATAAATTATGAGAGAGAAAATGAAATCAGGGAGAGAAACCCATCAGTGAAGACACAAGAAAGTGTATAGATGTACTAATTTTAATAAATCCCAGGAGAAAAACCATTCAAACTTAGCTCTGACACTTGAAGACAGCAAAAGATAAAAAGGCAAAGCTTTCCTGTCTATTATTAAAAAGACAAAAGAAAAAATAAATGGCTGTTCTTAAGTATACACTGTCAGAAAATCCACCTGAAAAGCTTTCCTGTGTTCACTGTGGAGGAAGACAGTGCTCTGGAATGCCAGATGATAAATGATAAAGAATAATTAATTATGGCATCTCTGGACTATTAAAAGGTTTAATAGCCAAATATCAGCAAAGTAAGCATTAAGAGATCCATAACTTTCTGAAGAGATACTAAGAAGGTATTCACCACATTGAAAAGGATAATTTCTGTCAATTGGCATACTTTATATAAACAGGCTTTCCATAATTTTATTAGATTCTTATTATTCATTCCCTGCTTCACCAAATTAGTGAAATACTAATCAGTGTGAGACACAATATCTCCCTTATCAATATGCATAATATAGAGAAAGTAGCTATAATGTAGTGATTCTTGCAAATGAACAATTTGAATATGCATTTCTTAGGAAGTCTCTGGTCAAATTTATTTTCTTAGCTAAATATTTTCTAAAGATTTTCAACAGTTTCCTTTGATCAAAGATTTGATCTTATTATCCAATGCCACAGAAGGACAGCAGAATGTTTTATTTTAAATAAATGTAAAGGTTATATTTCTAAACCTTGCAAAATAAGCACGGACTTTTTTCATTAAGTTTTGGTATTTGTATGCATAGATGAATGTTTGTATGCTTAAATGTCATAATAATAAATCAGAATTTATATATATTCAGTGGCCAGGAAAATGTTAGCTGTCTATTTTAGCCTTACAATTGCTTCTTTATGCGCTAGATAAAGTTGGAGATGAGTGAAGAAAAAATAGCACAAAATGTTTCACACACACATACAAAGAAATAAAAACAAAAACATAAAAAATAATAGAAAATTGTACTTACGATATGAACAAGTTCTTAAGCAATGCTAGAACCGTTTACTACTTCAAATACTCTCTTTAGTTTCTTTAATTTTAGCAGCCTTTTGCTTGAGAATTTGTCACAGTATTTTGAAAATTAAACAACTTCTGGATATCCAGGTGGCACAACAAAATATGATGGATGGTTCATAAAATTGCATAGCACTGAACAAAAATGAAAATGACAGACAGCACTCTTCTGTGCCTGGTTGACCTAACAAGGTCCACTTCTCTTCTCAAGAAAAGTAGAATTCATTAAAAGAGCAGTATGAAGAAGTCATAAACTAATAAATAAGTACTAATAAATTACAGTTAAAATTCATTAAATTATTTTACATTAGGAAAAATCTATGTATTCTGTACAGGGAGGGGGTTGTAAAATGAAATCAAAAACTTTTATTTCATATCAGAGGCCAACTTACATAATACATAGCCATAAATAACTTCTAAAGGGTAATTTTAATCTAAATACCTGAGTTTTAACATTTCAGCTGAGAGTTAAACAGAAACTTGTAGGGTACTTATATATTTTTTCTACCTAATGAAAAATGTATAAGCATCACAAGAGCTCCTCAACAGGAGAATGTCTGCCTCATTTGATAACTCAGTAAAGATTCTCATTACTACACAGGTATTGTATGCATTGGCCAAAAAGATGATATCTATTCCCCTCAGGGTGTTGCCTCTGTTCAGAAACCCTAATAAAATTTTCATGGGACTGGAATATATAGATCTGAAGCTGATCCAATGGCTGAAGAGAACCTAGAAACCAGGTCTTCAAAATCCTGATACAAGTGAATTGAACAAGGGTCCAAAAACAGATGACGTCTCATCTTCCTTTGAAAAAGAGGAGAGTTAGTTCAATGTACCAAAATACACAATGTCACCACACAATGATGGGAGCAAATGATACAAATGCAAATATACATTATTACTTCATCATTATTTATACATTTTCACATTCAATAATCACTGTATTTTTGATGAAATGCCACAGAAAATAAGGATAGACACTAAACCATCTCACCCAGTTAACTAATTTACACAGTACCTGATTGAAATTTTAAGGGCTTGACTCTAAAATTCCACTCAAATTAAGGTCTTCATTGTCAATGAGGAGAGGCAATGTTATAGAGAAAATTATTCTTTCCTTTTGCCTTAGATAAAAAAGTTATTTATGGGACAAATCACCCTGTGGAAGGGCTTACGTTATTTTTAAAATGGAATTAAGACATTTAAAATAGACACGGGACATTTGCACACTAGACTTAAGTAAAATAGAGATCCCCTTAGGAGTCTATTCTATTAACAAAGAAGGGTAGAAACAGGCAAAGATGTGTAGAAGGCTGTATCAGCCTAACTTGCAGACTCTTTTTAAGTGATATTTTTGGAGTAATTCTTAAATATCTCCAGAATTCAATCCATGTAATTCAGGAAGATCCTGCAAGACAAAGACATGTCCCTGTGGTATACAGTGTTTTCTCCTTCAATAGGTGGCTGAGCGGCAAAAGGCGGTGAGAAGGCTCTGCTCAAAGATTGTGCTTCTCCTTTGAAAGGAGCTCAAAGGAAAGATGAACAGTTAGACAGGTGGTTCAATGCACAGTCTGAAGTGGACCCACAGACAGAAACTCCCCCTCAGGACCACACAGAAGGGAATGATACTGAAAATATGGAAGAATGGAAGCATGATAGAGGGTGGGGGAAGCATCCCCCACCCTCTCTCCACCAGGCAGAATGTAGTGACTTAAGGGATGGAGGGGAACAGAAGTACGTTTCAGCTTGGCACAGCAGGCAAATCCCCTCCTTGCCTTCCTTGCCTTCCCAGATACCTTTATACTGAAAGTGTGATGCTATGGAACTGGAGGGGCAGTCAAACAACAATGATGATTAATCTATGTTAGACATGTTGTCAAGGCTAGCCTAGCCTACCCCCCACATCACAACCAGCTCCATTAAAAAAAGATACAAAAACTTCCTAGCCTGGTATGGCCATCATATTATTAGCCATTATTACTTTTTCATGTAGGCAGCAACAAAATTGTGATGAGAAGTCTAAGGGCAATCAAAAGAGACTTCAAGGCATTTGAATGACTCGTTAAAGGCTGAGGAGCACAGGTGGTGTTTTCCTCTATTCTTCCCACTATGAAATATGTGAATAAGTGAATAATGAAAGAAAAAGGCAGACCTGGCTCCAGGCTAACGTCACCAGCAGAATTTTGTGGATCTATTTGTTTATGGGATGGTCTACATGACACCAGGCCTGCTGGCACCTGGTGAAACACACTTCTTTCAAAGAGTAAAAAGGATTTTTGCTCAAGAGTTAGCAGGACTAGCAGAAAGAGCTTTGGAAAATGGTTAAAATATAGCTTTTTAGTGATAAGCCATGGGACAGCACAAGCAACTTTCAAAGGATATGAAGTGAGTTCAAAGGATGTTGTTAGTGAGGTCCTTGTGCTTCATGATGTACTGAATACACTGGAGCATATTTGGAATATTACTATACTATTTCTATTACAGCATAAGAAATAAATATGAGGAATTAGAAGCTTTGGCTTGTTCCCAGACTTATGACATCACTGGCGTAAGTAAGACTTCATGGCAAGTGTCCTGTGACCACTGTGCTGTGATGGATGGTTACAAGCTATTCAGGATAGTTAAGCAGGGCAGGCAAGGCAGGAGCAGGGGATGCTGTGTGTAATAGCAGGGCTCGATTGTATGGAGTTTACCCAAAAGCTCTAAACCTTGTCATCACCAACTGCAAAGATTAAGGGAAAAGCAAATGATGTGGACATTTTTTTGAGTCTACTACAGACCACCCAACCAGGAGGATGACACCAATTAATTATTCTATAAAGAATTAAGGGACAGCTTTAGATCAGCTGCCCTAGTTCTTATGAGTTACTTTAATTTCCCAGATGTTACCTGAGAATATCATACAGTTGACAAAAACAGGTTCAGGAAATTCCTGAGACACACTGAAGTTAACTTCTTGATACAGGTATAAAGGGAGCCCTCCTAGCTTGAGTTCAAGAAACATTTGGAAAACAGCCTCAGACTTATGGTTTGATATTGGGATATTCTTGTGTGGAGCCAGAAGCTGGACTCAGTGATATTTGTGTGTCCCTTCCAGCTCAGCAAATTCTACAAGCATGAGTAGGTGAGTTTGTTCTCATACAACTAGAAATGTAGATAGCAATTCATCAGATTAATTGAGATGCCTGTAGTACTGATAAAGCTAGGAGGCAGAATGTAAACAGGATACTTTTAGGTAGTCAAATTCCAAACCTAAGTGCAATTCTCTCTCCTAGCTGCTGTTGTGCAGCAGTTGTGTTTTTTTTTTCCCCTTTTTTAAAATATGCTCTCACAAACGTACTACCAGCATCACTTATTGACTTGGCTCTGGTTAACGGCAGGTCCCTTTGCAGCAAGCTGAAACTGGCCCATATCTAACATGGGGCAGCTTCCGGATTCTTTTTACAGAGGCCACCCCTGCAGCCAGCAACTACCAAAACCTTGCCACGTAAACCCAGTACACAATCATAGACAAAAAGTATTGTTTTGTCATGAGGTATGACTTCTTCAACTTAGATCTCATCATTTATTTGTTTATGGCAAGTCTTTACCACAGGTAGTTGTAATTTCATTCACCAAGTTCCTCAAGACAGATTTCTAAATAATTAAGTACTCTTATCAAGTGCTCAATACATTTTACACCATACTTAGGCAGAACACTGAGCTAATATCTTATAAAATCATGACATTCAGCTTAAATTGTATCATGAAGACAGAAGACTTAAAGTGCTCATTTCAATGTCTGCAATGAATAGAGAGGATTCTCATTTCCTGAACAGAAAATGAGGCAACAGCACCTATTGTATTTAATCAAAAGAAAGAACAACACAGTATATTGAAAGGTGTCCCATCAGAGATGTAAAGCAGTAGGTAGATTTAAAACAAAAAAAAAAAATGTAAATCTTTTGACAGAAAAGTATTGAAAAATTGAAATGTTCCTCCTTTATACTGCTGATCACCTGCCACTGACCTTAAGAAATTAATATAATACTAAATGTCATGACTAACTTAGTTATAGCTGCAGAAATTCAAAACTTTTCTAATCAGTCGAAGTCCAAGAAAGTAATAATAATATTCAAACAAAAATTTATCTCCAGTGATTTCTTGGTGACATATGCTCATTCCTTTCAAGTGTCTGATTAGCTAATCATTGTTGTTATAATAAATCACATTGGTTCAAACTACCGTGACAGCAACATCTTCTTGTAATCTCATTCTATCACATTTCTTGTACTACACAAATCTGGCAAAAATTTAACACAAATCATGTGTTACAAAGCCCTCCAAATCAAGGCCCTTCAAATCAAGGCAGTGTCAGATGTCATGAAAAAGAAGAGTTCATGACTAAAATAAGTTAAGGCTGTTGGAATAAGATCAAATACCATCCTACCTGTGTATAGCTTCAAGAAACCAAACTTTGAGTAATAAATATGAAAAGATATGTAAAGGCATATATCTTTCTTCTGTAAAGCAGGAATTAAATATAAATAATAAAGAGATAAAGAACTTACAAACTGACAGAAGAAAAAAAAAATCCAGATAGTGAATATGATATATTCAGGCAGTAATAAGTGAGTTAGGAGGACACAGTAAATAGCAATTAGTAAAATGTATTCTCTATAGAATGAATCTCTATTAATAAAATAGTATTCTCCATGAATAGTAAAATTCATAGAGATAGAATGAGAAAGTGTATATACCATACCTGAAACACGTCTAAAATGCTATGTTTAAATACCTAAAAGATATTTAAAATATTTTACAGGGTTAGTACCTTTGAGACATATGCATGTTAATGTTCTCCTATGATTGCTTCACTTACTTCAATTATTTATAACTAAATAATATGGCACACTTATGAAACTTACAGTCTTTCAGACACCGTACATATTTCTTCATATAGTTCTTCCAGTTCTTGTCATTCAGAGAGTAGCTGTCAAACCTAGGTCTCTCAATGTGTTGTTGCTAAGTCACCAAACCATGTTAAAGAAACGTGTTAGCAATCCACATATTATTATTGGCTCTCATATGTAATACGTTATCATAGCAACATATACTTTTCAAAAACCTATTCAAAGATGTCATTTGTGAGCATTGGGACATTGTAGAAAGATCTAAAATGAGGAAATTGAAAATACATTCTTACAGATGTAATCAACTTTCCTTTGCTGTCTTTTTCATATTATTTTACTCAGTAAGGTTTTAGAATGTTTACCCATTTTTGTAGACTGGCTCATCCCAATGTTTCTGTAACTTCATGAATGTGTCAAAGGTCCTCTGTGGGAATTCTGTGGGAAAAATGTAAAGGGATCTGCCCATAAGGAAGAAGAAAAAAATCACAGCATGGGATAAAATGAAACATTTTCAGCTCTGCCAGTGGAGCTTTAAAAACACTGCAGTAGGAATTCTGTGTTCACAAGTAATTATATTTCAAAAACTTAATTTCAATATTGATGCATAGACAACCATTAAAATGTGTATGAGAACAGTAGAGAAGGGAAGGGAAGGGAAGGGAAGGGAAGGGAAGGGGCTGTTTCAATTTACATATTTTTCACTGTAAACTACTTACGTAAGAGAATTATCTCTCTTCAGGCTTCTGTTGGCTGGTACCTCGTAACAAATGGAAAGGAAAATTTGCTGTCAGACCGCCATGTGAAATCTCCAATGACACTATGTGACAAGCTGATAAAAATTCAACAATCGTTGCCCTTAACTATGAAGGAAATAGAGATGTGATGATTCAGAGACATTCACTGCTTGCTTCAATTCTTCCTCTGCTAATAGAAGGAATCAGTTTTTGACACGTTATAGTACCCTAACAGTCAAATACTAACAACATAAACCACTTAAATTTAGATTTTTCTTTCTGAGGTTGATTCAAGGTGTGTTCTGTCTATCGGAAGCAGCATGAGGTAGTAAGTATTTAATGAAAATAAACAAACAAACAAAAATCTCAACCTAATTTAAATTAAAGATATGATTGTGTATATTCCTGTCACTTGATCACCAGAGCAGCAGTCAGTTAAACTTAAGAAGACTGATTGGCAGAGTAGAATCATAGAATCATAGAATCAATCATAGAATCATAGAATGGTTTTGGGTTGGAAGGAACCTTAAAGATCTAGTTCCAACCACTTTCCATGGATAGGGACATCTTCCACTAGCCCAGGTTGTTTAAAGCCCCATCCAACCTGGCCTTGAACACCTCCAGGGATAAGACATACACAGTTTCTCCAGGCAACCTGTTCCAGTGATTCACCACCTGATGTCATGTAGGCCCTCTTTATGTAATGGAAGGATGCAGTGTGGTCTCCCAGGAGCCTTTTCTTCTCCAGGCTGAACAACCTTAACTCCCTTAGCCTCTCCTGCTCCAGCCCTCTGATCATCTTTGTGGCCCTCCTCTGGACTCGTTCTAATACATCCATGTCCTTTTGTGCTGGGGGATCCAGAGCTGAATGCAGTACTCTAGTTGGCGTCTCATGACAGTAGTAAAAATCTAAATGCATTTGATGGGAAAAATAGGTCCTTAACATTCATATCTAAGCCTGGAACAAAAGGCAATTTATGCATCTAAAAATGTACTGTAAATCTATTATCTTCCTCTTAGGTAAATGGTAATCTTTGTGGCAATCACATGGTTACAGAACTAAGATATTAAAAGCCTCGTGATTCAAAGAGCTTTTCAGATAAACATTAACTCCTGCTCACTTATCTTCATAGATCCTAGTCTGTGGCCTGGAATACATGCCAAAACAGCTAATGGGGCAGTCTGTCATAAAGAGGATAAGATTTTTAAGGAACAAAAAATAGTTTCTTAGGGACCTCAGTAACCCAACAATGGTGAAAAATGTACAGTTTTTCCATGAAGTGCCATGGGGACACTATGTGCTAAATTAGGTAGCTGTAGCTGAGGCTGTTCATTAAAAGTTTCATAATCTTCTGTTTCTCTGAAGTAAACAGTAACCTCAAGTTCTTCATTTCCTTTCAGTGAGTTACTCATCATATCTTTTATTACATTAATTACTTAAAGACACACACAAGAGCCTTAACTCCACTGTTCCAGTTTAGCTGAAATTTGTGGATATTTACACATTTCAAGAGAGTGCGTAGACCATTCTTCACTCAGACCTTAACTTAAATCTCTGGTATTATCACTGGGAAAAAAAAAAAAAAAAAAAAAAAAAAAAGTTGACTGACTTATGAATACTGGTTTTCTCTTGCTTTTCAAACACTATCATATTCATTATTCTATACACAAAACGAATATATTCCCTCACTATCATACACTGTTCCAAAAAAAAAGTTTCATTGATTTCAGTTCTCACTTATTCAGTCTGCAGTGAAAACAGAAAAAAAAAGATAGAAGAAACAAATTTATTTTTTAAAATTCATTCTAGCAATAGACCATGAATTACTGACATATTACATGTACAGTATTGTGAAAATAATTCCAGTCACAACATATATTTTTTCATTTATTTTTTATAGAAAAAAAATGAACTTCTACAGGCACCAATTCAAATATATATATATACACACACAAGAAAAAAAAAATAACCTTATATTGTTAATTCAAGGGGAAAAGAATGCAGTGCCCTTTTTTAAGGATACTGAGTTCACCTATAACCTATAACATACAACCCTTCCACCATAACCCAGTAAGCATGAATTTAATATTTTTATTGATGATTTGGAAGAAGGAATTAAGTGCACCCTTAGTAAGTTTTCAGACAATACCAATCTGGTGTCAAATTAACGAATTTGACATGTAGTTCTTTTGCTACAACTTGAATAAATGTCCATAGATATGATCTAGCTCACTTAATTTCATATGTGTACAGTGGGCAGGATTACATGTGGGCTAGTCTCCCTAGGATGTCTTTATTGGTGGTGGATTCAGTAGAAGATACCCTGGGCACTATTCATCTGGTCTGTATTAGAAATCTACTGTATACTCAGATGAATCATACCCAAGAAATGCTGAGTTTCTCTATTGTTTATAGAAGCAGAAAAAGCTGTATGGCACCGTAAATCATATTAATCCTATCCTGTATATCTGCACAGGAAAAACCCATCGATGACATTTTCTAAAGGAAGAAGTAATTTGGTGTTCATCTATTTTGTATGGTTGGTCAGAATGTTTGTATCTGGTGTTAAGGAGGTTTGGCATCATTGATGATTTATCTTGAGAAAAAAAGTTTTCAAAAGATTGAAAGAAAAAGGCCTGGAGCTAGCACTTTGTCCCTGCTTTGAGCAGGAAGCTGGTGTAGATGAGGTTCAGGAAAACTCTTTCAACCAAAATTATTCCATGGTGCTGTGAAACTTCTGCATTCATCAAACTGAATGTCCAGAAATGATCTGTTGCTTCTGAAAATCTTTCTCTCCAACTCTGGCTTGTTATATATGTTATATTCTCTGTCTTGATCTTCACAGAAGTGGGTCTTGAATAAAGGAAAAATTTATTCCCTGATAAAACAAGGAAGTTCTGTTAAATACGTTGAAAGTTCAATGTGAAGACCAACTGTTCTCATCTCTGCCATCTACACAACACTGTATAACAACATAGAAGACAGGAAAATAATGGTGGTGATAACTAGCACTTAGTGGGAATGTTCTTCAGTGGAAAGTCATAGTCTTCTATGGTTTAAAACATCTGACTGGAAATTTCAGGAAATTTGTTAGTATTTCAGACTTTTAGGCCTGATCTTGCAGACAATTCCTACTCCTTTGTAAAACAGTATGTTCCAAAGGAAAGAAACATGTAGGCACAATGTTTCAGTCTTTTTTTAGCATTTGTCACGAATCTGTTTCCATATTTTAATTTAAATGCACATAACTTTTTTTTTTAACTTTTTTTTTTTTAAGAAAATAGGCATGAGTAGAAACTATTGCAAGAAAAGAATGAGTGTGTTTCTTTCTTTATGGGAAGCCCTTTAATAACTCAGCTGGACTTGTGATCTTTATGAAATATATGAAATATGGATGGACTTTTCACACTCAGGATAAAAACCATAATGCTTGCTCCTTACTAGTGAGGTATATTAATAGTAGATCCAACTTGACATGATGGTCATTAAGGACCAGGAGCTCCCCCAGGAGCTGTGCTATAAATGTCAAGAGCTGTTGTCAGAGTGCTAAAGTCTGTTTTGTTCTGTCTATGGTAACAGTATCGTATTTTCTGCCATGGTGTAGAGGTCCAAACATACATACTCTTGTTGCTATATAATGAAGGAGAATTGACATGTACCTATTAATATATAAATTAAGAGTATTAATACTGATTGTGTATGAAATAATTTTATTAACCTCAGCACCAACATCTTGTCACCCTCACACAATATTTAAACACCTGCCCTATCTATTTTGCTACCTAAACAAAAAAAAATAAACTAAAAGCATATAAAAGATAAAGAGAAAAAAGAGAAAAAAAAAAAAAAAGAAAAAAATATGTAGCATAGAAAGACAACAATAGTATATCAAGAAAAATGAATGTCCTTAAAGGATCATTTGCACTAGTTCCCAGATGCTTTTAGAAAGACATGCTCTTGGCTATTATTTTTGCAATTCCACTGAGCTGCTATAAGGAAACATAGTATGCTAATTCTTCTCCTAAGCTAGTATAGTAGCTGATTGTGGGTCAATGTACTCACACAGACAATTTGTTATACAATCAGGCTAAAATTTGTATTATACAAATAAGATTACTCTTTCTTGCAAAATTACAGCCATGCTGTTGAAGAATAAACCATTTTATAGTGACTTACTCTGGACTTTTTATTTCTTTCCAGTACTAATGGCAAGCAAAAACTGAACAGAAATACTTAATCACTTAGACATTTCAATGATACTGAACTACTCATTTTAAAGGATCAAAACTGCTTCTCAGTATTAGAGGACAGAGATTAGCTTTGTTCTAGAGAGCTAAAATGTGGTCATATTACCTAAAGCCCTTGGATTACTTGCATTTAAATTTCCCATCACAATTCTTTAAAATATCTTGAAAGCAAATAGTGCAATTATATTAAATTTCAAGTATATTATATCACAATGTATATAGATTGATTTCTACTCTAAAGTGAAAATATAAGCAAGTTACACTGTTTCACTGAAGTGAAACATGTTAAGATTAATGCAATGTCCATTCTCTGAGTTGAAACAGATTCATGATTGATTTAGAGTGAATCTGTTACTGACATTCAAATCAGAAAACAGTCATAAGTTATAGACTCATAGAATAATAAAGGTTGGAAAAGACCTCCAAGATCATCTGGTCCAATCAACCCCCTACCACCAATATCACCCACTAAACCATGCCCCTGAGCACCATGTCCAACCTTCCCTTAAACACCCCCAGGGATGGTGACACCACCACCTCCCTGGGCAACTTGTTTAAATACCTAACCACTCTCTCTGGGAAGAAATTTCTCCTAATTTCCAACCTAAACCACCCCTAGGGCAACTTGAGGTCATTCCCTCTAGTCCTAGCTGTAGACAGCAATAAGGTCTCCCCTGAGCCTTCTCTTCTACAGACTAAACAACTCCAGTTCCCTCAGCTGGTCCTCATAGGACTTGTGTTCCAGACCCTTCACCAGCTTTGTAGCCCTTCTCTGGACAGGCTCCACAGCCTTGATGTCCTTCTTGTAGTGAGAGGCCCAAAACTGAACACAGTACTTGAGGTACAGCCTCACCAGAGCTGAGTACAGGGGAATGATCACTTCCCTGGTCCTGCTGGCTACACTGTTTCTGATACAAGCCAGGATACAATTGGCCTTCTTGCCCACATGGGCACACTGCTGGCTCATGTTCAGGAGAGCACCAATCAGCACACCCATAACCTTTTCCTCTGCACAGGTTTCCATCCACTCTCATCCAGGCCTGTAGCACTGCATGGGGTTGTTGTGACCAAGGTGCAGGACCCGGCACTTAGCCATGTACAACCTAAACCCATTGGCTTCTGCCCATCGACCTATCCCGTCCAGGTCCCTCTGCAGGGCCTTCCTACCCTCCGGCAGCTCAACACTCCTGCCAACTTGGTGTCATCTGCAAACTTAATGATTGTGCACTCTATTCCATCATCCAAATCACCAATAAAGGTATTAAAGAGAACAGACCCCAACATCGCCCCCCGGGGAACACCACTCGTGACAGGTCACCAGTTGCATTTCACTCCTTTCACCACTACTCCCCGGGCCCAGCCATCCAGATAGTTTTCAACCAAAGAAAGCGTATACCTGTCCAAGCCATGGCCTTCCAGCTTCTCCATGAGAATGCTGTAGGAGACCTTGTCAAAGGCTTTGCTGAAGTTTAGGTACAACTTCAACAGCCTTTCCCTCATCTACCTGACGGATCACCTAGTCATAGAAGGAGATGAGGTTGGTCAGGTAGGACTTGATTTTCATGAACCCATGTTGACTGGGCCTGATCCCCTGGTTGTCCCACATATACTGCATTATTGCATTCAAGCTGACCTATTCCATCACCTTTCTTAGCACCGAGGTCAGACTGACAGGCCTGTAGTTCCCCAAGTCCTTCTTAACACCCTTATTATAGACGGACATCACATTGGCAAGTCTCCAGTCACCCGGGACCTCTCAGGATGACCGTGAACAATGACAGATGATGGAAAGCGGTCTAGCAATCACATCCGCCAGCTCCCACAGCACCCTCAGGTGGACCCCATCTGTCCCTATAGACTTGTTACAGTCCAGGTGGAACAGCAGGTCATTAACTGTTTTCACCTGAACTGTGAGGGATTTCTTCTGCTCCCAGCCCCAGACTTCCAGTATGGGAGGATGAGTACCCTGAGAATAAGTGGTTTGACTGGTAAAGCCAGATGTAATGGGCATAAAGTCATTAAGAACCTCAGCCTTTTCCTTATCCTCAGTATCCATGTTCACCCCTGCATCCAGTAAAGGATGGAGACTCTCCTTGGCCCTCCTCTTACCATTAATATATTTATAAAAATAATATATATTTTTGATATCCTTAACCATAGTGGACAGGTTGAGCTCGTGCTGAGTTTTAGGCTTCCTGATTTTTTCTCTGCATATGCTGCCAACTTCCTTCTACTCTCCCCAAGTTGTCTTTCCCTTGTGCCACTGGACATAGACTCTTTTTCTCCCAGACACTCAGCAAAAGTTCCCTGTTCAGCCATGCTGGTGTTCTTCCCTACCAGCTCATCTTATGGCAGGTGGGGACACCCTGTTCCTACGCCTATAAGACTTCCTTCTGGACAAGCGTCCAGCCTTCCTGGACCCCTCTGCCCTTCAAGACTGACTCCCAAGGGACCTTCCTTACCAGTGTCCTTAACAATTCGAAGTCTACTCTCCGAAGTCCAAGGCAGCAGTTTTACTGCCCTCTCTCCTGACTTCACCAAGAATAGAGAACTCTACTATGTCATTCTGCCCAAGGCAGCTCCCAACCACCACATCTCCCACCAGTCCTTCTCTGTCCATGAACAGCAGGTCTAGCAGGGAACCCCCCCAGTAGGCTCACTAACCAGCTGAATCAGGAAGCTGTTTCACACACACTCCAGGAACTGCCTAGACTGCTTCCTCAGAGCTGTATTGTATTTCCAGCATATGTCCGGGAAGTTAAGGTCCCCCATGAGAACAAGCACTGGCAATTGTGCGACTTCCACTCAGCTGTCCCTTCATCCTGATTTGGCTGTCTATAAAAGACCCCCCAACCAGCATGTCCACCTTGTTGGCCATCCCCCTGATCCTTATCCAAATGGACTCTACCTTATGATTCCCAACCTTGACCTCAACAACATCAAAATACTCCCTAATATAGAGAGCCATGCCACTGGCTTTGTTGACTGTCCATTTTGAAGAGTTGGTAGCCATCCATTGCAGAACGCCACTTGTGGGAGCAGTCCCACCACATTTCATTGATGGCAACTAGGTTATAGTTTGCCTGCTTCACAATGGCTTTCAGATCCAAAATTTTCTATTGTTGTTGTTGTTTGACATTTAGAATTGTCTCTGAGTATTTTTTTTTATTTTTTATTTTACTAGTCAAAAAGCCTTTGCAGTCTTTAAAATATCATACACAAATTCTGTAATATGCCAAAATGCCCAATGAAGTTAGAAAATATTTCTGATTATGAAACAAAGTTTGAAAATGAATAAAAAAACCAAAGTTTAAAAGTACTATTTTTTTTATTTTCTCAACATAAAAGCAAGAAAATAGTTGAGCTCTAGGTTTATAACTGTAATAGCCAATTGCATTTTTTTTTTCTCTTTACTTTCTGTTACATTTTGGAGATGCATTATAATGGTGCTTATCTTATTATTCCCAAAGTCTTAATGAAATATACTTTCTTTTCACTGTAGGGTACCTTATCTTAATGCGAGGAACCACTGGAGAAGAAGGTTGTTTACAGTGTTAGTCTCATATCTGGGGACATTATCATTGCTACATGACTGTTTTCTTACTTATCTGTAAAATCCATTGAACTGAATTCTCAGCTTAGACATGCTCATATACAGAGGAAGGAAAATCAATTTACATCACTGAAATAAAAAAAAAAAATAAGTGAAGACCAAATTCAGTCTATGTTCTTAATTCATGGGAGGAGTTAAGACTCAGAAGAACACCAAAAATAGCATTTTTTTTTCCTGATTTGTACAGGCTCCCTGTAATCCTGGTCCTTAGCTGAAAGACAGTAAAATTAGAGCTGTAGAAGAAAAGCAAACAATCCTTTCAGAGTATTCATCATGTTTAAATGTTGAAAAGAATTACTACACCTTTAGAATCATTATATGATTCTGCTACGAAGTGACGGAATGATTTCAGGCAAAAATAAATCAGTATTTGAAAAATAAATTCAATAGACAATAAGAGACAGCCACCACATTTTTGGTGAAATGCATGTCGAAGTGAAGTTTGACATAGGATCAATTATGGAGATAAAATCTTAGTAAAAATATAAAATTTGGCACCATGAAAATCAGATAGGAATTGTCTTATCTAATATTAGATATTAGATCCATCTAATCCATCTTGCCATCTAAATATTAGGCAAAGAATCTACCCTAATTATCTGGACTTTAGCTGTAAGAAGCAGAAAGAGAATTGGTCATGCTGGCACTTTAATCCAAAGGTATCTGTTGAAGACATACTACCTGAGGAAGTAATGCTCCACCTATCCCTCCACTGATTTTCATGAGACAACTTACTTGTTGGACAAGACTCAGCCAGAACAAAGAAAATCTTACTTTCTCATTAAAAGTGAGAAACTATCTGTAAATTTTCCTTTCCTTTCCTTTCCTTTCCTTTCCTTTCCTTTCCTTTCCTTT
>CM021733.1:78166231-78196914 GCA_011075105.1 Heteronetta atricapilla
TTCCTTTCCTTTCCTTTCCTTTCCTTTCCTTTCCTTTCCTTTCCTTTTTTCTTTTCCTTATTACAAACAAATGAACTTGCGAGATTTTAAATTTATTATCCATAAATTTTCCATTTCCTTTTCCTTCTTCTTCCAATCCCTGCTTCCCACTGTCCCTCCCAAAATAGACATCTTTTGGACAAATAGATCACAGTTTAGAGATTCACTGACAGTCAAACATCCTTACCTATCCTTACCTAACCTTACCTGGTTAAAGGGCCAGCTGCCATCACATGCTAATCACTTAACTACTCAGTCATTGCTGAAAGTATCTCTTTTTCCGTCTCTTAGTTCCTGCTGTACACAAATATTTTCTCTGCCCCTGTTCTCTTTTGTTGGATGGCAGTGTATAGCTCAAACCCATTGCCTCCACACACAGCCTAGCAGGGGACAGGGGACACTCCGTTGTGTCCGGAGTTAGTAGCTAACAAAAAGAGCAGATGTCTTAGACTAACAAACACACATCACACTATCACACATCTCCACCAGCAGTTAAATGAAGCCTTTATTTTTCCATGAAAATGGGAGGCCTGGCTCCTGCAGCTGTTATATAAAATATGGTAAAATCTAAAAATAATGGTGTGAAGTAGATTTTGCCTCTGACAATCTTATTCTGCTGTTCTGTATAGTTCAGTGGATATAAAAAAAAAAAAAAAAAGAAGAAGAAGAAGAAGAAAACACACTTCCTCTTTTGTGGCTGTACTCAGGAATATGAGTACACTCTGGCTACACATGATACAAACCTCTGTGTGTGAGTGCATGCATGCATGCACACACTTACATCTGTATCTGTAAAATTAGATTTTCTGTGCCTGTGATGAAACTACCTGTGACAATTCTATTGCAGATAATGGCACTACCGTGGGCTTCTGATTATATAGTTTTTGCTGTGGTCTGCTTACGAATACCTCAGATGCCAATAGCTTCAAAGAAATATACTTGGTAATTCCATGTACTTTATCAACATATATTTCCAACAAAATATATTCTCATATAGTCTTGTTTTATTTTGTTATTCTCATGGTTTCCTATTGTTTTCAGTGATACATAAGGGCTTTCTGAAAAGTCTGTTATTTTTCGGACATCTGTATTTGTATATTTGTAATATGTGTTTCACTGACAATGAAACTGCTTTTGACTCTATTTAAGTAACTTAACTCAGAGAAGACATCAAAGAGTTGTGTTGGCATGTTTAACTTTCAAAAGTCTGAAAACCTTACAAACATGACTTAAAGGCATAGGAGCTTCAATTTAAGAATTTATCTGTACAATTAACAGTTTAACATATTTAGGAAAGGAATGTACTTCTAGTGGACTGTATGAGCATCGGTGGTACATGTTAGATTCATGTTTCTTTTAAAGGTAGATTACTTCTTGGATTGTAACAGGAAGGTTTTCCAAAATAAATAATAACCCCATCTCTATATGGCAAGTTGAACGTAGAATCCCAAAATGTGAGTTCATTTTCTGAAGCAGTACAACCCACTCTGATGCTGCAGTTTCAAGGCAGGGATGGGCCAAGTATAAAGAGCCTTTCCAGAAAGATTCCCCACAACTTTCAGTGCAGTTCTTGAGGCAAATGGTGGGTAGATTGACATGATAATGCAGGGAGGTAATGAGCAGGAGGATCAGGCCAGCCAAACATCTCTATTAATGCAATGTGGGATAATTGTAAATGCCTTTCAACCACACATCCTTAAAGATGAAGGGCCTGTGGAAGAGGAGTTATGATTAACTAGGCAGGTTTGGTAGGAAAAAAACAACCAAGACCCCCCAAAGGGTTTTCCTGTGTATATAGAGAAGGAAATAAAATTAGATAAATTTAGCTTTCTGGTCTTTTACAAATACCATCTACGAATAGATTCATCTACATGTCCAGGCAAATTTGGGATGATATCAAGTCCTGATAATCAAGATGTGATCAACATCCATATGTCAGAAAACTATGGCAACTGTGTTGCAAATAAGCAACACAAGTAGCTAGATTATGAAATTCAGATACATTATTTTCACCACTGGAGGGCTCCCATATTTTCCATTTAATCCATAAGAAAATATTAAGATTAGGAAATATATGTATATATATATATGTATATTTTAAGCAAAGTGTTTTTCTTCTTTGAAATGTAGTTGCAGTCTTACAGGGATTTTTACACCTTCAATACACTTTTTTTTTCAAAAATAATATAAGTATGATATTTTTAATCAAAAAATTGTATTTTAATCAATGTATGTCATAAGCCAATTTCATGACTGTTCACACAAAAAAAAAAAAAAAAAAAAAAGAATTGGGATTATTTACATTATTTACCATGTTTATGTAGGGAGAAACTAGGGAAGTTAAATGATTTCTATCAGCTTTCTACTAGGCCAGGAAATCTGAGCTCAGGTTTTCATGAGCCTGTGTATCAACACTGTATGTTAGAATCATGAGAATGCCACAAGACAAACAATGAAATATAATGCTATTAGTTTTTGTTACCTGAACAGCCTTCATTACTCAAGACCAAATGTTTAACAGCTTCAATGTATTTATCCTCATGAAGCATTGCAGTGCAATAATTTTTGTCAATGTTAAGATATGTCAGCTCTTCCAAATTCTAAGTTGTCATACTTATCACTTGTCTGTCTTTCCTTCTTCTAAGCTTTAAATAAATTGTGCCTGGTTTATTGCTAGCAGTTATTGTTCTTTATAACAATTTAAGTAAAGTAAGTAAGGTTATCATATTGTCTAGAACATTTAAACCAAAAATTGTTGGAATTTTATTAGCTGAATATGATTGAGATAAGCCTTCACTTATGATTCAGCTGTCTGTCAGTTTGAATACTATGGCATTTATCATGGTTATCAAAATTCGTGATAAATCTTAGGCATTACTACTTTCATTTAAGCATACTTTTTGACATTTGCTACTGCCTCAAATTAGAACAGCAAGTTATTTAGTTTATCCAATATATGATTTTAAGTACTGCATATTAGGTGAGTACATTTAGAGTTCTGCTTTTTCTGATGTTTTAGTTTCTCTCAGCATTTAAATCCAAACTAAAGAAATATCCATCCCCTTTTGCACTTGACATTCTTTAAAAGTATTTTAAGTGCTTGGATACCTAGAGAACAGCTTTAATACAAGGCAGATCAGGAAATTCTGTAACATTGTGTGCCAACATTGCTGTACCAGGAATGTGCCAAGAAGACATAAGCTGTCACTAAAAATATAGCTTCTAGCATCTTTGAAAATTATTTAGCCTTTTTGAAGCAGATGAGAATATTAGTAGAATGGTGGGCGGTAGATCTCTCTTAAATATATTCTGGAACTAAAACAGCACTCCAAGAATACATCTCTAGGACAGTGGAATATACTATAATAATGACTGTAATTTGAAATTCCAAATTAAATCCAGGAAGTTGTTTTGTGAGGCAGTGACACAGCACATACATTCATTTCTAGACATAAGAATTAAAATTCAGCCTTTTGTAACAACCATGTATGAGTGAGAGAAGTTTTCTGGTATCTTCTTTGTTATAAGAAGGCATGAGAGAATGTGGTCACACAATATGTCTTTGTTTCTTTATTCAAAGACTGAGAAAGCCACAAATAGCAAAGCTATTTTAAAGAAATCTCAGCATACTAACAAAAACAGGTTTTATAATGCAATTGTTTCTGAATGACAGTATTCTTTAATTTGTAATGAAAATCTCAATACAATTTATTTATCTGCAGTTACTAAAAAAAGACTTGCGTTTAAATGTTATGCAAAAGCACAAGCTAGAGCACAATATGACTTCCTCTTATCTGAATAAAGTGTCCTTAACACACTGTTTATATTTTACCCTCAGCTGCCCAAAATGTCCCAAATATTTAATAATTAGAATCTGATTGGAAGTCAGATACTTCAGTGACTGTCTTTCTTGTTTATCTTTCCCAAGGACAATTCTCCTATCTCAAAAAGGAGCCATAAAGAAATTTGTTGTCATAATGTTCTCAGCAACAGTTTCCTATCATCCAAACAGAGCACTTCCAAAAGTTTCCAGAATTTCTCACTAAAGTCCTCTTCAAATACACTTAAAACTCATTCCTGTGGCCAGTAGTTTCACAATAGTCAGTTGTTGTTTTTTTTTTTTTTTAATTTCATTTTATTTTATTTTACTATTTTATTTTATTTCATTTCTGTTTTAGAGGGAGCAGTTCCTTGGTTGTTTTGTTAGGTTTTGTTTCTATTTGTTTATTTTTCTGACACCTGTTACCATTAACCTCACTGTTCTTTTAGCATCAGGAGTTGACCTGACTGCATAGAAGTCCCTTCAGCTTCAGCTTACTGCCCCCATAACAAATGTCAGGTATGCTATTAAAAGGCTTGTAGGATGTTAATAGTAAAACACACTGCATCACTCACAATTAGGAAATAAATATTTAAAAAAGGATATATAGCACGCTGTACCTTAGAAAGTTGATATATATCCTGTATAAAGAGTGTAAATTCCATGGAAAAACATACTGGTTCAATGGATTTTTGAATAATTTATCTTAACATACTATTTTGTATACTGATTATGTTGTATTTTTGATGACTCGCCATCTCAGACATTTCAGCACTCTATTTAGGAGCACTGTTTGTTATTTTCCATTTCTCTTCACTAAGCACTTGACATTTCTTATGAACTTACCAGCATCATATTTTGTTTATCTTACTACACTTTCATCAGAGATCTTGGAGGACAAACTTACTGGTTGTCTGCTCTTCCCATGTGTATAAGTAAATTCAACAAGTCTGAAGCTGAGTGTTCACTAGCAAAAGTTTGTGGCCAAAATGTTTATTGCCTACAGCAAACTTTTTAATGTATATTTCTTCTTTTTAACTTTAGAATTCATTGTAGTAAAAATTGGAGAGAAGGAGTGACCCACAATCTCAGTATGTTTTCATCTGACCCAATTCTCCTTTAAGCCTTATAGAAGAAATAGATATTTCTAAGACAGAATTTGTCTCCTAAATTAGACACCTAAACCAGGCCAGGTGAACTACATGTTTAGACTGACTATTTGCAGACGCTGACTATAAAGGCATCTGAAGACAACTAAATCAGTTTTCAGGTATAAGCATTTAAAGTTAGGTGAGCCGTATTGACTTTAAATTTCAAAACCCTTTTTATCTGAGCTGTGTGGTTCAGGAGATGATTTATTTATGTCCAAATTTTAAATATTTTGCAAGACTGCTACTAAAGCATATTGTATTTTTAAAATATAATCACTTAACTGCATATGGCAGAAGGAAAACCGAATTCAGTAGAAAGCATCTGGGACATCACTTCATACTTTCCATTTGTTGAAATTTGCTACATAAGCCTTCTTTTGGTTATCTTCCTTGTGGACAATAACCTGTAGGTGTTCCTCCAGGTTCCTAGGTCATATTTTGTGGGTGCCAGTGCTATAGAAAATATGGGCACAAACCACGATCCTTCTGGAGCTTCATAGATCTCACATGTAGGAAAGTTCTCGCAGGACCAAGAGTATCCCAAGATACTCGTTGGCTAATATATTTTAGTTCCTTTCCCATTGCAGTTGTCTCACTTGTATAGAACCACTTTGAGCAACCTGATCTACTGGAAGGGGGTTTTGGAAATAGATGATCTTTAAGGTTCTTTCCAACACGTACCATGTTAAGATTCTGTGACTCTATGGAATTTACAGAACCATTCCACAGATTCACAGATGAGGCAACTGAGTTTTCACTTTAAGGTGCGGTGAATGCACAGGCTGATTCTCTAACCTGAACTAAATCCAGAAAAAAATGTCTACTTAGTCTCCCTTTTAGATATCTACCCATAACAACACAATGTTGGTCTTGCTCTATTACCTTTCTCTGACCAAGCAAGCATTTCATAGCATTATGCATAATGGAGGAGTTCAATCGACCCCATAAAATTATAGTTTCATAGAAAAGGACAATGTTCATCTGTAACAAAATGCTGGCTTAGGTATCTAATATCAGGAACAGCTCATGACTGGGAGTCATAAATGGCAGGAGATACACCCCTGCAGCCATTCACACTCATCTAGCGATAGTGTTATCTGAGAGTATTTGTGTAGCATACTGAATTCAGACTTAGGTGTCTTCACTGTTTTTCTCAGCTAACCAGAAGCCCAATGAAATGAGGTAGTGATACACCTCACTTTTAATTTAAAATTTTGCAAAATTTTAAAAAATTTTTCGAATTCAGACATGTGGCTCTCACTTGACTGAGATATAGGCAGAGATAATGATGATGTTGGTGAATATGTATAGTACGCATAAACTTCACTGGGGGTACATTAAAATACGGTTACATGATGAATAGTTAGCTTAGTTCTTTGTTCATAGTATTTACTCTCATGTATCCTAGAATCTGCACATCCAGAATAACATCTAGCTTAGACCTCTGCTTCTGTTAGGCAATGTAAGTAAAAGTCAGTTGTTTTAGTGCTGAATTTTTTAATGTCCAAGTCCTTTTTTATATTTTTTCCAGTGGTCTAAATGTATATGAATATTTTAACCTTCTAAAACAACACAGTTATTTTAAAACTTATTTAGACATCTGAAGATGTAATTAGATACCTATTGGATGAAAAGGAAGAGCTTTAATCAACCGTTATCAATCAGCTCTAACGTTAATGGTTTGCCACAAACAGAAACTAACTAATTAACTAAACAAATAAATAAATAGAAGCATGTTTCCATCTTTCTTGAACCTCCCAACTGACTTACATAAAAAAGACATAACTTACAATAACTGATCATTCTGGTTTTTAAACACTGTTTCTTTAAAGGCTGTTATGTAGCTCTTGCTGGAGCCCTAGGCAGAAGGAAATCAGAAATATAAGTTGGAAAGCTTTGTGTCTCTAAGGCTTTCTTCTTAGATTAATACTAATCACTGGTTTAAAAGAGAAAAAGACACACTAGCTTTTAATTAGCTATATCAAGCAGTTGTGACCATGGCAGCAAGGACCTCTGAGCACACATTTGGGCTTTCAGAGTAAGTTGTGATATCTGTTGTGTTGTCATAAGTAAATGACAACACATAAACTGATATAACACCTATATTGCCATAAGTATCTCATCTGTAAGATGTAGATAAATATTTATTCTTGCTGTTAGACAGAGCCCAAGCTGATAAGAACTGATAAGTATGTCCTGCTTTTGTATTAGAGTAGATTAGCATGCTGTTCTAATTTCTTAATTAGTTTCTCCAGAATATCATTAAGACAACTTGCTGTGTTTTGTTGTTGCTATTGGAAAAGTCAACAATGTTGCATGTACTAAATCATAATACTGATACTATAAGGGATATTAAGCGGATAAGAAAAAATGGTAAGGCACTTAAAGGGAAGTAAGTTTTTTGATAAAGGAAGGATTATTTTTTTTAGTTGAAGGAAGGCAATATTTTACTTCCTATTTCTAACATTTTCATAACGTTTATAGAAGCACAGGATTTACCAATTAAATAAAGTTCAATTTTAGATCACCATGTCCATCAGAAATTTGGAAGGTAATAGCATTTAATGTCTTTGTCATTGGGCTCAAAATAATAAGACTCAAAATCATGCCTAAACACAGTTATGGTGGGCCTAGATCCAGTGTTAGAATTTGTGCCTACTAGCACTTTGTCATTATCAAGAAGCAGAGCATGATAATGAATACTGACAACTTGCTATCAAAAGGTAATAGGACCAAAACTTCTAAACATTTATGATTAATGAAAAAAATGTTTTTCATTGATTAATGAAAAACACTTGTCCAGTGTTTCTTCTATGCAAAGGAAATTTCCATTCAGTTTAACAAGATTTGTGGAGGTGATCTTTGCATCAGATAAGGTTATGCCTTTAAAGCTGTAGTGTGTAAAGACTTGGGCAAAACTACAGGGTATGATAGTGACAGCAACCAACAGGCATTAATGAGATGGACGTTGTGAACTTTCAGCGTTCTGCTGAATGCATTCACTGGACCTGCAAGAAAACGCAAGCCTGAAAAGAACATTTAAAATTTTTTTCTTGAGGAAGTGAGCTGAGATGGTTGTTAAATCAAAAGGTCAGGAGTAGAATAAAATCATGGATGGTTTTGTAAAAATGGTTTGTTCACATGCTGAATGAAGTTGGTCATGAAAAGAATTTTTCAATAATATTTTTTTCTTGTTATGAAATATATGTATAATGAAACCCAAGCTACATGAGGAAAATTTAGTTGTAAAAATTCTCTTAACTGAAAAAACAGATCTGAAGAATGAATTCAAAACACAAAATAATTCATTTTGATATTTTAAAAACAAAAGGCTTTGTATTTGCTTACAAAAAGAAGTCCCATGTTTAAATTCCCTGTTTAACTGATAATAAAACTTTTAGAAATAAAATATATTTGAAATTAAATGTTTCAGTACCAGGAAATCATCATTTTAAATTTACCTTACCCTTTTTTTCCTGTAATTTTAAAATATACATTAAATGCATAAAGAGTCTTGTAAATATACAACCTAGATCTGTGAGACATTCTGTTCTCTCACTAACTGAAGTGCATCCTGCAAACCTCTCCTCCTCAAAACCATTCTGACTCTCTCAAAACATTCTGGTCAACTTACGTATCTAATGTGTGCATGCATTACTATTTCTTAAATGTAATTGGAGTGACAATGAACATTCAAATAATGAATACAGTCCCTCATCGACAAAAAAAAAAAATGTAACTTAAAACAACCACTTGAGAGGCCAAGAGGAAGCTCCTTATACAGGCAGTCTGTGATGCTGAGACATGTAAGTAGATTTTGAAACCTTAAGGTAATATGTTGTAAAGAGAATTAGTTTGCTTGGGTAAAAAAAAAAAAAAAAAAAAAAAAAAAAACAGTTGGAAGGGCATACTACTGTGTGAAGTATTCCATAGACTTGCAAGCATAACTAATATACAGCACATTAATTGTTTAATGAAATATAAATGCTTATCATAAAAAGTGATTATTCTTAATTAAAGCAATATGTAAACCAATATGTGATTGATTTACAGAGGAAGAGGGTATTTATTATGGAATTGTCAGTGGTATGTTCAAGTTCTTTATTTCTAGGACATGTTGTATAAAATATTTGTATGACGGACACAAATTTAATATCTGTATGGGTAAAAGCATAATTATTGTTCCAAATACATCAGAATGTTGTATTTTATTTACTACATCAATAAATTTTTATGGAGAAAAACAAAGCAATAACGTTATTGCATCATAGTATTGTGAATAATACAGCCATAGGGAAAGGTAAGAGTAAGTGAAATGAATTGGTGTTTAAGATAATGAAAGTGGGGGACTAATGGGACCCTAAGGATCCAAGTAAAATACAGACAGATTCCAAGTAAGCTTCCTTCAGCTCCTCAGAGAGTAATTCTACTTGGTTTTGACCAATAAACTGCAACAGCTCTTCATTTCTAATTCCAGGCTTTTTATAAGCAGTTTGCCCACCCATGCTGAATTCTGCAAGAGGCAAGTAGAAGAGAAAGTGTATAGATCCACAAAGACTTTTGGAAAATAATTTAATAGCTCTATAAGAAGAGATGAAGGGTTTGTGATTAGAACCACAGAAGGATGTTACCTTCCTTCCAGATTACAGGAAGGGAATTAAATGGGTTTATGAGAAATGCTGGAGGAGAAATGAATTGAGTCAAATACCTTCTGTCTATCTGTATGCCTACCTAAAATATTTTCCTGTTAAGCTTTTGATCATGACACATCCAAGATACACATTAATTCATGACATAAGCGCTATTCTTTGCTTTACAGGGTTCCCATTCTTCAGAGACAAAAAACAGCTCTCTCAATGTTGTAGGTATGTGACCAGAGATAAATAATTAACCCTAGCATTCACTCTGAAAGACAAGGTTCACAATATATTTTCCCTTATTCTCTTTTTTGTTGTTGTTCTAAATGCACACAGAAGGAAAAAAAAAAAAAAAAAGACATATGATAATAATCTGGTTTTCCTCTCATTGCAAAACCACACTATTCTTTCAATGGTCATATCCAGGTACATGTGAAAAGTAATAGAAGTTACATGAGAAATCTTTTTATTTTTATTTATTTTTTCTTAAATTAATATTTTATTTTGAAAATCAAATCTATAGTTCTGGGGTTTGACTGTTTGGTTTTCATAAGCATCACAGTATTTTTATCAAATCTTAACTGAACCAGTCAAAATTACCAGTTTTCCCCACTATTACCTCCTGACATTTAGTCTAAATAAGTAAGGTAAACTAGTAAGTGGGTATGTAAAACCTCCCTACCTGTGAAGAATTTCAGATGCATACTCAGTGGAAGACTGAGCCTCACTCACATGTCATTTAGTTCATAGGAAGTCCATGATCCTGAATTGGTTTTTATTAGTAGAGGTCTTTGTGCAAGCTTGCAAACGCTGTTCCAATTTTCCAGAAGAGAGAAAAAAGAAGACCTGTGTAATACAGCTTGTCAGTCTCACTACAATGTCTGAAAAAATTATGGAGATTTGTTGTTTGTGAACAGAGAGGGTTTTATGAGTGAGGTGGTGGTTGTCAACTGCCCTGGCCACACTGATTATGAAATGGTTAAGTGTCAAATCTTTGGTTAAAGGAAAAATCTGTCAGAAAAAAAAAAAAAATCAACCCTAGATTTGGGGAGAAGAGACTTCAGGCTGCTCAGGGAACCACTTAGAAAGTTCCTATCTATGGGAAACTGCTTTTGAATGTACATCAGCGCAGATCACATTTTAAGAACCATCTATTAAGACTGCAGGAGTAAACAATTCCAATACAATTGGAAATCAAGCAGGGGAGCATAAGGCTGGCTTGGCTGAGAGTAGATCTTATTCTAGAATTTAAGCAGTAAATGAAATTGTATGGACATTGGAAGTGAGGTCAGGGAACATGGGAGGATTACAGAGATGCTGTTTACCAGTGGAAGGAGATAACTCATGCAGTACTGTGTGGAACAAAAACAAGAAGATTTAAGTATGTTAACAGTAAGCAGAGACTAGAGATAGCATTGGTCCATTACTCGATGAGGATGGTCACCTCAAAAATAGGGACATAGATAAAGGAAAGACATTTAATGTCTTTTTTGCCTCTGTCTTCAACACCAAGGATAAGCCTTGGGATCCCTGGAGCCCTGACCATCTCTGAAAGAATCAAAAACACCCAGATGATTCTGAACTTTTTCAGGATTTGCTGTTCTAGCTGAATACAAATATGTCTATGGGCCCAATGAGATTCATCCAAGGGAAATGAAAGATCTGGCTTATGTCACGGCAAGACTTCTTTCAATTGTTCTTAGATCATACTAAAAATCTGGAGAAGTCTCATTCAGCACATGTCCTTCCAATTTTCCAGAAGGGCAATAAAGAAGACCCTGGCAATTACAGGCTTGTTGGTCTCACTACAGTGTCTGGAAAAATTATGAAGATTATTTAGGGAGTTATTAAATATACATATATATATATATATATATATATAAACACACACAAAAAAAAAAATTGAAAGGCAATGTAGTCAACAAGGGCTCATGAGGGGAAAGTCCTGCTTAGCTAACTTAATTTCCTTTTACAATAATGTTACCCATCTTGTTGACCAAGGGAAGCCAGTAGATGTGATTTTGGAGGAATTTGGCAAAGCTTTTGGTACTCTTTGTCACATTATCCTCCTGGACAAAATGTCCAGTATATAGCTAGAAAAGTACACAATACAATGGGTGAACAATTGGCTGATGAGTCAAGCTCCTAGGGTTATAGTAAATGGGCTACATCAAGCAAGTGACAAGGTGGCCATACTCATCAGCAGGGTTCCCCAGGGATCAGTTTTAGGTCCAGTTCTCTTTAATGTTTTATTAGATAATCTGGAAGCAGGACTCAAGTCCATTCTAAGTAACCATGCAGACCATACTAAATTAGGAGGATCTGTTGACTCCCTCAAGGTTAGAGAGGCATTGCAGAGGGATCTTTATAGATTAGAGTGTTGGCCATAACAACTGTGTGAAAGTTAACAAGAGCAAGTGCCAGATTTTGCAGCTGGGACAGCATATTCCTGGATATAGGTACAAGCTGGGGAAAGAGAGACTGGAGAGCAGGCCAGTAGAAAGGGATCTGAGGGTTTTAGTTAACAGCAAGATGAACGTGAGTCAACAGTGTGCCCTAGCAGACAACAGGGCCAATTGTAGCCTAGACTGCATTAACCACAATATTGCTAGCTGATCAAGGGAAGTGATTGTCCCCACTCAGCTCTGCTCTGGTGTGGACTCACCTTGAGGACTGTGTGGAGTCTGAGGCTCCTCAAAGTCTAAGAAGGACATAAAGCTATTAGAGTCTCCAAAGGAAAGCAACAAAGATGTTGAAAGGTCTAGGGGCAAGATTTACAACAGCTGAGGTTGCTTGGTTTGTTCAGCTTAGAGGAGATTGGGGGGTGAGTTTATTGTGGCCTACAGATTCCTCATGATGGGGACTGGAGGGTGAGCAACTGATCTCTTCTCTTCGGTGATCACTGGTAGGACCTGAGGGAACGACATGAAGCTGCGTCATTGGAGGTTCAGGTTGGATATTAGGAAAATATTCTTCACCAAGACAGTTGTGGGGCACTGGAACAGGCTCCCCAGGGAAGTGGACATGGCCCCAGTCCAGCTGGAGCTCATGCATTTGGAGAATCATCTCAGATTTATGGTTTGACTTTGGGGTATTCCTGTGTGGAGCCAGGAACTGGACTCAGTGATACTTGTGTATCCCTTCCAGAATGGCATATTTTATGATTCTATGATTCTCTTAGAGATTATTAGAGATTATTCTTGTTAAACACAGATAGGTGCATTAAGAGAACCTAAATCACTTAGGATTAAATTCAAATCAGGGTTATCCTCATTCAAACCTGAGAAGATACAGAGAAAAACCTAGCACCACCTAACATTTTCTAATCCTCCAGGGAAAAGGGTTATATAACTTTAAGAGATTCATAAAAAATAATAATTAGTATCTTTACTAGTGTAACAGATTAATGCATGGGTGTAAAAATGCTATTAAAAATCATTATGTGTTTTTTTAATGAAAATGAGAATAATGTAAATGAAAAATTATACACATCAATATCTTCCACATTCCCATGAGCACAACAAGTGCTCATCAAGTTGATTTGTGACTGATTTTAGTTGCTCAGTTCACCTCATAGTGGAAAAATATTAGGTAACCCTTTGTGAAAATATCAACATAAAATGGAAAAAAAAAAGTGAGAGTTTATCAGTTATTTTACAATGTACAAACCGAGTAATACTTACTTTTCTGTTGTTCCAACTTTTTCTTTGAGGAGGAGTTCTAACACTAATGATTGGCTAAGCAAGCTATTAATTGCATATATGCAACTTCTATTCAAATGAGACACCTTAAATGCAAGTGTACTGATGTTCCAATCTAATATTAGAGCTCTTTGCCATTATTGTAATAGCTCAAAAATCAAATAAACAAGTCAGCATTTTGACATTTGAGGAAAATAATGCTGGAAAAATCATCACATGAAAATTACTATTAAATATGCATAAGTGAAATATGATCAACAGTCACACTGCACAGAAAATGAAAAATGGTTTATGTAGGAGCACATTACAAAGATAAACCAGCCAGTTAAATTTTGAATAAATCACCTTTTATCCACTTGTTGTGACATACAGCTATGGAAAGAGATTAACTTCAGAATTCCAGGTCCCTATGAAAAATATCTTTTTCTAGAGATGGCCTGTGCCTTGAATTAGATAGTGCATCAAGACTATTTTTTTTCCTCTGTTTAATAATATTCCTTCCAAAATGCCAGTTTCACCTTCTATTATGAGCAGATGGCAAAAAGCAGTGACCATAACAATTACAAGATAATGTATAGAAAACAGAGAACCAGAAATATGATAAAAGAAATCTGAACCTTTTTTCATTATCTGGTATTTAAGCAGGGCACCTTTCCAGCAAAAGGGAAGGATTACCTCAAGGTTATTTATTCATTTACCAGGTTCAGATAGTTGAAATCCCTGGTGTCCAGAGAGTAAGAGGCCTCATGCATATGTTCTACTTTATGTTGCTCATCTGCAAAACAATGATGCTTGTAATGATGTGAAAGGTTTAATGGACTCTCTTCTAGTTTGTCCTCTAACCAAACTGATTGTTTTTTGTGTAGTGTAATCTTCTTAAGACTGTGGTTCCCACAGGGAGATGAATAGGCAGTGGCTGGGTTGTGGATGGCAGCTCATGTCAGGGATCAAGGATCATCCAGTTAAGAGTTTTACATTTAGAACTCACAGATATTTCTGATCAAAAAACAAACAAACAAACAAACAAAAAAAAAAAAAAACACTCTCAAACACCTCAAGTTGTTTTATTTTGCACATAAAGTCCTTTAAATATCAACATTTTAAAATTACCTAAACGCTGAACAGAAAGTACTGACATCATCTAATTATTACCTAGACTCAAGGAGGCTAAGGTAATGATATAGGTATTTTGCACATTAACAAGCCATTATGTGACAAATATAAAGTATAAGAAAGATAATCAGGGGTTATATTTGACAAAGATATTTAGAAAAGGTGTTACTTTGATGTGCTGATTAAAATACAACCTTCCTTAAAAATGGAAGTTTAGTTGACAATTTGCTTTAGAATTAATAGGAAAAGGGAGCTCAAATTCCTTAGGCAGCTTTGAAACCCCAGTCCTGAAAATTTAAAACGAACTACCTGAGACATGGATATGTTATTTTTAATCTTCTTTTTTTTTTTTTTTTTTGATAAAAATGCTCAGGAAAGCAAAATACTACTACTAATACTACTACTAATAAAAAATCTATAGACCTTTCTTCGCACCTTTATTTGTATGGAAAGAAATAATTAGCTAGTGTGTGACTCCAATATGTATTATGAAATAGTATAAAGATATCTGAGATGGGAAAGGTTTTTTTCACCCAATATTAGTTGTACCATAGTTGCTTCTAAAGTCACTTGTGATCTCAAAATCAAAGGCCAAGACCTCATTCAATTCTTATTCCTTACATCTGAGTATCTCATCTGGGAACTGGGTCTTCTCACACATTTAGTGCCATCAAATACAATCATAAGATTGTGATATTTCCCTTGGGAAATTTGTCACTTCATAGAGAATTGTTTTAGATGAAGGATGATGAAAACAAAACTGTTATGAGGAAGAAACAATTCATACACACACACACAAATAAAATAAAATAAAATAAATAAAATAAAATAAAACAAACTCCAAGCACCACTGATATGATTCACAGATTCATAGAATAAAAAAACAGAATGGACAAATAGTTCACTTACTTTGGCACCCTCCAAACCAGAGGACACTACATTTTATGCGCTTATCATTGTATGGAGTCCAGTCACTAGTATATGTCTGAAAAAAAAAATAATAATAATAAAAAAAAAATAAACAAGTTGTGTTTAGCTAAAGGACACTATTCAGAAGACAAGCAACTTTGAAATGAAGACATCAAGAGACAGAGAATCCAATACTTCTCTTTCCAGATGTTTCATTTTCTGTTTCTTCTTTTTCTTATTTTCTGATTTCTAGTTGCTTTCATGTGAAAAATGAAGACTTTTTTTTTCCAAATAGTTTCTGTTATGCAACTTGATCTCATTATTTTAAGAAAATACTATTATCATAGAGTCACAGACTAAGCTACGTTGGGAAGGACTCAAAAAATTGTCAGCTATGCTGGAAAGGACTCAAGATGTCATCTAATCAAACCTCCAACTCAAAGAAGGTTCAAAATCAAAACCAAATCAAACATTATTAATTTCAATCATTTTAACAAGGAAAATAACTGTGGAGTGTCATTTCCAATTCTTTTTCCGAGAAATCAAGAAGAGTATTTCTTAACGTTTCTTAAAAATACAGATACCAAAACTATATAAAAACTGTACTGCAGGTCTTACCAGCAGTATACCAGTCTTACCAGCAGTATATACCAGAACTGTTACCTTTCTAAATCCTGGCAGATTACATATCATTACTTTTTTTTTTTTTTTTTTCAGGATGCAAACATCCTGCATGCATTTAATTTTCCACTGTGCCTTGGGAAAAAAAATAAAAATAAATAAAAATCTAATATATCATCTTCTGTATGTGAGTACATTACTTTTCCTTCAATGACATTTGTCTTATGAAAATATTTTGTTCAGTCCAAGATATATGGGCTAATTTGACTACATGAGCCACATATTTTCAGATTTTGCAGTCTTTCTGGCATCTGTACAAATTTCTTACAGAGTGATTTTATGTTAACCTTCAGAAAACAACAACAGCAACAACAACAAACTAATCCAGACTTTCAAACACACATTTTTGTTTGTTTGTTTCTCGTCTGCTCTGTCTTAAGAATGTCCCCCAGGCGTTACAACATGATTTTCTTTCTTTTGATCTGCACCTGATCATCAAGCAGAAAAACCCACAAACACTGTTTCACCTTTCACCACTGGTCAGATCACCACTGGCGGATTTAGCTCAGCTATAAAGATTGGTCTCCTCCTGTTTGAACAAAGTCCTGGCCTGTCTCCTTTACTAGTGGGATAACTTTTTGAAATACCAGCTCAAGATGGCAAAAATCAAGTTTTAGTTGATTTTTATCCCGATCACCTGTTTTTTTTTCCTCTTCCTCTTTTCAAAATTTTTCTAAACATCATTAACCTGTCCCTCATCACTGAAGCTTTAATTATGTGAGATTCAAACCTGAATGATATGTTTCACTCCATCATTTTTCTGTATCATCAGACTGAGGCTACAGCCAACTTTCAGCACATTTTCTACTTAACACAAGGTGTATTTTTTCCATGCACTAATAAAGCTTTCATTCAGGTTCTCATCATACTCAAAGTGCTTCAGCAAAATATCATTTTCATAGTTCATTGCTTTGATAATGACAGTCTTCTATATGCATCTTTCTATTAATTCTGTTTCTATCACACCAAATTGAGATTACTTATTTTTACACCCAAGGTTCTTTGGAGTGTGTGTGTCTGCTCAGCCTTTCTCATTTACTATTGATATATCAGATCCCACTTCCACTTGGCATTCCTACATTTTCTGGAAAGTAAATTTTTACACTGCACTATGAAAACAGTTTTTTACCTGCTCTAGGGAACCTGCTTTGGCAGGGGGGTTGGACCTGATGATCTCTTGAAGTCCCTTCCAATCTCTACAATTCTGTAATTTTGTGATTCTGTGATAAACTTTTCAGCTTAGCGGTCCCTCCTTGTTCCCTCCCTGCCCCCCCCCCCCCAAAAAAAAAAAAATCATTTTACTGTGCTTCTAAAGTTTCTTCATTAATGATTCTTTTTGCTGCCTTTATAAAATTTCCTCAGTAATGTAATTCACTTCTCCCTTCACTCTGACCAGCAATGTTTCAATTTCTTTGTACTCTTTTGTTCAGTACATGTCTCATCCTCCTCCTGCACCTGCATGTACTTTGTCTTTTTTTTTCCTCACAATTATTCTGTTGATTTACTCAAACAGGAACTCTTTTTCTGTTCATGCTTGTAAAATTAATAGCACAACCGGGTCTTGGACCCACTGAGTAGCTCATCAGTAACAGAAATCAAAGATTAGTCTGAAGGTCAAAAATCTCATTCCAGATCCAGAAACATTTTATGTTTTCTGGATTTTTAGGGGTTGTTTTGTTTTGTTTTTGTTTTTATTTTTTTATGATTATTATTTTTATTATATTTTTTATTTTTAAAAAGAAAAACAGAAAATAGTATCAGACTTTGTACTCCATGGAATTAAGAGGTACATATGTATGGAAAATTGAGCAGGTGTATGTTCAAGAAAATAAAAGGGAATATATAACTTAATTACGTATGGTCATTATAAATATTATATGTATATAAGAGTAATACATATTTATATTTCTCATTAAAATGCATCTTCATTTTATAATAAAAATGCTTAAGGAAAATGTCAACATATTTCCCACATCCATTTATCTTCCTTTTCTATTTTTGACTTCTAAAAATGGTGGGAGAGACGAAGGTACCAACAGAGAAAATGTGATGAACAGAAGCTGAAATACCAGCAATGCCCCATGACCCCCACTCAGTTTTCAATTGTTATCATGAAACAGAAAAATATGAAGTACAATTTCCTCCAAAGTATCGACAGCACATTTTCCCTAACTGAAATGTTTCAAACAGCAATTGCTTGCTTGCTTTGTGTATTTGTATTCATGATTATTTGAAAGGGTTTTAAAACTCTACATTGTGTAATTGTTATTTTATATAAATGCACAGTCTTGTCATACCTCTCTGCTTCATTCCATTATTGGTTTTCTACGTGCTGCAATTAGTTATGCATTTCAATCCGTCATCGGTTTCTACCTTTATTGTTCAAGCTTATAATTAGCAGGTGTCTTCCACTCATCATAATTCTTATCACACCTTTGTTTCACAATGTTCTGAATGTCCCAAAACACTTTTAAAGTGATTTAATATATTGTGGTAGGAAAGACACAATAGTTTATCTTCCTTTCCCATCATCAAGATCACTATAACTGTTTAAAGTGTGTGAGTTCATTTTCTGTCTGAAATTTAATATTTTGAACACACATAGTAAAAAATGATTCCATATTAGTGTTACAAAGACCAGTTTTGCACAAGGAAACTACTCAAGAAGAAAATTTCCTGTGAAGAAACAGAGAAATGTCTATAAACGCGGAAGATATTGTGGGTCTTTTCAAGTAGTATACAGCATATTCTGGTCATACATTCTGGAGAGAAACATGTTTGAACTGAATATAGACTGAAGTCAATTTGGAAAAAATGTTATTTGTTATGAGTAGAAGAAGGAAAGGTCACATCTTGAGAAGGGACTGCAAACTTATGTTTTTCTTAACTAGCAAAACAAAGACTAAGAGGGGATGTGACCAGACAGTAGACATTTCAGGATAAAAGCAGCCAAGGAAAGGTGAAAAGCTTTTTGAGCTGAAAGCTAATGTGTGCATAAGAATAAACAATTAGAAAGTATCTATACATAAATTTTACATGAAAATTAATAATTACTTCCTAACCTCAGGAGAACAACAGGCCTTGGAGACTATCCGAACAGAAGTGTTAGAATGTGGAGCAGATCTGAGAAGTTCTAAAATGAAATTAGTGAAAGGACATATTCACTCATAGTGGGGATGTTTAAACTCCATTGCCCTGAATGTTTTCAGCAATCCTGTAAGATCCCATGATATACCCCATGGTATAACTGCCACATATCAGAGCCTTATTCAATACCTGGACAGAAATTGTCTCAGTATAATCTTAGGGTCTTCTGTTAGTCCTCAGGGTACATAACTAACAGTACATTCACATGTTAATTATTTGTATGGGTACTCAAACTGAACATGCATCTATCCAAGCTTTGTTTTATCCATTAATTGAAGTGGATCAGGAGACTCCTCTAAACAAGAAGCAGACTCTAGAATGTGTAAGGACTTTATAGCTTCATAGGTTAGTTTTGATCTAATTTATCTATCTGCATCCCTGTGCAGATAGATACTGCACCCCTTTATATAGCTTCAGAGGTTAGTTTTGATCTAATTTATCTATCTGCATCCCTGTGGATTCTTTATATGTTTTTATATAGAGAATAAAATGTTTATATTAAGTATTTTGATTTCTACACTTTATCTGTCAGTGTGTATATACATTCATATATACATATAAAAGTACAGCTATAGATACACACATATATGTACACATACATAGTCATAAACTTCCATATAATACCTCTGATGGACAGAAGAATAACTATGTGTTTCCTGGAAGTCTTTAACTGGCTTTGAATACTTTTAGTGCAACACTTCAACATAATGTTTTGAAAGGGCCTAGGGTCAATACAAATGTAATATACACAGGCTAAAAGAAAATTTGACAGAAAATTTGTTCAAAGAGCACAGTAAGGTGGCATGTAAAAACAATAATGGGGCATTATGCTGTCTTATTAGAGAAATTAAAGCATTGCGCACACTGTCTGACTCATAGTGTCTGGCTTTTCTACTGAACAACTTGAAACCTGTATTTTCAATTTCAGTGTTTTTTAAGTGTAATTTCCTTTTCAGCTCTAAATATTTAATAATATCAGATGTGGCAAAATTCTTTGGGAAGTTCAAAAGGCAGAGAACCACAAGACTCTGACAAATATTATCTGTCTAGGCAAGAACTACCATTTCTATGCAAACAGGCTAAATGTAGGCTTTACAGGTACCAACAACATTATTTACTCTTTTGCAAGGAAAGCTTCTTCTTCTGAAAAGCTTCATTATAATTATAGCAATACAGGAAAAGATGTGTGTAATCATATGGAAGATCTATGTAATACACAATCTTTTCAATTACAAAGTGGACCTGCAGCACTGAATTTAATTTGAGAGATATGTCTACCCAGAAAACCTGCAGAATGTCAACCGCAAACCTTCCAAACATCTTTTCCTCAGAAATGTGTTTCATCCAGTGATGTAACTTAAGCTATTACATCAAATGAAATGTAATTTAGTAACAAAAGGTCTTGATACAATGTCGATGTGATTACTTTTTCCATGAAAAAGGAACTGGAAAAAATGCTTGTGTGAAGATGTGTTTATACTTAGAAACATTTCTTGTAAAGTCTGCCTATAAAATTAATTGCTCCTGATTGTTGTAGTTTAAATTTTTATGATGTTGGAACTCTAGATATTTATTTGGAAAAAAAAAAAAGTAAATGTAAATTGAACACCATGTTTGAATTTGTTATAGGATGAGGGTTCAGAATTTCATTGCACAAATACCAACACTACCTTTCTATGATGTATGTAGGACATCACTCTGAATTTATCCTATTGAAAGTGACCAACTGATATAAAAAACTACATCAATTTTAGCTAAAATTATATTTCAATATAAATTTCAAAGATGTGTGTGGAAACATTAAATAAATTAATTTGATTATATTACTTACTTGGGTTAAACAGAGTAATACAGAAGTCAAGGATATGACTCATTTATTAAACGCTTCATTTCTAGGCAATCCAAGACATTATTTTTTTTAACATCTAGTGAAATCACACTACTGAAGAGATTTGATGTGCACTCTACTCCTGTGAGATACAGATTTCCCATTTCCTTTTTGCAGATGTTAATCTTAAGTGCAAAGCTGCTCAAGTCTAGGAATTTGAACCCAAGTCACTTAATTTAACTACATGCTGAAATATCACCCTCCTCTCCCTTTTCCTCTTCAGCTTCCCTATATAGCTGTGTAGACACAAAACGCCTAAAATTGTTTGAGGACTAAATGGAACAATGGAGATTATAGCATAATTGTGTTTACAAGAACCACTACAAATTAGTTTATCCTTTTCTAGACTGACACATTTGGTCTCATTTGTTCAATTTTTTTTTCTTGAAGTTCTTATGACATTCAGTATCAATAATATCCCTCTTCTTCTCCGTCTCCCCCTCTCTTATTGTCCAAATTATTTTTTTCTTTCTGAAATTCATATACTTTTCATTTTTTTCCTTCATTGTAGATAAGTAAAACAGGCTAATTGCTTCTTCAAAACAGTCTTTAATAAATTTGAAGGCTTTATCATATCCGTTCCGAGTCTTGTCTTATTTAACTTATTAAATCCTACTTCTTGTATTTCTCAAATGGTTGTTTTTGTTCATGTAAGCCTGTTTAGCTGCACTGAATTGCCAATGTTATATGTCAGTTTTGGTGTTTTAATTTTTGAGAAACAATTTTTTTTTTTTTAAAGTCTGAATAGAGAAAGGAACTTCCCCATTTAAAAGACGTGGCACAAAATCCAGCTCTCTGTTTTTTCACTACCTGTTGCTGTTCCTCTCTGCTTGGGAAGATATTTAGATTTGACGGAAGAAGTGCAAAGGAGTATAAGCAGTGGACTCCAGCTATTTCCAGGCCTTTGTTAGTAGTGAGATTATATGTGAAAATCATAGAATCAAAGAATCATTGTTCGGGTTGGAAGGGACATTAAAGATCATCTAGTTCCAACCACCCTGTTAGGTGCATGTGTCCATCTGCTCGAGGGTAGGAAGGCTCTGCAGAAGGATCTGGATAGGCTGGACCGATATGCTGAGGTCAACTGTATGAAGTTCAACAAGGCCAAGTGCTGGCACCTGGGGTGCAACAATCCCAAGCAGTGCTACAGGCTGGGAGATGAGTGGTTAGAAAGCTGCCTGTCAGAGAAGGACCTGGGACTATTAGCTGACAGTCGGCTGAATATGACCCAGTGTGCTCAGGCAGCCAAGAAGGCCAACAGCATCCTGGCTTGTATAAGAAACAGCGTGGCCAGCAGGTCCAGGGAAGTGATTGTCCCCCTGTACTCAGCTCTGGTGAGGCTGCACCTCGAGTACTATGTTCAGTTTTGGGCCCCTCACTACAAGAAAGACATGGAGGTGCTTGAGCAAGTCCAGAGAAGGGCTACAAAGCTGGTGAAGGGTCTGGAGAACAAGCCTTACGAGGAGCGGCTGAGGGAGCTGGGACTATTGAGCCTGGAGAAGAGGAGGCTCAGAAGCGACCTTATTGTACTATACAGGTACCTTAAAGGAGGCTGTAGTGAGGTGGGGGTTAGTCTATTCTCCCACGTGCCTGGTGACAGGACAAGGGGGAATGGGATAAAATTGCACCAGGGGAGGTTTAGTTTGGATATTAGGAAGAACTTCTTTACCGAAAGGGTTTTTAGGCATTGGAATAGGCTGCCCGGGGAAGTGGTTGAGTCACCATCCCTGGATGTCTTTAAAAGACGTTTAGATGTAGAGCTTAGTAATATGGTTTAGTGGAGGACTTGAATGTGTCCTTGGGCAAATCTCACCTTCACATTCAAATTATTCTAGAGGTATTTCATGAAAACAGGCTGCTAGTGTCAATTAAAGTATCATGAAAGTAGACAGCCTTTTAAAAAAGCATACTTTTTCACCAAGCCTCATGTTTTTGGACAGCCTTTAACATAGTAACCTGGACCTCATTGATGTATGGAGTTCACCAAAGGACATGAGGCATCTATGTTCAGAGACAAATTCAAATTTAGCAAATGGTAACACTTTCCAGCTCCTTTGGATCATGTAACACAATATGCTTGAGGGTATCAACCTTTCAGCACTGTTTGTGTTAATGATATTAGAGTGATCAAAATCCACTTTCATCATGTTCATTGTGAAGAACATGGAAACTCAAAAATACACTGAAAGCGTGCCCACTTTGAGAAGCCACATCACTATATTTTTGTCCGTTGGTTTTGTGTATAGTTTTCAAAATACCATGGTTCCTCTTTTATTCAAAATAATACATTTTTTTATTTTTCACCCTTTGACTTTCAAGGAAAGTTTAGCTAAGGTCTCTGTCTTAGAGTGCACTATTTTTTTTTTTCTGACAAGAAACTTACATTTATTTTCTTCCATGTTTCAGATGCCCAGGTACCAGCATTCAGGATATAAAACATCTTGTTTACTTCTAGCCACATCACTGGGGTTGTTGTTAGGCAATTTCAGAAATGCACTGCAGCTGGCTACAGGTACCAAATGGAATCATAGAAAGGCAAAGGTTCTTGATTGAATTTATTTGTGTTTGAATCTGTCAGGGATAAAAGAGCCAGCAAATAATAAAATGCATGCAAGACTCTGTAAGTCAGCAGCCACCTGCTACCTCTGGGTTATTACAGGGGCCCTCAGCATGACTACACAGATCCATGCTGGCAGGCCAATCACAGCTTTAAAAAGCCCTATATCGACTCAGCTCATCAACTCAGTCAACAGAATGACAGCAACGTTGAAATTTCATTTTTCCTGATATTAGTTGTGAATTGTTTTATCACATTATTTTTGCTATCATCCTCATGCCTTTTAAATGTTGATAGTGTTGATGGCTCTAAAATTCAGGTTATCTAGCTGCTCTTTTGAGAAATAGAGTTGTGGGGTTTTTTTGTTTGTTTTTAACTTCTTCAACAAGGCTAAAGCTCTTGCTTCATTTCTCCACTTTCTGTACATCTACATCATGTAAATTACAGGGATGTGTAAAAGTCAAAGTACTCATCAGGGCCACCATAATTATTGCTAATAAACTATTCTTCAAAGCTACCACCATTTCACATGTTGTTCACTGATTTCACTCCCATTTATAGAATGAATTAAATTATTTGCTGACTTGTTTCACTTACAGTTGTATTTAAATTGACCCTATAAGTTTAAGAATTGGAAAACAGAATTTATAGATGGTATAGTGGTACCCTAAAACTGTATTTTGTTTAATAAGGTTATGCAAACAAAGAGAGCAGAATGTAATGTTAATGAATTGAGTGAATATTTAAGACTGTAAAAACAATTAAATCAGTGCAGTAGTCTGAAATAAACATCTTCCAAAGCACTTTTTTTTTTTTCATAATCACGTACAAAATTATGTCCTCAGTAAAAATTTGCCAATAATTTCCACAGGGATGGGATTTCATTCCTATGAAGTAAATTTGAGTAGGAGGATCATGTACCTTTTTTTTTCTTTTTAGTTGTTCAATTTGTCCAAGGCACCTTGCCTGCAACAGAAACTACAGAAAAGACATTTAAAAATTGTGAAAAAAAGGGAAAAAAAAAAAAAAGTAAAGTAAGTTATTTCTTTTCCACATATTGTGTAACCAGTGATTTACAATGGATGGAACCTCCATATCTTCAGCAGTGTATCACAACGCTTGTACATCAACACTTGGATTTGGCCTTAGTACAAAGACTAATCACATACAGGCAGATTTCAGCATTTCTGAGCTGTCAGTGACCTGATTTCCATCATCCTTCATTATCCCATTACATATGTGGGAGAGGTTTGAAAAATATCCATAAAGGCTGGCTCTTATTTGATCCCTGGGGAGTTACACACAGATGAAGAAGTGACTTGCAGGTTTACATGTGGGGCCAAACATTCAGCACTAGCATATGAAGATATCCTAATTTGTTCCCTATTCTTTTTCTTATCTTAAAGTCCTATCAGCACTGAGATAAGAACATTGTCTTTCACAACTTCCAAGACAAAATTTCATTATTTTCCATTATTTCTATTTTTTTTCCTTTCAATTCTATCTGAATTTCTTTTAGTTTCCTCTCAAGGTGTGTTACAATTCCATCCTGCAACTGTATTGTTTAGCTATGAAACCTACTAGATAAATAAATAAACATGAGAAAGACTTTTTTCTTAACATTGCATTGTATAATAATTTTTTCACTCCTATTATACTTTCACCTTTGGACTTGCTTACAACACAAGCACAGTTCAAGTAATTTGGAAGGGAATAGGCCGTTTTGTTTGAGTAGCCAATATTGTTCTCCTTTTGCATCCAAACTCCTACATATATCATAACAATCCAGTACAATAACTGCTTTACAAATGTGTTTTCTTATAAAGAACTGTCGTCAGCTAGTTACAAATTGTTTGTAATTTTCTCTTGAGATAAATTCACCTTTTCTTATTGCCTACATTATTCACAACTTGGTACCACACAGAGCCAGAACAAGATTCAATAACCTCATAAATAAATAAATAAATAACTCTTCTGCTCTTTCCTACCTACCTGGTATAGTGGGTAGCCAACCTAGTAATTCATATTAAGAAAACAATTGTTTCCTGTGTGACTGACAAGACGTTAGCAAGTAGAGTACTACTATTTGGGGACATATTTTTTAGACAATCTCTAGAGTTTCTAGAAAGAAGAAATAAAACTAAAATCTAAAGATTTTTTTTCTTTTTAATCTGGGACTTCCCTTGTTGTAATTCTGCCTTGAATGATACATTGAAATATGTACTTTGTGTCACACTGTTCATCAACATGTCACATTGTATCATGTCACTTCATGTAGTTTGACAGATTCATCTCTAAAGCAATGCATCATCATGTCCCTTGGCATAAGAAGATGTGAAAATATGTTCTTGTTTTGTTTACCATAAACTCCTTCCAGAAATAGAAAATAAAACAAAACAATTTTATTTAGTTTTAGAATATTCTAAGAAGTAAATAAAGGAGAAGGATGGTGCATCCTTCATTCATCTTAAATAATAATAACAATAATAATAATAATAACAACAATAGTATATGCCCAGAATACATCATTTAATTTTGTTATTTCTTGGCTTAAGAGGATGGAACGAACATGTCTATAAGTAAGCCATAAGCAACTGTTATATGTTGTATGTAGAGATGGGGAAAATACAGACAGGAAAAAAAAAAAAAAAAAAAAAAAAGATCAGTAGACTGAACCAGTACTAAATTTCTGTTTCCTTTGTAACACATAATTGTATTTATTTGTTTAAAACATACTAATTATTTAACAATAGAGGTTATTTTCCTTTCTAGTTTCCTTGGGCTAAGTTTTAGAAATTATTTCTACATTAAAGTGAATTGATACAGTGTGCAATATACAGGATTCACTGATCTTTGCCATGAGCTACTGCTGTGTAGAAATGCACTGTAAAACTACCATAGTTGGCTGGGAAGGCCAGACACTGGTCTGCTTTGCATTACTGATGTTTTGCAAAGGGGGACAACAGTGATGAATTTGGCTTAGTACTCACATACTTGTATATAGGAGGTCCAATTTACCACTGGATAATTGGACGTTAGCCCATTATAGGTGTAATTATAATTCTAATAATAATAATAAAAATAATAAATTGCTTTTCATAAAGCAGAAATGTGAGGGAAAAGGCAGCCTGTCACAGACCATTATGGTTCCATAACCGTCTGTTCAGTCCCCTTGGTGGTTGTATTTAACATCCCAGATAAGAGTAGAGAGCAACGATGCATCATTGCTCTCTCCCCCTGCACCAAGATCTTTTCTCTGCTTTCCATAATACCCCCCTTTTGCCAGAGCACATAATTCTAAAGCTCTCCTGTGTTTTACAACAGAAAAACAAACAAACAAACAAAAAAAAAAAAAACTCATTTCTCAACCCTGTGACATTGTAGTCAAGTTTTCAAATACATAAAAAGCAAGGAGTGACAGCACTGGAAACTGAAGGTTCCTCTGTGTCCAAACATGCAGAAGACAATATCTTTTCCCTAACCCAGAACCTCTGATCTGTACCCAGAACCACTGATCTGTATTAACCCTCATCTGAAGAGTTCATCCTGGTTCTTGGAGGATTTGGAAGGTAATGCTGCCACCATACACCATGTCTTAATGTATACCCTGAGATTTTGGATAGTAGCGTTTGTCTGTATTAAGTGAGAGAATTAAAACTTTGTTAGACAGTGGCATCATCTGCTATTTCTATATCTATTTCACCATCTCTAATGTCTCACAGAGTGGAACAAGAACAAAATTATCTGAACTTAATCTAAAAACACAGAGACAGAAGTATCCACAACCTAGCTTCCAAACTCAAAGTAGATAAAGTCACCAAAATCACAGATGAATGCTATGGCTGTACTGCATCTTCAGTGTATGATTTTATAGACATCTGACTCAACTGACGAATTATGCTGCAGTACCATATAGTTTTGACTTGTGGTGTTTTTCAAGCTAATATTAATCCTGAAAATTCTCATATCTATCACCATCTGCATTTCCATTTATCTATATCTAATTAGCTATTCTAAGCAGGTTTTGAGCAAGTAAATGCAAACTCAGTGATGTTGTGATTTTAGTATTGTAGGTACTGTACCTTGAAGAAGGTTAAAAAAAAAAAAAAAAAGAAGAACCAAATAAAAAGCATCACTGAGAAAATCTTCCAATTTCTCTAACAGTCTTGAGGAATAATGCTGATTATTCTGTAACAAGGCAAGGAAAGCTTTTATTTCATTTTATTATTACATCCATCAAAAATGATCAGTCCAGTATTTATAAATGCTCATTCTGTCACTCTCAGGTTCAATTCAATGCAAAAATAAGGATTGACTCATTTCTGACATGTAGAAAAAATAGGCAATTCTTTTTGGGAATAAAAGAATAGAATTCAGGTACTGGAATGGGTTGCCCAGGAAGGTGGTGGAGTCACCATCCCTGGGGGTGTTTAATAAAAGGTGCTTAGCAACAGGGTTTAGCGGTGCTTAGGAACATTGGTGGTAGGGGGATGGTTGGACCAGATGATCTTGGAGTTCTTTTCCAACCTTAATGTTTCTAGGATTCTGTGATTTTACTTGATACTTTTCATGTTATCTTATAATATATATTAATTATGCTATATAATGTGTATATATATATATATATATGTATAGTATATATTGTGATTTTCTTACCTAGTAGATGACGTATTGTCTCTTGCTAAGTTTCATGTTGCTATATTGCTCTTATGGAGAACAGGCAGGAGACAAACGTTTTGCATATGATATTGTCAGATAGTTTTAATGACTATGCTGAGAAATGAGAAAGTAAGAAGAGATGGAGAAGCTCAGTTATTTGGGTGAGGACTTAACTAAGAATTCAGTTCTATGAGACTAATACTGCTTTCTGTTCTCATTTGTTCTTTGTGTAATAGAAATAATGGCACGTCAATTGTATGTGATTATAGATAGTTATTTATAGAAATAGATTTTGCTTCTACACTAAATTGTGCTTTTGCATATAAGGTAACCATTCTGTTGTCATTGTTCTGTTTAACTACATTTATTGTTGTTTTGTTGTTGTTGTTTTTTGATTAAGCCTTGGATTGATAGATGTTTTCCTCTCTTTTATGAGCTCTCTCTCCTCTTGCTTATATGACATATTCTCCAGTGATCAAATATCTCTCTAGCAAAAACCTCATAAAACATATAGTTATTACTATTTATTATTAATGATAGTTATTAAAGTTTATTTTAGAAATCTGAATTTCATTGTTTTCTTAAGTAGATCTAGTTATTGATACCATATGTGGAATCTATGTCCACGTGTATGTTCATGTGCAAATATACAGAGATCTATTTTTCAACAGCAACATTTGAAATGATTTGACAGCTTCACTTGGTTTCAAGATGTAGATACCTCAAAGAGAGCAAGATTTCACAAGCTTTGTGCAAATAGGTAGCTGGATAGAAAAAAGAAAAAAAAAAAAAAAAAGGCTTTTCTAGAGAAAAGACAAGAACTTTATTCTGCTTCTCCTGAAAAAAAACTTAAATGGGGAAAGAAAACACTGGAAATCATTGAAATGATCATGGAACAACAAGTTTCGTTTTATTTTATTTATTTATTTTATTTTGTATGTAGGAAGGAGAAAGTGGCTCACTACTGAAGACATCATTCCTGTGGTCAAAAATGTGGAGTAACAAAATCAATGAAATATGAAATGGTATTAAGACATTGGGAAGAAGGGATTTCTTTACTCTTGTTTCTCCCAAAGAATTTGAATATATAATTTGGAATGTTAGAACCACAGAATCGTAGAATATCCTGAGTTGGAAGGAACCCACAAAGATCATCAAGTGCAACTCCTGTCTCTGCACAGAACTACCTAAAAATGAACCACATATCTAATAACAAAATGCTTCTTGAACTCCAACAGGTTTGGTGCCACGGCCGCTTCTCTGGGTAGACTGTTTCAGTGCCTAAGCACTCTCTCAGTGAATAACTTTTTGCTAAAGAACAATCTGAATCTCCCCTGACACACCATTAAACCAATCCCATTAAACCAATCTCGCATCCTATAGTCACGAGAGAGAAGAGATCAGAACTTCCCTCCATGTAATCCCTCATGAGGAAATTGTGTACAGCAATAAAGTCACCCCTTAGTTTCCTCTCCTCCTAGCTGAAAAAAAAAAAAAAAAAGAAAAAAGAAAAAAAAACAAGCCTCTCATCAAAAGTCATGCTCTCTAGACCTTTTATCATTTTTGTTGCCCTCTTTTGGAGACATTTTCATGTTATTAACATTCTTCTTATATTGTGGAGCCCAAAACTGTACACAGTACTCCAAGTGAGGTCACACCAATACTGAGTATAGTAGGACAATCATTTCTTTTGATTGTTTAGCTCTGCCATGCTTAATGTATCCTAGGGTGCAAGCTAAATAATGGCCATCTGTCTAATACCTTTGGTGTGTGAATCTGCCTCTTCAAAAGGCCTCCATTCTTTTCCTCCCAGACATAATAAACTTAGAAACAAACTCCTGCCAACATAACTTTACATTGAATCAGCCCAATAAACTTTGGAGAGCTCTAATGTATGGAGATCTGTTTGCTTGTCTTAATAATTTTTCCATAAAGTAATAATTTTGCTGTTGAGAATTTTTCTCTAAGAACCAGGATATCTAAGTTGTGTGTACAAAGTAAGGTATAAATACTATAAATAAGTTTAAGGAGGATGAAAAGACATATCTAGGAAGTTGTTGATGGATCAGAGGTTGTTGTGGTTCTGTGGAAAACAAAAACAAACAAACAAAAAAAAAACAGACAAAAAACCTACCAAGGCAAAAATGGTGACACAAAAGTTCTGTACACAAGAGATTTTCACATTATATATATGTATATATTTAAGACTTCATGATCTGGAAAATTTCATAAAGCTCTGAAGGAGTATCCTACAAGTTTATGTGTGAGCACTGATGTGTCCAGAATCAACTCAATATATTGTATATTTGCACTCCACCTATAATTAACTATACTGGGAAGGGAAGGGAAGGGAAGGGAAGGGAAGGGAAGGGAAGGGAAGG
>CM021733.1:78196924-78288416 GCA_011075105.1 Heteronetta atricapilla
GGGAAGGGAAGGGAAGGGAAGGGAAGGGAAGGGAAGGGAAGGGAAGGTGGTAGCAACAACAAATAAAACCCAACCAGGCACATTCCAGGGGGGATTCATATAAAAATGGTTTATACCTGAAGGAATGCAATTTAATTAAAATGTTGTTTTAATTATCAGAACAGCACATTCCACTTCATCAAGATGTTTTCTGGTGGTATGAGATCTTGCATATGCCCATAAGGCTGGTTGAGTATGTGGTCCTCTCCTGCTAGGAACCTTATCTGCTTTTCAGAAAGATAAAGTGGTTCTTTGCACATAACTGAATTATCTTCCTAGGGTGCTCCTTTTTACCTTCTGTCACAGCCTCTTTGCCTGGAAAAAGAACCTGAAGTTTTTTTGACATTCAGAGGATTTTGAAAATTGATCTCAGTGGATCATGTGCAAAAGGAGAGATAGACAGACTCTTTGAAGGTCACAGAAAGGATATTTGAATCTTCAGCTTTGTAATAATCAAATGGATCTGTTAAGAAGTCCTATGGAGGATTAAAAAAAAAATCACTCTTCTGTTAAAATGACAGTCCATATGATCTACATTTTTTACCCTTTGACAAAGGAAAATGTTCCTGTTCGTGTACTGTGCATGTTAATTCTATGGTGAGGGTCCCTTAGCTTCATAGTGTACTACGATTTCAGTCATGCAGAATCTGGAGTGTGTCGGACACTTATCCTTTAGTAGCTTAGTGCTTTTCTGATGGAAGGTAGACATGATACAATTTCCATCAACCTGACATCATACTGTTAATCTTGCTCACTATTATTTTCAAGCCTAGTCTAGGTACAAGAACCTTATTGTACTGGACATTGTACATGTTTAGGGAACAAAAGAGAGTTTCTTATGTAAAGTAGAACTCCATCCTGAGTGTAGGGCAAGAGGAAGTATATGTTTTCAGATTAGAGAGTTACAGAGAAATAAAAAACATAACACGGAGCTAAAAATTTTCACAGTCAACTGATTCCAACACTGTTATTACTTTCTAGAAAATCAGTCTTGTTGATAGTACTTGAGTTACACAGACACACATTATCTTTGCTTTTTATTGTGTTCTCTTCCTGTAGTTTTCATTTAGTCAAATCACATAAAATACCTTCCCTGGAGGTGTGTTTTCTCTTATGAGGAAAAAAAAAGAAAAAAAAAAGAAAATAAATAATAATAAAAAAACCAGTGATAGTGTGGTAATGTAGAGAAAATAGATGGAGCTGGCTTCACCAGTTCTTTAATCTTTGGAAAGACTGCACATGAGAGAAGATGCAGGAACTACATAAAGAATGGTGGAAGACAGATGAATCCTCTGATGTGACTAGCTTTGTCCTTATTACTACATTATAGATGAGAAAAACAATGCAGTATACACATTTTAAACCAAATCACCAACAGCACAACAGATAAAAGGAAAAAAACCAAAACAGTAACAACAACAACAACAAAACACTATTGTTGCAGCATGTATCCTTCTAGTCAGGACAAAATTCTCTATAACTCTATAAATGTATAATATACTGTATAATATAAAGCTCCTCATTATAACTAATAAGACATGTCAGCTAATGGTGTCCATGATGAAATAAAACTGTCTGTTTAACAAGCCAGTACAAAATAATGTGTCTTATGATGAGGCAACACTTGCTCATTATCTGATAATCATCAGGAAAGAAGTAAATAAACTGTATCATGGATAATGATAATAATTCATACTCTTTTTAAAAGTAGTGTAATGTGCCTATCAACAAATAGCTTCTGTTTTTTATTCATAGGACTGGGTCACCAATAACTGTTTGATAATGGATGTGTCAGAATCAATCGTGTTTTAGATGTATGTGCAGTGAAGTGGTAGGATGAGTCACTGGGTATCCTTGTGAAATTGTGCTTTCCATCAAACAATAGCAATCATTTTCTTTTTGGTTCAAATTCAACAATTTGGTTCAAATGACCTGGTGGTATATAACTAAAGGGAAAAAAATAGGGATTGAAATACAGCAGGGTTCTGTCAAACATTATTTATTTATTTATTTTCCTTTTGAAGTTAAATAGTACATACCAAAGCTTTGTCTAGAATACCTTTTGATGATTCTATTAATTTTATTTCTTTGTTTTGGAGAAATGGGACAAATCGTGAACTATTAAGAGAAACTCAGCAATTTCCTATGCTTAATAGGAAAAGTTGTCTTCCAGACAACTTTTTTTTTTTTCCATGTTCACTTATGCAACTTTTTTTTCCTGGTCCATGTCTGAATGATTCCAAAACACCACAAGAATTTTCAAGATAACTGCATGAACATTCCTTATGTAAGATCTTGTGCACACCTAGAATTATGGGAACATTTTGCGAGGAAATCTTGCAAATCATCTGATGTAACGTTCTAATCTAGGACATAATTTAGAAAATTATTTTTTAACCTTTAATTAAATTTCAGAACAAGGTTCATATGGTATGTGTTTGTCCACATTAGTTACTACTATTATTCACAGTCCTCCTTGTGGATAACTTGATTGCTCACATTTGCTTTTATATTTCTTAAGAATATTTATTGTGGCTGATTTTATGAAAAAATGTCAAAGTTAAATGAAAATTCCAATCAAGGGTTTCACTTTTACTTTACTTGACTAGAGCCAATTCACAATTTAACTCAAGATTTTGTCTGGACTGAAACTAAAAAGGGGTAAGTGTAAAAAAAAAAGGATTCTGTGATGCTGTAAAATACTTGCTGATCTCAAAAACACCCTTCCTGTAATTTGCTTGTTCTTTTGGCTCCAGGTGGTATCTTTATAAACTAACTCAATGAGCATGAGATAACCTTAAGGCACTTAAAGTTACTTAATGTCATGGAAATAGTATCAATGGAGAGATATAAACTCCTTCTTTCAAATGATTATATAGGACTTTTACATTAGATATTCATAGTCCTCTTTTAACTTTGCAGACATAAGTTTATAGAATCATAGAATCTTAGAATATCCCGAGTTGGAAGGGACACACAAGGATCATCAAGTCCAACTCCTGGCACCAGACAGGTCTACCCAAAATTTTAGACCATGTGACTAAGTGCACAGTCCAATCACTTCTTAAATTCAGAAAGGCTTGGTGCAGTGATTACTTCACTGGGGAGTCTCTTCCAGTGTGCAACCACCCTCTCAGTGAAGAACCTCTTCCTGATGTCCAGCCTAAACCTCCCCTGCCTCAGCGTAACACTGTTCTTGCGGGTCCTATCACTGGTGATTAAGGAGAATAGGTCACCTGCCTCTCCACTCCCCCTCACGAGGAAGTTGTAGACTGTGATGAGATCTCCCCTCAGTCTCCTCTTTTCCAGGCTGAACAGGCCAAGTGATCTCAGCCGTTCCTCGAATGTCTTCCCCTCTAGGCCCTTCACCATCTTCGTTGCCCTCCTCTGGACATTCTCCAACAGTTTTACATCCTTTTTGTATTGTGGAGCCCAAAACTGCACACAGTACTCAAGGTGAGGCTGCACCACTGTAGAATAGAGCAGGACAATCCTTGACCAACTAGCAATGCCATGCTTGATGCACCCCAAGATACATTTGGCCTTCCTGGCTGCCAGAGCACACTGCTGGCTCATATTCAACTTGCTGTCAACCACAACTCCCAGATCCCTCTCTGCGGGGCTACCCTTCAACGCCTCGTCGCCCAGTCTGCATGTATAGCCAGGGTTACCCGTTCCAGGTCTAGGAGCCGGCACTTGCTTTTGTTATACTTCATGTGGTTGGTGATTGCCCAGCTCTCTAATCTGTCCAGATCTCTCTGCAAGACCTTTCCACCCTCAACAGAGTCAACAACTCCTCCAAGTTTGGTGTCGTCGGCAAATTTGCTCAAAACACCTTCTAGTCCTACATCCAAATCGTTTACAAAAACATTGGAGAGAACTGGCCCTAAAATGGAGCCTTGAGGGACCCCAAAAAAGTTTACTTTCTATTAATTATTTAATAGCTTAAGCGTCATCAGTTACCTCATGAGGTAGTTATCTTCCGTTAAAGTTACTACTGTTTTCATAATGTTAGATTTAAGACATTGACTAGATCTTCTGTTATATTTAAAACATCTTTCTATATCCTACATTTTGTCAAAATAATAGAAAAAGGTACCAAAGATTCCATGAGGTAAACTACCTGTGAAATATCTCCAACATAAAATCTGAAGTGTAATCAGAGATATGCTGAATAATCTTCCAAAAGTTTTGATCTTCATTTTCTCTCAGCCTTTGAAACCTGGAATTTCATCCACCTTTATAAGGTAACCCAAGAAAAGCTAATAACCACTTTTTTGTCTTTTTTTTCCGTAAAAAATAGAACTCAGTATTGTAGTATCTCATACATAAGAAGGCAGTGCTGTGCAGTTTCTGAAGAAGTCATTGTACACTTTAGGGAGTTAAAGATAATATTTCAGTCTGCACTTTTTTGATTCTACATGAAAGGTTATTTTAAGCTTTTTCCTCACTTCTCGGGCAAAGATACATAGCTGCCACTAGGTACAAGGTTCACTATAACAAAGAAAAATGAAGTGTAAGATTTTATCAGGCCTTTCAAAATATTCTGAGAGCCAAGAAAATATGACCAGTAAGTGTATTAGGTGAGTGGTGGTCCTGGTGAAAGGCTAATAAGTATTTTTATCATAATATTATGTAACAATGTCAAAGCAGATATAGTATCATTCAGGAAAATAGTTCATATATTGGCATTAAGAATGATGTACTGAATATCTCATTCAAAAAAGCTACTTAGACCTTTAATGATTAAAATTAGTATGGTCAAGCTCTGAAAACAGATTGCTTACCTGTTTGACTAATATCAGTCAGACAAGCAATCTGTTCTGGCAGGCTAAGAAGAGCCAAGATAATTATTTTTTGAGAATTGAAAACATCCCTTTTTTATTATTATACAAATATAATAAGAGAAAAATACACCTACAGGGAATATCTGTGTTGTTTTTCAATTAGCTCAATCAATCAGAATAAACATGGTTAGTCAGAATAGGTTTATGGCCCAAATCATCATATATCAAATTGCACAAGGGAATATTCCTACCTTTATGAAGTGGCTAAGTAAACTGTGTATAAAACAACACATTTCTTCCTGTGTCTCTGCACTGGTGAAAAATCAAAAGCATTCTGTACGGTCATCTAAAACTGCAGTTATGTCTTAAAGTGTAGGTTATTATAGATCAGACTGTAAAAGGTTTATGGATCTTTCACGTTAATTTCAATGCTGCCTGTTTTTTTTTTTTTTGGATGTATTTATTTATTTATTTTATGAAATTATGAACAAAAAAAAAGGAAGAAGGGAAAACTTCCTAATGTAGTCTCAAAAAACGACAATTTCCTCATATTCCTGGTCATATGTTGTACACTGAAGAACAGAAAAATAGGTCATTGATCCATATAACATCAGACAATGGAATGTAGATGTAGAACACCTATTGGCAATTTGTTGACTCTTGGTTTCATTAAAGCACTTTTTTATTTTTAGCCTTAAGAAAGTTAAATATTAATAAACTTTTATTTCAAGAGCATTAAAACAGAATTCCCTGTGATTTGGTCCCCCATGATAGATTCCTTTCTGGGTTAATAAGACATTTAACAATATGTCACTTAAAACAAAGAAAAAAAAATCACCGAAGGTCCATTTTTGCTCTCCTTTACACAGATGAAACTCCCATTGACTTCAGTGGGAATTAAAGAGGGTGAAACTCAGAGGAAAATTTGATGATGTATGTGTATGTCCAACCAAGAACGGCCATCTGTTAAAAACTGTACTATTAATGGCCTTACTAGCTCATGTCTGGAAACTGAAAGGATGATATAAGTGTCGCTACTTTTAACTTTGTCCCTGTAGTGTTTTTTTGTTGTTGGGAAGGGGAGAGGGGGTGGAGAGGTTTGGTTGCATTTTTCATTATTTTTTTTTCATCATTTGTTTTGTTTTTGTTTTGTTTTATTTCTGTTGTAGTTGTTTTGTTGTTCTTTCTCTGGGCAGGCTCAGTTAAATCATCCAGTCTTTTCCCAGTTCTCCTCTTGAAAAATGAAGCAATTCTGTCACTTAATGGTTCAAATAATTTTCTTTTGGAACTCACATAGGACACTTAAAATATATCTCTAAGTATTTCTCCTTGACAAATAGTTTTAGAGAAATAAAGTTATTTCTTTTGTAATAGGAAGCCAATTGTCTAAGTCTCAGCAAAGATATATTACTCATATAGGTACCTAATTAGCTTCATATGATACCCTTAAAGAACACTGGCTGGAATGGTATGCATGCCATTTAAGCACTGCACTGGAACTTCTTTATATTGGCTTGTTTGAGTCCAAGCACTTTACTGGATGTAAGGGCTGAATTTAATGTTGTTTCCCTCATCAGAAGACCTATAAATGGTTCTTAAGAATTGATGCTACTAGAACAACAAATGGAGACTCTTCTTTCGTTTTGTTGGTAAAATTGGTGTTTTGGTATGCAAGGGCCTTCAGTTTCAATTTCCAAGACAAGCAGATTCCTTATACAGTGTGCCACTTCTGATAACATGTTCATAAAGATTCAAAACCGGACAAAGTGTCTTTTACAAATAACAATACTTTTTCCAAGTTTTGGAGGCAAACAACTCGTGCTAATGGCAAATCCTTGGAAAAATATTATTAGCAGCCCCAGTATAATGAAAAACCTCGAAAATTCAGGTCTATGAAACATAACAGAGATGTAAGATACGTATTGAGAAAGTGAGGAAGTTAAATAAAATTCCTAAATTTGAAATGTGGGAAAAAATAAAATAAAAATGCAAATACTGAGGAATAAATATCAGACTTAAATATCTAGTAGAATTATTCTGCTACATATCACTTGTACTATCTATGGAGGTTGGTATCTTTAAAGAAGTCATATGAACTTAGATTAAACACACAAATAAACACAATGTAATCTATTATTTTCTCTATTGTAATATATATTGGTAAATAGTATTAATTTTCCATTGTCCGGTAACCAATACCTGGCAAGACAATTGCAGCAACTTTGAATATCTGTTAGCCAAAAATGAAAGTGTTATAGCTGCTGTGATTAAGACCTATCATACACATACATTTGTGTCACAGCAGGATGTGTGTATTCACTTTATGGGTATGAAATAGTATATTCAGTAGCTATAGCTGAAAGACTGAATATTATAGGGAGTTATTTTTGTGCAGCCACAGACTGCACTACATATATGTACATGTACATTTAAAACAAAGATGAGAACAGAATTAAATTCTTTAATACCTGAGGGCAACTGACCTCATTTAAAATAAAAAGCACTTTAGTTTCAGCAGATGAAATAAAAACAGACTTCTAACTCTTAATACATATTGACTTCTAGTAGAATAGCAAGGAACATAATCAATTGTGTGAATATATAAGTGAACAGTGCATTTACAGAGCTATAAAAAAAAATCAGATTTTTGTATAAAAGTTTAGAATACCAAACAATAAGAAATATGAGAAAATTATACAGATTGTTATGAAAATGACTGACTGTTTTTATTCATGTGGTGCTGATTAAGGAGGGTTAAAATAAGACCTCATTTAAGTAAATTCCCACAGTAAATATGAAACAATCATCATATAATAGAACCCCTGGAAATCATCCTCTCCTAGCTAATTTTACAGCAATTCAGCATATACTGGTGTTTTGAGGGTTAAGTCATAGTCAGCACACTGTAGTTAAGCGCAATGGAAAGGAAACTTGAACAGAGAAAAATCAAGTTTTCCTGTGAATTTTTGCCTCACAGCTAAAATCAGTTTGTGCCAACATATGAAAGTTTCTGTGATTAAGCCCCAAAGCACAAAAATACCAATTAATTACGATGATTAGATATGTCTTCATTAGCAGCCTATAAATAAATCATAGAGAGCCCTGCACAGCCGGTATTTCTGCTGCACTGTAGAGAAAAAAAAAAATCCTTCAGGACACTTTGGTAACCATCTAATTAATTCTAAATTTCATTATAATTTGACATTTGTACCATATTATGGAACCCTGAATATTTACTTGTGTTTATATAAACTTACATGCATGTATACCCAGAGATATTTGCTAGGGTATATAGAATATCTATTTCTGCTTCATAAAGAAAAGGTCTCTAGATTCAAGACTGAAATGTATCTAATTTTGTTTTGATATTGCTATAAGTATTCATTTGGAGTAAATCTTTTTTATAGCATAAAACATTTATAACTAAATGACTTTGTTTTGATTTTCTCTCCCCTTTATCCTTTGATCTGTGTAAATGACATTGCATGTATTTCTGGGTGGTAGAAGAGGAGCATATGGCACTTTGCAGAGTTTGTAATTGAGTGTGGTCTACATTAACAGGTCATACAGACACATGGAATTGAATCTGTGGTGTGAAACAACGGATAGCCTAGGGGAGCTACTTTAGCATAACTTGAATCTGATCCTGTGAGGTGGGCAGTCAATTAACAGTTGAATAATGTAATAAGTGGTCCTGGAATACATCTTCTAAGTCCTTCCAAGAAAAAATTAGTTCATGAGCTCATGAAACACCAGATCTTGAAGAAAAGAGGAAGGACTAGAGAAGTCTCTTCAAAAGCATTCTGAACACGCTCATCTTTTCAAAAGCTGCTCTAAACACTAATATGGATGAATCCTGTCAGCAGTCTTGTGCTTAACTAATAGTTTGTTCATCCCTACAGAAATCCATTTATGTCTAACTTTTCTAATATGCCATTCATCATGATGTTTAGCTGTCCTTTCAACATCACTATAGGAAACCATAGTTTAACTTTTACACCTTTCCAGAATATCCCTCTATTTAGTGACTACCTTCAGTAAGTTTTACTCTGCAAAATAACATCTTTTGTCATTGGATTCAGATGCTAATATTGACTCATTATTACATGGAAAGATTCCAGATAATCTGCCAGTAAACAATCTCTAATCTTTCCCTTCATGTTAGTAATTGTTTTCTGGTAAGACAAAATTCTGTGCTCAATTGTTGATACTTTTCTTCTTTTCCAACATGCAATTTTATGCTACAGAGGTGTTGTTCTTTTAGTTTTGATCACATCTGTCAGCACAAATTCACCTTTCACTCTTCTGTCTTAGATTTCCTCAAAGCCTTTTCTACTTCCTTGACTGTCCTCCACAATGAACTTGACTTTAGAGCAGCACAGTGTAATCACCCTTTTCTAGTTTCTTAAAAACAAAACACACACCCCTGTTCACTCCAGTTTCTATAACTTTTACCTCTTTTGCTCAGTGTCAGGCTTTAAAAGCTATTTTAAAAGACATTCATGTTCCAAGGCAAAAACCTGGCAAAGACCTTCATTCAGTGAAAATAAGTAAATAATAACTGAAGAGCATGTATTTCAAAAACAATAATCCTGAAAACTCACTTTCTACTGGTGACTATCTAATAATTGCCTAAACAGTGTAGGTACACTAATGAGATGTTTGATCATTCAACTATTTAGTTTTAAAGTCTATGGATGCTTCACATCATGCTAAACCACAAAATCCACTCCAGACTTGATAATATTCAGCAACTCTGTAACTACTACTTCATGCAACAAAACAGTGCTTTATACCAGGAAAGGAAAATATATTTATCTGTGTATTTTCATATAGATATAAAATAAAATAAAATAAAATAAAATAAAATAATAAAATAAAATAAAATAAAATAAAATAAAATAAAATAAAATAAAATAAATGTCCAGCTACTGTATATTCTGTCAGGTAAATCAAGAACAGGACACAAATAATCTCCACAAACAAATCCACAACAGTTAGTAGATAGGTACCTAATCATCCTTATTATTCTCCATTTGAAAGTGCAACATAAAATTGCTATTTTAGTATTTTCAAATCTCTGGATACACTTACTCTAGTTTACTTTTCTTGTTAAAACCTATTGATTCAGCTCATCACAATTACAGGCAAATACTTAGCTATTTATCATTATTCCCCAGCTAGAGGTATCTATGTACTTCTACCTGAAAACACATTCAAGTATTTCTTCTCTTTAAAAGTTGCAAGTCAAAATGTAGGCTATTTCCTGTAAATATCCAAAATAACATCATAACATTTTTTATCCATTCAGGGTGGTGAGGCACTGGCATAGGTTGCGCAGTGGAGATGTGGATGCCCCATCCTTGGAAGGGGCTTCCAAGGATCCAAGGGGCTTCCAAGGCTTCCATCCGTTCAAGGACAGGTTGAATGGGGCTTTGAGCAACCTGGTCTAGTGGAAGCTGCCAATTCCCATGCCGGGGGGGTGGGGAGGTGGAACAAAATTGTCTTTAAAGTCACAGAATCACAGAAGTGTAGAGGTTGGAAGGGATCTCGAGAGATCATCGGGTCCAGTCCCCCTGCCAAAGCAGGCTCCCTAGAGAAGGTTGCCCAGGTAGGTGTCCAGACAGGACTTGAATATTTCCAGAGAAGGAGACTCCACAACCTCCCTGGGTAGCCTGTTCCAGTGCTCCATCACCCTTACCATGAAGAAGTTCTTTTGCATGTTGGTTCAGAACTTCCTGTGATCCATTTTGTGGCCATTGCCCCTTGACCACTGAAGAGAGGTTGGCCATATTATAAACATTAATAAGATCCCCCCTCAGTCTTCTTTTCTCAAGGCTGAAACCATTCTATAATTTTATGATTCTATGATGGGGCTTTGGTTGGTGATTGGACTTGATGATCTTGAAGGTCTTTTCCAACCTAGATGATTCTATGGTTCTATGATATAGACATTAACAATATTGTCAGACATCCATTGTACGCAGCTAAATAAACTTTGTCATTGATTACAAATGGAAGAGCATCATTTAGGAGTACAAAGTGCTGGATCACTGAAAATACTTTTAAAAAAATACTGGCTAAAATATATTTTTAATTTAAAACTATTTCAAAATATTTAAACAATTTTCTTATAAATTAAATTTCTCTCTCTTGTGAAACTAATCAGAGAAATTTCAGCTCTTTACATCAAAACTTCCAAAGTAGATTTCAGAAACAGAAAAAAATATATATAACTGAAAGCGTCCTGCAAGTTCAGTGAGAACATTTCCTAATACAATAGTTTAAATTCCTGGGTGATGAAAAATGGCCAAGTTCTGTTAAAGTCAATTGAACCGTATCAAGATATACCAGCAGAAAATTTGGCACACTAAATAGAATACTAGTTTTCCTCTGGATCCAAAGATCTTGGTTTACTTTTAAGTTTTAGCCTATAAATTAGAAGGAAAACAAAACAAAACAAAACAAAACGAAGATTGCAACTTGTTTTCCTGCTGAACGGATATACTATATCTCTTTTTTCCAGACTCTCCAATCAATTTTCATTAAGGCTTTCCTGACTGAATTTTTATCTTCTATTTTTGTAGTTTATGTAGTCTATTCAGTCTTTGAGAACACAGTGTTGTATATTACCAGTATAATGCCACTAGAGATTGTGTAGGAGTCAAAATACAACACCAACAGTTTATAACACTTTATGAACATTTCTAAGATGCACAAATTTATTTCTCTAAACTGCTACTGATACCATTGAGAACGACAGCATGACCTATTATCCAAAAGCACTTGCTTCGGCATCTTGAGCCAGGGGAATTACAGATATTATTGCACAATATTAGGGATTCTGTTTGTCCCACTGTAGATTAAGCACCAGAGAATGGCATAGCTGTCATTCCTGACAAAATTTCAATCCCTAGTAGGAATCATTATACATCTATTCAGCTATACATATGGAAATATACATACACATGTGTGTTTGTGTGGCCAGACAAGGACAACGACATCAGGAGTATGCCATAAACCAGGAGTATGCCATTATGATATTTTTTTTCCTCATATTTATAAAAGAGATTTAATAAAAATAGTTTTAAAACACTTAAATCTGAAGGATGTGTATATGAAAGGTGGCCATTTTGATGGAGTTCAGACAGTCAGATCTGTTGACGTGATTTTGTCACAGTACCAGATAGGTGAGAGACATTTCAAGTCTAGGCCTATAACATCACCACTCATCCTGCAGAAAACCATTAAATAAAAAAATATATATATTTCTCCTAAAAGAGACAAGGAAAAAGTTAAGAAACATAAAAAGCAAAGCAGTTGAATCTCTTGAAATGGAAAACATTAAGAAGTTTCATTGTAGTTTCTTGGCTTTTTTTTTTCTCCTTTCTAAGGACATTTTCTGTTAGAGGTTTTTAAATGACATTTATCATTTAGGATTTCCCTATTGTTGTAAGAAAAAGACACTGAGATGGACTGTTTCTGATGTTGTAGTTGCTATTGAAGTCTGAGCCTGTGTCCTCTGGACAAAATAAGATAAAACCATATAAAGAAAACACCAGTTATGTTAGAAAATAAGACTTCAGTTGTTTGGGTTGATCTAAGTTGATATCTTACTGACAAACGGGCCCAGTGCGGGGCCTAATTGGCTTTCCAAAATGTGGGCAATGCTTTCTGGCTTTAGCAAGTTAAAGCCGTTGCTTTTAGTTCCTTTTTCTGCCCAAGTTATTAAGAATTGTGTTTTCATCTGTTAACCTAAACTCTTTCGAAATGAAGGCAAAAACAATGCAGACTGGAAAAGGAGGACATCAGTAGGTTTTTTTTTGTGTAAGCTAAATAAAACAAGTCTTTCCATATACAACTTTTTTACAGAACTTATGAACATTACTTTGGACAAACACATACTTACTATAAACCCTTATATAGAAGCAATTGCAAGTAGCAAAGCAGTATGTTTTTGCTTTCTTAACTTTCTAGCCAAAGCTTAAGATGGATACCTCATGAAAAAAACAAAACAAAACAAAACAAAAAAACTGGCTAGCCACTAGAAAAGACTAGGACTGAGACAGTCATCTTTTGACAGTTTATTTTATTAATGCTACTAATATTTCTTATTTTCCTACAGCATCATGAATCATCTCTGGTTATGACTACATAGCTCCCCACAGAGCTCTGTGAAAAGCTGCATATGCAAAACAATAACAGCTAAATTTACTTCAGTGTTTTTGCTGAAAAAAATGAGAACTCCGAATTTTTGTACAGTGCCGTGTCAGGACTCTGCTGAGGAAACCTGACAGATTAGCACATAATAGTTGGGAGGAAAAGGAGAACTGCCTCTATCAAATTTATTTTCTGATGAATCATTCCTGAGACCTTCAACCCCCTTCAATTTGCCTGATTGTTTTTTATTATTGTTTATTGATATTGATGCATATGTATGTCTTGGCTTCTGGAATTGTCAATATGCTAGACCAAACTGATAGTGATACCAAGATAAACTTGTAAATTTTACTTCACTGAAATACACACTTAAAGGAAAAGCAATATTTTGAGGTACTAAAGTGATGTGCTCCCTGTATGGAAGCAGGATCAAATGTCTTTATGCATCCTTACCAGATGAACTTTTACCTCAGGAAAATAAATAAATAAATAAATAAATATGTATATCTAATATATATATATATATATATATATATATATATAAACTAATGATGGATACCTCATAATTTACATAACCTCTGTGCCAACGTAAGTACTGAGATTTTAAAAGCAAAATCTATCAACAAATATTTGCCTAACTTCAAACGTTTCCTTTTTTTTATATATAGACCAAAATAACCTGACAAGTTACTGTGCAATAAAGCATCTCTATTTGGTTGATAAATCTGAATCCTCTACATTATCTGAGAAATTCCTTATGTCAGAAATTAAGGTCAATTCTAATTTTTCTTTCACATAGATTACATGTATAGGTTTTTTTTTTTTTTTTTTTTTCAATATGTAAAAGTTCTGTCTTCTCTTGTGTTTTTTTGTGTTTTCTGAGGACGAAAGGACTAAAGGATACCTAAAGATTCTAATTAATACATAACTTATTTATTCCTGGTGTTTACCATTAAGGTTGGTATTAACAAAACTTCCTTTACCAATCAGAAGTACATGCAAACAATAAACATGGTGGCATTTTGATTTGAATTGTACTGTAAGCCAGCACATTCCCCCCTCCATGATGTATGATTTTAGCAACTGTTACAGGAAAGATAATTTCTATTGTTTTCTTTACAGAGGAAAGGTTAACTCTTTTATTTTATCTGGTATACTAGCTATTAAATTTCATTCCTCAAAACATTAAAAATCATATACTTAAGCATTCTTGCAGGCACTTAATATGCAACACTTGAGTAACTAACTTAGGGCTGATTTCTTTGACCTGTCCTGGGAGTGTTTATGTTAGTAAGTAGTCAATAATTTGGTTTCCAAATCCGACTGTTAGGAAACATTTAAAATACTTCTTTCACTTGAAAGTAAAAATAAAACAAAAAGATGACTGTCTATGGGAAAGAAAAAAAAAAAAAAAAAAAAAAAAGGAAAGCAAAAGTCATTATCCATTATCTCACTATTTGAAGTTATGTAAAAAAAAAAAAAAAGGAAAAAAAAAGTATTGAAAAGCATTCATCGCCTCAAAATTATGAGAGTCATCTTCACAGCACACATAAAGCAGTCTCTAACTAGAGGTAGATGTCATGAAAACTGAGATATCTTCAGCAGCCGAATAAAAAAATAAACACTTCTGAGAGGAAGGAACCTCTAAAGTCTAACTCATCTGTATATTGTGAATTGCAATTTTGGATTTAGACAAGTAGTTGTGTCTATATAAGAGATTAAAAGGTACCTATGAACATTACTAAACTCTTCAGTTCACAGGAAGAACATGATCTAAGACAAGGCAATGCCTTCCGTATATCTCCAAAGCAGGATGACTGCTTGCAAATCGCCTAACAGGAATAGTCCCTAGAACATTTTACATCCTGAACTGTGTCTGGGAATTGTGCGAGAGAATGTTAAATGGCATGTGCAAAAGATTAGTAACAGTTTATTAATACAGACAGTCTCGTCCCAGTGCCTGGGAAAATTCCTAGGTATTATTTGATTTATTATTATAGATGTGGTCTTTAGTTTCACCAAACACCAACATTATGTGCTGAAGTGTTATCACTGTATTCTGGAAGCAGTGGGAGCACATGCAATATATTCCATGTAAAGATCATTTGGGTTTTAGTCACCAACATGTGCCAATAAATGCCTAGATTCACATTTCAGTTTTAAAAGTGTATTTTATGTATGTTCAAATCATACAATCTTTGGAATACTGAAATGTGGCAGCATTTTTGAAAAGAAAAAAAAAATAAACAGAAGTGTGATATTGGATTTATGAACGCAACTTTGGGATTGAGCTTCTGAGATTTTGCTCAGACTGCACCAAACTGTTTTGTGATCTTCTGTTACTATGTCAGACCATATTTTTCCATCTACCAAATAGAAATGCTGTTGCTTTCCTGCCTACCTGACAAAGGTATTGTGAGCTCAGTAGTTGAGGCCAGCCACCTCGGAGCTGGAGCAGCTGCAGTGCCTGACCATGGGGATCTCGGGCCCTTGCTTCGCCAGGGGAGGCCCAGGACAGCAGCGTGACCCGCAAGAGACTGACAGGGAGCAGATGTTGCCAGGGCCATGGCAACTGCACCCTCGCCCTCTGCCTAGAAAAGGCCACCAGGGGGGTGGTGACGTGTCGCTGGCCACTGCAAGCCGGGAGGGGCCAGCAGCAGTGTGCACCAGCGTGCAGCTGGTGTGGCAGGGTGCGGGAGCTCTGCACCAACTCTTGGCAGTCAGCAAGATCGCACACCTACCGTGGTGTCCACTAGGCAGAGAGCTCACTCCAAAAAGACTGTGGTGACCCAGATGGAGGGCCTGCCCAGAGACGTGGCTGAGCTCAAGGAGGAGGTGGAGAGACTAAGGAACATCAGGGCATGTGAGCAGGAGATTGCCTGGTGAAGTAACTCCCTGGTGTGCCAGAGAGAAGGGCACCAGGGAGATGGCCCCCAGAGGGTGGTGGAGCCCCTGCCCTGTTACTGTCAGGCAGAGGGAGGGGACCAAAAAGATAAGGGTTGGAAGCGAGTCCCACTTTGACATTGCAGGCAACCCCCCTCCCTACCTACCTTGCTTCCCCAGGTGCCCCTCCATAATAGGTTTGAGGCCCTGGATCTTGAAGGAGAGGTAGGCAAGGGTGTAGTGGAAGGCCCCCGCCTATGACGTCACACAGGATGAGGCAGTTGGTACCACGCCTCAAGACTACCTCCAAAAAGAAAGAAAGATGAGTAATTATAGTAGGTGATTCCCTTCTGAGAGGAACAGAGGGCCCAATATGCAGAGTTGACGCCCACTGAAGTGAGGGTCTGAAGTCTGTAGTCTGCCTACAGCCCAAATCTGGAATATCACCAGGACACTTCCCAACCTGGTGTGCTCAACAGACTACTACCTGCTGCTGATCTTCCAAATAGGTGGGGAGAAAGCTGCGTCCCGTAGTCTGAGGGGAATGAAGAAAGACTTCAAGGCCTTGGGACAGTTGGTGAAAGTGTCTGGAGCACAAGTCATTTTCTCTTCCCTTCTTCCAGTCTGGGGTGATGATGTGGGAAAGAAAAGAAAGATCTGGTCCATAAATGATTGGCTACATGACTGGTGCTTCTTCTGAGCTCGAGGACAGAGCATCCTAAGAGGTAGGAGGTCAGGAAAGAGAGCCAGGGGACCTGCATGGTTATACAGGGAATTGCTGGGCAAAATCAAGTGGAAGAGGAGAATCTATAGATCATGGAAAGAGGGGCTGGCCACTTGGGAGGAATATAAAGCTGTTGTCAGAGAATATAGGGAGGCAAATACAAAAGCTAAGGCCTCTCTAGAATTAAACCTTGCAGGAGGGGTCAGGGACAACAGAAAGGGCTTCTTCAAATACATTGTGGATAAAACTAACACTAGAGGCTCGCTAAAACAAACAAACAAACAAACAAAAAACTAACACTAGTAGGCCTACTAACGAATGAGGTGGGTGTCCTGGTGATGGAAGATAAAGAGAAGGCGGAGTTACTGAATGCCTTCTTTGTCTATAATGCAAGAGGCTCTCCTGAGGAGCCCCATACCCCTAAAGCTCCAGACAAATTTGGTACAAAGAAGGAGTGTGCCTTGGTTGATGAGACCTGGGTTAAGGACTGATTAAGCAAGCTGGACATCCTTAAGTCCATGGGTCCTGGAGGACCAAAGGGCAAGAAAGAGGACCCGAGTAACTATAGACCAGTCAGCCTCACCTCCATCCCTGGTAAGGTGATGGAACAACTTATCCTTGGCATTGTCTCTAGTCATATTCCACAGCGTCCTCGCAGCTAAACTGAGAAAGTGTGGTCTGGATGATTGAGTAGTGAGGTGGACTATAAACTGGCTGAATGGAAGAAGCCAGAGGGTTGTGGTTAATTGGATGGAGTCAAGTTGGAGTCCTGTATCTAGTGTAGTCCCTCAAGGGTTGGTACTGGGACCAGTGTTGTTTAATGTATTCATCAATGACTTGGATGAGGGAATGGAGTGCGTCATCAGCAAGTTTGATGATGTGGCTGACATGCCGGAAGGCTGTGCTGCCATCCAGTGGGACCTCAACAGGTTGGAGCAGGGAGAAACCTAATGAAATATAACAAGAACAAATACAAAGTCCTGCATCTGGGCAAGAACAGCCCCAAACACCGGTGTAAGTTGGGGACTGTCCTGCTGGAAAGCCATGGAGACAGACCTGAGGGTCCTGGTGGACAGACGGATGACCAGACAGGAGCCAGCACTGTGCCCTTGTGGCCAAGAAGGCCAATGGCATCCTGGGGTGTATCAGAAGGGATATGCTTATTAGGTCAAGAGAGGTTCTCTCCCTCTACTCTACCCTAGTGAGACCACATGTGGAACACTGCATCCGGTTCTGGGTCCCTCAGTTCAGGAAGGACAGGGAGCTGCTTGAGAAAGTCCAGTGCAGAGCCAGAAGGATAATTAAGGGAGTGGAGCATCTTCTGTACAAGGAAAGGCTGAGGGAGCTGGGTCTCTTTAGCTTGGAGGAGACAGAGGGGTGACCTTATTAATGTTTATAAATATGTAAAGGGCAAGTGTCAGGAGGATGGAGCCAGTCTCTTCTCAGTGACATCCAATGATAGGACAAGGGGCAATGGACGGAAGCTGGAACATAGGAGGTTCTGCTTAAATATGAGACAAATCTTTCTTATGAGGTTGACAGAACACTGGAACAGGCTGCCCAGGGGGGTTGTGGAGTCTCCTACTCTGGAAACTTTCAAAACCCACCTGGACACATTCCTGTGTGACATGATTTAGGTGTTCCTGCTCTGGCCAGGGGATAGGACTAGATCTTTCAAGGTCTCTTTCCAATCCCTAACATTCTGTGATTCTGTGAGTTAATTATTTTATTTCTATACCCTGTTTCCAGTGGAAAAAAAATGATTTTTGATGCCAATATAAAATTTTATTTTCCTTTCTATAAAAAAGCATTAAAAAACAAGTGAATAAAAACTTCAGCGATAACCATGATAATTGCAGAAACAGTCCCCAGTAGGCTTAGATCTACTGAAGTCACTTCAATTACATCAAAGCTGAAATGTAGCAGATTGTATTTAACAATCAGTGAAGACTCTTCCCATTAAATGTCTTCCGTGTTGCTTGTTTCTTGAGGCTATCTTTTAGGCTGTGATTTCTACCTTTATATAAATATATATATATTCAAACAAAGATCAATAACTTGTGAAATCTGAAGCAAAGATTTTTATCTCATATTGAAGTGTAAAGGAGTTCCTTTGTCTACTTAATTGGTAATTTGTGGCAGGCAGAGACATTTAAGATGCTAACTTGATTGCATCTTCTCTGCTTAGTCAAATGTATTTTGCTCCACAAAAGATAAGAGAAGGTCTCATGCAATCTGAAATACAATCTGTAGGTATGTTGACTCCTGCTCCTTTAGTCAATCTGCCTAGAGAAAGTTTAATTGGTTACTATCTCAAGGGACTAGGACAATGGAATGTGGTCCTTATTGTCTACAGATTTTGTCTCAATAAAATATGTTTGTTTTTTTTTTTTTTTTTTTTCTGAGCAGATGATTAGCACAAGACATGGTACACAAAACCAAACAAACATAAAAATGCTTTTGCAGTTAATAAGAAAAAATAGTAATAAACCACCACCACCCAAAAAAATGTTTTACTGTGCGCACTGTGAAATTATATCTTCCAAATACATTTCAAAGTCATGAAGAATCCAATTTTGCCTTTATGTTAAAAGATATTATATCAGTTCACTAGCAAAAAAAAAAAAACAAAAAAAAAAAAACAAAAAAAACATGTCAGATCCAAAACAATGTCAGATACCAAATTCAGAACTAACAGGAGTCTGGAGCAAGGTCTAGAAAGGAACCAGGACATTTTCATTTGAGTGACCTATCCTCAAGAGTCACTCAAGCTCCTGCTTGCTCTCCTAGTACCAATGTATAGTGGGACACTTTTGACAGGACTCATGTCTTGCAGTTATGACCTTCTGGAGACATGTGTATTTACTTCAATACCTTCAGGCTCAGAGAGGTTACTAAGCTAGTTAGGTTGAGGTTATGCCAAGTCTGACCAGAGTACTCACCTGCAAGTGTTTCTAGATAACTTTCATATCTAACAGGCTGATGCACATCCATTTCACTCAACTCTTGATCAAAGTCTCCAATTGAGGACTGAGGTACATATGGCCCGCTTTATTTCTGGCTTTATATGTAGCTTCTAACTGATTTACATTAACATTAAATATTATCCTTAGTATCACTGTGATGAACTTTGGATTAAATTTAACTTACCATTTCCTCTTTATTGTTTTGGCACAGTTTCAGATTCTTCCAACTTGGCAGTTCCTTTGCTACTTTCTTATTTCAGTTTGTAAGTTATTTTTTCTTTTTTTTCCTAGACTATTTTATTTTCCTCAAAGCTTCTACATTAATCAACACATCATGTAACTCCAGCAGACACCAGTAGGAGACACATTTAGAACAGCAGGAGTCAATTCATGTTCTTCACGAGAAATTAATAATTAACAAGTGATTGAATGATAACTATGCCAATAGAGCAGTGTAAAGATGTGATGCTGTCACATTGCATTGCTTTATCAATCACATGTACAAATGCATTGGTGAAATTTAACCTATGATTGTGAAATTCAACGTATGTGGAGCTAAGCCATATCTTGCTGTTTTGCATGAGTTCACAATTAAAGGGTCTGTCATTACAACATCATACAAAGCATGGCAAGTTAAACATGGTCCCACAATGCCAAAGACTTACATTTATTTATGAATACAACATCATTGTACCCTGCATTGTACATTTCCAATGAATTCCACCACATTTAGCACAGAAAGGCCAAGAGCATGTGCTGTCCAGTGGATCCAGATATCTGAGCAGGGAAACTAGTCTCAAGACACTTTGGCAGAGAGTTCTTTTAGCTTGCTGAGATGTACTACAGGGAACTGGTAATCAGCTAGAAGAGCACTAAGTCTCCTTCATGGCTTTCCAGTCCTGAGTAGCTCTGTAATTCTGTTATTTAAAAGATCATGGTGTTCAGTCTGAAACAAAGCAGCCTTCTGTGGGATTTTGCACTGCCTTGGGTTTCTTCATCAATATCTAGGACATACCTGAGTAGTCATACCCATAAGTAGGCAAATGCAGATACCACATTGCAAGCCATGTTTCAGATGCTTGCCTGCACAAGCCTCTGCCATACATGCATCTGAAAGCACACAGAGCTTGAGGATTTCACTTCTTTTTATACAGAAAAGAGGTTTCTAGGGCATTTCACTCCTACCATCTATTCCTGAGTAACACTGAATAGTAAAATGATTAAGTCATTTCTGTCAAATTTATGTTCACTTCATGTAAGAGGGATATTAAATCCTGTAAGAGAAAGTCAGTAGAAAGGTTACATATTGTAGCTGTACATAAAATAATTTGAACTTGAAACTTGTTTAATCTCAAGCACACGTATATTTAATACTGCTTCATAAATTATTTAATCATTTAGGAAAGTGTTACATAGCTGATATGAAAGAAAGAATGCAATGTTTATGTTGTGGATTTTATATTCTTGTCCAACTATCTTTTGCCTTCAATTTTATTAAAAATAATAATAATAATAATTTACAGTTGAGGGATATGGCAGAAATAGCTGGAAAATTAAATAGCACTGGCAGCTTTATGTACATTATATGAACCTACTCTACTACCACTTTTTCTCCTTGAAGTTCTTCCACCAGCACTTAGCAGACCCAATCTTACTTTGCTTATAAACTGACATGACTAAGGCCCTTGGAAGTTCAGACTTTCTGTTGTTGCTGTTTATTTTTACATACACTGAAGCCTCAAGAACTGAAATTCAAGGAGCAAGGATGAAATGAGTATTTCATATAACTGAATACTTTGACAACTAACTGAATTATGAAGCACACAAAGACTTAGCAATATTTTACTTGTTGACGTACAAATACACATCTACACACACATATATAACGTGTTGCTCAAAACACTCTAGCAATGCAACAGATTTCAAATGATTTTGCCTTATCCTTACAGTAATTAGGATTTTGTTTTCTTTTTGCCTTTATATATATTTTTTCCAGAAGTATTTTCTGATTTCACAGATCAAAAATCTTTTAATGATGCCATAAAAAGGGGGCGTTGGGAGTTTTATTTTAAAGTCTGTTCATAGGAGGGGACAGTGGTACATTGCCTAACAGATTAAGTTTACAAGCAGGGATGTCAGAGCCCTGGGGCTCTGATGTCAGGGGCCTTCAAAAACATGTTTCCATGATTTCTTGATCCACTAATTTGGGGAAAAAACCTGGACAGGATGATTTGATGGGCAGAAGGCAATGGGATGAGGTTTGTCCAGAGGGTGGCCAGAGAAGGGCTCCAACGCTGGTGAAGGATCTGGAACACAAGTCCTATGAAGAGTGGCTGAGGGAACTAGGATTGTTTAGTCTGGAGATGAGGAGGCTCAGGGGAGACCTTATTGCTCTCTACAACTACCTGAAAGGAAGGTGTGTGGAGCTGGGGGTTGGCCTCTTCTCAGAGGTAACTAGTGATAGGACTAGAGGGAATGGCCTCAAGTTGCGCCAGGGGAGGTTTAGGATGGAAATTAGGAGACATTTCTTCTCAGAAAGAGTAGTCAGGCATTGGAACAGGTTGCCCAGGAAGGTGGTGGCATCACCATCCCTAGGGATGTTTAGGTTGGACCTGGCACTTAGGGACATAGTTTAGTGGATAAAATTTTTAGTAGGGTAATGGTTCGACCAGATGATCTTGGAGGTCTTTTCCAACCTTAATGGTTCTATGATTCAATGAATCTTGCAGAAATATTTCAGCTATGCAAAACATCTTTAAGCATCACTGAGTCAGAAAGATTGTCTGTCTTAACCTACCCTATGGACTATGTCTGTGAAGGCAGGCATGGAGGGGAAGGGGCACAGTGGTTGAAAAAAATCTGCTGGAGTCTCCTTCAAGGAAGGTTTTTAGTGGTTTACATTGAATAACATGGACAAAATTCAGAAATGTGTATTGGGGCATATTATATAACTATTGTCTGTCCCTGAGGGCAGATGGCAAGACATTCATAGAATGGCTTGGGTTGGAAGGGACCATAAAGATCACGTAGCTCCAACCCCCCTGCCATGGGCAGGGATACCTCCCACTAGACCAGGTTGCTCAAAGCCCTATCCAACGTGGCCTTAAACACTTCCAGGGATGAGGTAGCCACAACTTCTCTAGGCAACTTATGCCAATGCCTCACCACCCTCAGAATAAATAATTTATTCCTAATAGCTAATAATTCCCAATAGCTAATATTTTTAGCTTAAAGCCATTACTCCTCGTCCTATCACTATACTCCCTGACAAAGAGAATGTCCCCAGCTTTCCTCTAAGACTCTTAGGTATCGGATAGACTCTATAAGGTCTCTCCAGAGCTCTTCGTCTCCAGGCTGAACAACCCCAACTCCTTCAGCCTGTCTTCATAGGAGAGGTGCTTCAACCCCTTGATCATCTTCATGGCCCTCTTCTGGACTCATGTAAAGTTCCTATACATTCACATCCAGCAGGCATTTTAGTGATGTAAAACAATGCCGCATCAGTTAAACATGTAGAATTAATGTGAAACTCCTTAAAAGTAGCTCTAAAGACATTTTCCTTACATTATCTTAAATACTTAAAGCCATTAATGAGTATGCTAATATGCTGGAAAGTAAGCTGTTGCATATCTTGTGAAGAACATGGGAGGCAACATTGATGGCCCCCAGCTCTACATCTCATCCACCTCTCTTCCACAAAGGGAGTTTTAATGCCAAAATGTGAGACCCTTAAGAAGTTAGAGGTTTGTGTGTTCAGTGTTTAAATTTAAGATTCAACCAGTTGCATACTTACATTTTCTATTTTTTTTCTATTTCTATTTCTTTTCTATTTCTTTTCTATTCTTTCTATCTTCTTGGATAGACCTGTTAATCGCCTCTTGACCATATTTAATGTTCCACAATAACACTGCTGAAACTTATTTCAGTAATTCATGACCCATTTCTGATCCCACATCTAGTCTAAGCATTCATTTCTGCCTCTCTGCTAACCTGATGTACCTATAGGGTCATGCAGTGAACCAAAATGGGTATTTAATGCAGTTAAAAAGGAACACAACAAAAAGAAAACCTATTTCTTCCAGGATCAGTTCCTCATTCTATTGCACACCCACACAAATAGTTGTGCAGGTGAATATAAGGAGTGGCTAAAGGTATGAATAATGAACAAGATCAGAGGATGGACTTTTGGGTATTGCTTAACTTAGTGCTGCTGACTGAAACTATGCATATCAAATGGTGCCATGTATATAAAAGGAGCATTGTGAAGCTAAGTTAGATGATACTTGAATGAATATATGGATGGCATGGGAATATAATATCCCAAGCCCTTAATGCAAGATACTGTGACACTTGCTACTAGATTCATTAACACTTTGTTTGTGTCAAATTCCCTGCAGAATTTCATAACTCCCTTGGGTTTGACAATACACTTTTAACCTTTTCCTACCCAAAACTGAAAGGTGAATTAAACTCTGTACATATTTTGTGTTTTATACAGTTTTCAGTCATGCAAGCTTATACTGGGAATAATAACTTGAGCAAAGCTGAAAGTAGTCAATAAGGTAAATGTAATATTATAGATTATATAAACTAATTATGCAATCAACTGTCTCAAACTGAACATTCTTATTCTTTTGAAAGCATGATGCTCTTAGTGTAGGAGAATATCCATACTTACCCTGTGCTGAAAACTGATAAATGTATATATAGTACATTAAAACCAAGCCTCTGATTGAATATAATTTCCAGGGGGTATGTCTTTTACCTCTAAACTTAACTTTTAATTCCTATTCTTCAGAAAGTTGTTAGGAAGGTTTAAATAGAATAATTCCAAGGTTTACCATATCGCTACCCTTACCTAAATTAGAATTGTATTTGCAATACATTCAACAGTCAGATTTTCCATCACAATTGTTGTTTTAGTATTAATATTATTAGCTATTAAATAATATAATTAATAAAGATGATAAAGATCAGATTTTTGTTCAATTAAAATTATGGTCTGCTGTCTGTTTTCCTGGATATTTATTTCCTTTTCAAACAAACAAAAAATGATCCTTGAAAACACAAATTGAAAAACCGTTAGATTCTGGAGTCCGAAATCCTGAGCTGTAAAATCCCAGAAGTTCATAACTTTTGGAAACATTGCTGTTTAGGCAAAATGCAGAAGTAAAATGAAAACACAGAAACAACAGAGCAACATTCATCTTCAAGGATGAGATTTATGATGTCTAGATGTAACCACTTAGAAGAAGATACCAAATGTATGCTTCTTCCTTTGCAATGTCTTTGCACTCAATAGCAATATAGACATTTCCAAAATATATTTTGTCCACATGTTTTATATTTCTATATTTGGGATGGAGTGAACCACATTCTAAAGAATCTGTCTGTCCTTTCACTCTATTGTATTAATGCTTTGTTTGTTTGTTGTTTTTTTTTTAAGGAAAAAATGGGTCTACTTTTGTGGTGGTTTTATTCAGGTGGGCAGCTGAGCTCCACCACAACTGCTCTCTCACTCCCCCTCCTTAGAAGGAGGAGGAGGTATGTTGGAAAGAAAAAAAAAAAGAATAAAAAAAAAAAAAGAAGAAAAAAAAAGAAAAAAAGAAAAAAAAAAAAACTCAAGCATTGAGATAAGGACAGGGAGATCACTCAACAATTATCATGATGGGCAAAGCAGACTCAGTGTAGGGAAATTAAAGAAATTTATTGCCTATTACTAAAAAGATAGAGAAACAAAAGAAAATAAAACCACCTTCCCTCCATCTACCCTCTTCCAGCTCCTCCCTCAGAGTTGCACAGAGGAGCAGGGAGTGGGGGCTGCGGTCAGTCCCTAATGCTTCACCTCCACCACTCCTTCACAGTCATTCTCTGCCCCTGCTCCACAGGGGGTCCCTCCCACAGGATGCCATCCTTCCCAAACTGAGCCTGCGGAGGCTGCCCACAGGCAGCAACTCTTCAAGAACATGGCTCTGTACCACAGGGTCCATCCCCCAGGAGCAAACTGCTGCAGCACGGATCCTCCACGGGCGGCAGCTCCCCCCAGACCCCCTGCTCCTGCGTGGGCTCCTCTCCACGGGCTGCAGCTCTGGCCCAGGGCCTGCTCGTGTGGGCGCCACAGCCTCCTCCAGGCCACATCCACCTGTTGCACCGGGGGCTCCTCCACAGGCTGCAGCGTGGAGATCTGCTCCTTGTGGGACCCATGGGCTGCAGGGGGACAGCCTGCTCCACCAGGGCTCTCTCCAAAGGCCACAAGGGAACTTTGGCTCCTGCGCCTGGAACACCTCCTCCCCCTCCTTCTCCACTGACTGGTGTTTCTCACTCCTCTCTCCCAGATGGTGTCACACAGTAAGTTTTGTTTGTTTGTTTTTGTTTTGTTTTCCATTTCTCAAATTTGCTCTCACAGAGGTGCAAATAACATCACTTACTGGCTCATCTCTGACCAGCAGCGGGTCCCTTTGGAGCCAGCTGAAACTGTCCCTTATCCAACATGAAGCAGCTTCTGGATTCGTCTCACAGAGACCACTACCAAAACGTTGCCACGTAAACCTACTTGAACTTTGCAGAACTGCAGAAGACCACATAGAAGCAATAGTTCGAATCTGGTTTACAAGGTGCAGTAGAGATTAGCTGCAATAGTAAATGAAGGAGTTAAAAAATTAACCTTAGCTGAAATTTTAATTTCTGTTTTGAGCCAAATGAAAGGTGTAAGCAACAGAAAGCCTAATCAATGAGAAGACAATAGCTGTACCTGGCATGACTGAAAAATTGGTGGAACATTGTATATGGTTAGAAGAATAGAATAATTATCCATAACATAGAAGGACATAATGATGAAAGGGTCAAAATGACCACAGGATACAGGTTGCTCTAAATCAAAAGATCCAACCAGAGGAACAGCATCCTTGAATGCAGGAAAAAAAATTAAAAAAAATAGAGCGTTATGGGGGAATTCTTATTTAATAGATATACTGAAAGTCCAACATAGACTACTAATAGAGCATTAGAATAGTGAAAAATATAAATGATTATGTTCTGAAATAAAAGATATTGTATACTTTGTAGCCAACATTCAGTAAGTGTAATTTGGATTTAATTTTGATTATTAAAGAGTAATTGAATTATTGCATTAAAAACTGGTATATTGTGAATGATACACACATAGAGGAAAGTCTCAACCAAACCTATATGATATTTCAATGGGAATAATTACCCAGTGTTGAAGAGAGTTACTGGGAATAAATTCTTGGGGGGGAGGGGAGTAGGGGCCAAGCAAAAAATAGACTAGAATGTTTTTCTGAAATAAGAAAATCTTTACAAAGGTTTAGGCAGAAAGTTAAGAAACTACAGTTCTGTAATTAATTAAAGACACAACTTCAGTCTAAATTATTCAGAAATATGCTGAAAGCATATATTTTTTTCATTAAAATAGTTATTTGTCTATATATATTCCTCTAAATATATTATGAACTATTATGAAACATAGAATTTTGATATATGAATATAAAAGTAAAAAAGGAAACAAACAAAACCTCCTAATTCCTACAACAATTCAGAAAAAAAACAGATTTTAAAGACTACTGAGCATAAAAGACCCCACAACTTAGCAACAAGACAAAGAGCTATAAAATTAGATTAAACAAATGAAAAAATGATTCAGAGATAGGACAATTCTCATAAATGTTTCTACTGTGTGTGTAAAGAGAAGCTGGCTGATATTCCTGTAGAACATGAAGATGATGAAGCACTTTCCAGACCATTAGTTACTAAGACATTTGTTAATGAATGTTAGAAGTAAACATCTTTAAATTAGATGCAGTAGAAAAAATATCCACATGCCTTAAAAAAATGAAATATATGACAAATGACATTTTAATAAATGTGTTAATATTAGAGGAACTGATGCCAGTATTCATACAGAATAAGAAAAACATCCCATCATAAAATGCCACTCTGCAATTAATGAACTTATGGTTACGCTCAGGTAGAACTTCTATGATTCAATTTAGTTGCAGCTGTATGAACTTTATGAACTGTGACATCTGAATTGGAAATTTTAGACATTGTTATTTAAATTTAGCTTTTTTGATTGCAGGATTTTTTCTTCACTTACTGTACAGAATATTTTACAGAAGATCATAAGGAACCATGGCCAAAAAAAAAAAAAAAAGGGTGTTCTTATGAGAAGTATTCCATGAATTTGATTTCTATTCCTGGATTTGACTCTATGCTTGATTTTTCAATTGTAACACACTGCCATATGAGCCACTTAAATTACACCTTTTACAGTTGCTTATACTGTTTTCCCTATTTTCTAGGTGTCTTGTTTAACCAACCCACCAAGCCAGTCAGCTTATTGTAGGAGGTTGTCAGGTTGGTCAAGAATGCTTTGCCCTTCATAAATCCATGCTGATTACTCCCATTTACCTTCTCATATTTTTTTTCTCATGCTTGGAAATGGTTCTCAGAATAATTTGCTGCATCTCCCTCCCAGGTATAAAGGTAAGGATGTTCAGTCTGTAGTTCCTTCTTTCCTTTCTTGAAAATAGGAATGGTATTTGCTTTCTTCCAGTCTTCAGGAACTTTTCCCAGTCTCTACAGACTTACAATAGAATCAAGAGTGGCTTCACAGTAACATCAGCCAGCTTCTTCAGCATTTCTGGGTGCGTCCCATCAGGGCCAATGTATCTGTGAAATTCCAATTTGTTTCAGTACTCCCTCACCTGCCCCACCTCCAACAGAGGAAAGCCTACCTTGCTCCAGCTTTTCCCACTGCTCTCTGAAATTTGGGATTACAGAAGGAAGGTTTACCAGTAAAGACCAAAGAGAACATATCATTCAGCTTTTTCCACGTTCTTTGTCACAAGGCCCCTGTCCCATTCAACAGTGGGTCCATTAGTGGGTCCAAAGAAAGACCCTAGTCTTTCTTTTGTTGTTGACATACCTCTAGGAGCCCTTCTCACTACCTTTAAAGTCATCTGCTGGACTCAGTTCCAGATGGGCTTTGGCTTTTCTAACCTGCATGTTCAGACCGTTAGACTCTTCCTGGGTCACCAGCCCCTGCTCCCACTTCCAGTTTTCTTCCTTTTTCCATATTTGAGTCTTGTCAAAGGTCCATATTCATTTGTGCAGGTTTGTTGATTCCTTGTTTTGATTCCTGCACATTGAAATGGGTGGTTCTTTGTCTTGTCTTCGGCAACACTTGAAAATCAAATCTGATTCATTTTGTTTCCAGGACCCACAACCATGAGATTCTTTGAAACAGGTCCCTGAAGAGGCTAAAGACTACCCACCTGAAATCCAGGGTTGTGATTGTGATACTTGTCATTCCGTCTTCTCAGGATCCTGAACTCCATTATCGTATGGTTACAGTAGCCAAGGTTGCTCCTGGATTTCACTTCTGTAGCCCGTCATTCCCTATTTTCAAGTATGAGGTTTAGTGGAACACTTCCCTTTCGTCAAATCCTCAATCAAATGTGTCAGGAAATTGTTATCAGGATGCTCCAGGTAGCTCCTGGTTTGCTTGTGCCCTTCTATGTTGCCCTTGAAGCAGATATCAGGATATCTGAATGCACTCATGAGGACCAGAGCCTGTGAACATTTGCTGTCAACAGTTTTAATTAATTAAGAAATATCTGGAAAATTAAAGAAATAGTAGGCCGGATACTTCAGTGCTATGAACAACTTTGTTGATCACTGGCTATTCCCAATAGATATTCTACAAATCTTCCTGAAAGATAAATAAATAAATACCAGTTATATAGTCTTCAAACTCTATCTCCCAGTTGTCTAAACCAAGAAGAAAACATGTTATTTAACATTTTGCAAGTATTGAAATTATTATTTTTTCACATTGAATCATGGAATGGTTGAGATTAGAAGGAACCTCTAGAGACCATCTAGTCCAACCCAAATATATTTTATGGATATATATATTATTTTCAAGGTTTTTTTAAAAAGAATTAATGATTATATGGTCTTGCTGAATTTATTGAAAATGTTTTAAAGGAATTCTCCATGTTTCTCTCATTGTCTGACAATACTTTCACGTTTGATACAAATTAAGTTTATTTCATGATCTTGCTCACACAATTACATTTTCCAAAACCTGGATTCAGAACAATGTGTATTAATTTTATTAATTGTGATTTAACGTATTCAGAGAGGAGAAAAGAACTTGATGAGCTTAGGGATTTTTTTTAAGTGTAGGAAAAATCAATTAAGAAAAAAAATATTTTTAAGAATTATTTTGTTTCTTTAATCAACATTGCTTAAATTTTGGTTTCAAATTGTCAGAACAATCTTTTTAAAGATTTTTGTTCATTATTGTTCATTTTGCTGCCCTAATTTTCCCTTCTTTCAAATGCTGTATCCTGCCCAATTAAGCTATCTAGGAATAAATAAATAAATAAATAAATAAATAGCAAGTTATGTTTGTCAGGTGGGCTCTCCCAAGTTTTCAGTGCTCTACTTTCAGCAAATGAGTACAAATAACAAATACACTGACAGAAACAAAGAAGTTTCAGATTCAACAGGGGCTTGACTGTCAAGGATTGGACTTAAGAATATAAATTTCTATTTTGGAAAATAATCATTAGTGATCAGTAACAGGAGAAATACTACAGCTAGCTTGAGCAATTACCATGGGGAAGGGAAATAAGTATGTGTAACAAAATGCCCTTCAGCCCACACCTAAACAACTATTTGGGCAATCCAAAGCGTTGTTATTTCTGGTGTCTATTTGAGATAACCTTGAGGGCAGTCAGCATCAACAACAAATAGAAGTGCAAAAGATCAGATTCTGCACTTCATTCTCTATAACAGAGAGTATTTATCCTGGTCAAAATATTTCCTGTTGTCTCTGCCTGGTTGGTGGTCCCATCATACGCCTTTGATGCCAGCAGGACCATGGCTTCCTGAGAAAAAGTATTTAACTGAAATTCTGGATTGCGATTTTTCCCCCACTCATCATCTCCACACTTAATACTCCTTTTTGCTGAAGCATGCCATCACCTTGATTTGTGCCAGCGTAACTGTTTATGCAGTGACATTATGAGCTAGGCCAGGGCATCACTCATTTGAAAAATGCTATAGAATAAATGAATATATTATTTGGTCTGGATTCTTTCCCTGACAGTTCGTATCCCAGAAGCACAAATAGCAATGGTGTCACAGCATCAGTCAAACACTTGTGGGCAATGGGAACACGTGAAGATGGTTCAGTTGCCAAAACCTCCATCTTGTGGAGCCATAGCTTCAGGTATGAGTGCACACAAGGCCTGCCAAATGGTATGTATCACCTGAGACTAGGAAAAATGATGCATATCCAGTATACCTCAACATTTTTGGCCTGAACTTTTTTTTTTCTCCACATTTTTGTCTAGAATTTACTCATGTCCAACAACCATATTGTTACTTTACATGGTTTTCTTCAGTTCACACAAAAGAAGTCCAAAATTTTCATAAAATACCACCTAAGAAAAGGTGGCTGCTTGTAAGAAACCACTGAGGACAGATTATCTGAAGGGTCACTCATCTGCTGTGTCCCTGGTAGAAGGCATGGCCAGCTTCTTCCTATATGCTAGAGAATGTCTCCAGCATGGTGTCTCTCTTCCTTGACAACCAGAAGTAAGTTCAGCAGCAAAATAAGTAGAAATTTTCAGTCATTGGATAGGAGCGATGAAAACACTACTTCAGGCAGATTTCTTCTTTTCCTGACCTCTGTTTCCATTTTGCTGTGCATATGCTGTGCATAACTAAATATTTTTGTTACTGCTTCCATTATGAGATGATGTACCTCATTAAATGAACAAAAATTGCCCTCTTGCAAGAATTTGTCCAGGGATACCTGAATATTGAAAGTTAGAGAGTCTGAGTATTACAAAGCTTAGAGAAATGCCAGGTTCAGCCTTGCTATTATCCTCTTGAGGTGTAGGTATGAGTGAAACAGATTGCTGCTTACTGTGCTTGAAAACAATTGTTGGTGATGAAAACTACATGTGAAAAATAAGACAGATGAGAAATTTAGCCATTCAGATCCTACAATAACCATTTCTTCAATGCAATGCCCTTAACGGGATAATTGGGACATATACTAACATAATACCTTTGATATTGCAAGTACTGAGAAGAAATAGTGTTCCTCAAGCTATGAAGATTCATCAATGGAAGAATAGCTTGGTGTTTTGGGACTTGTGTCTTTTCCAATGAGGCTTTATATAGCGTAGTCACAAATGTTCTCCAGCTCACTTCACCCTGAAACAGTAGGCAGAAAATACACTTTTGAGAATAAACAGGAATGTTTACCCAGACACCTCCAGCTAACTGATTGCTGTTAGCAGGTTCTTCAAATTCAGACTTCCTGTCTTAAACCTTGATGAAAAGCTTGATGAATCTCATAAGTAGTCTGAGGAGGTTTTTATTTGTTTGTTTGTTTGTTTGTTTGTTTTCCAGTTATGTTCTTATCTACAGGGTGTGGTGCATCCCATTCCATTTGCACTTGCTGGATTTATTTATTTTTTTAATCTCCAGGCATTTGTGACATTTTGCTTTTTTGTAACTGTACATACAGATTTTATTTACTACACTGAAAGCATTCTGGCTACTTTGAACTTTTCTTGTTTACTAGGCTTCTGCATATTTCTTACTCATTTACTTATTTCTCAGAAGCTTAGGGGTGATAGCAACATCCATGGGTGATTGGTTGTTCAGAGCTGAGCCACAGCCACAGAGTTTTTTTTCCCTAAAGATAACTGTATGTCCACTTGAGTGCAGTAAGTAGGGAGGAAAAAGTCCATCTTGCAGGTTTTATCAGAAGCCAAGAAGTACCTCAGCATACCAAAAGGAATTCTTGCCTTATACCTCCCACTGAGATCTGAAATCAGTCAATGCTACCGGAATTGAGCGAAGCAACTGTTCTCCTCCCTGAGAGACTGGATGGCATAGCCTCCCCTGTGCTCAGCAGCAACTACCTCTTGTACTAAAGAGCTGTTTGTCTGAATCTTTAACCTAGCAAGAACTGTTAGCCTCTGACTCACAATAAAGCTGGGAGTCTGCCGAGTGAGAGCCACAACACCACATCACTTATCTGTGGGGTAGGGAAACTGGGAAGGCACAGTGAGAGAGCCAGAGCCTGGAGTAGCCTGAAGGGTATTCTCCAAAACAAAAATGGAGGCAGAGAATGCATGGCCCCAGCAGCACCAAAATCAGGAAGTAGGTGAAGGAGAGAGTAGATGGTAGAGAATATTTCTAAGAATTACTGTAATAGAATAACAACAAATTTGGGAAGTATAGTATAAATATCTGGATTACACTGGCTTCGTATAAGAGAAAAGCTTTCTAAATAGTTTGCCAACCATACTATTCTGAAAGAGCACTGCTAAGAGTTCACAGACCACTAATATTTTTTACAAATTTCATTAGAATCCCCCTTAATGCCTGTCATTTTTTTCACACCATCATTTTATTCACTCCACCTGTTCAAAGCCAGACAATCTCAACAATGTGAGAAAAGAAACATAACACCCAAAAGGAACTTTCAGTTCCTCTGAAGAACAATTGGACTGATTAATGTGATTTGCACCATATTGTTTCAACTCTTTTTCCCCCTAAAAACTATGTGCTATTCTACAGTTTTAGAAATATTAGGAGAATGAAAAGATATGATTCCACTGTTGCAGCATGTCAAAATGGTATTTTCAGATCTGTATAAGAGATTTGCATTCTAAGAGCGTAATCACCACCAATCCCTTTTAGCACAAGCTAGCCTTCATATTTCCTACATACCTCTTACATCCCAGCTCAAATATTTAAAATGTTACTTTCTTTTGATTTTGAAGCGTTTGGAAAAAGCATATCTGTGAATAAGATTTGTTTACCAAGTCATTCAGCAGTCTTAGTTGAGCTGTACACTCTACACAGTCTGTTCCTCTGTTTTAGTTTTCATTCAAAATAACCAGATTATTGCATGATAGAGAGAATCAAGAGGGAAGAGGGAAAAAAAAAAAAAAAAAAAAAAAAAAACAAGGAAGATTAAACAAAATTATACTGATTTAGCATTTTATTATGGAACATGCTATTAAATAGGTCCCAAAACTTTAAGATGAGATTTGTTTAAATATTTATATATTTGTTATTTCCCTGTGTGGTTTTAAAACATGTAATGATCTCAGAAAAATATGTTTTACATGATCTTTCTCTCCCAACTAAAAATATTCAAAAAAAGATATTGGCAAGGCAAAATGCTGAGAGGTATTTCCCCTAAAATTCTGTAACACATGATGAAAAATGTAATATAGTAAGTGCCTAAAGGATTACAACTTCCAGAATGGCTACAGAAGTAGTTCACTGAGATTACTGATTACCACATGGCAATTTTTGTTTTACAACTTATGCTCCTCATGCCATCAGTGATCACAGCTGTCCATCTCTTCTAGCACTTGTCTTTTGTCATAAATCTAGAACATTACCTTCATTTTTATTTATTTATGTGTTTATTTAAACTAGAAGCCATCACAATAGTCTTTTATTCTTAGAATCATACCTTGGGAATTGCATTACAACATGATACTTACAGATCAGATTCACAGATCAGGTAAAGTAGAGAAATTGATCCCATGTTAATAAAGTGATATGATTTATATAATGATTTAAAGCTTAGTTGTGCTAAGGATGTACTGTGCATTTTAGGCAAAACCTTTTTTCCTCAGTGTTCCACTTCTCCATATGTAAAATAAAGACTTATTTGTTGGCACTTGCTAACGTTACCTGCAATCTCAAATGGCTTCCATCTAAAAAATGAGATGCACCTGGAATTATTTAGCTGCCAAAATGAAATATGTCTCAACTGGCCAGGACCCTAGTCTACAATTATGCATTTATTTAAATAGATAGCCAGTAAATACAGCTGCAGGGTTGTGAGTGGCTGCAATTAACTATATACTTTAGCATTTCTGCAAGAATGTTATTTTTTCCTCTTTTCTTGGTATTAATATCTGCAAGATGATCCTAAATCTTACTGGATGCCTTAGTATTAATGAGGAATTTTGAAAAACTTATCTGTAATGAGAAACATTTCCCTATTAAGCTCATAGTAGTCTGCATAGACTAGGTATATCAGAGAGAAGGAAGAGGGAGCAAGTGCCTCATCCCATAACAAACCATCACAAGTTGTTTTCTATGATAAATCAAATAAAATGTTCAGTCTTGTTCCCCCCGTCAATCTTACTCCCTTTCCCTGTTCTCTGCCTTCTCTGCTTTCCCTAGAGCTGCTTTATGTCCCTTCTCTTTCTTCTTTCACCTTAATATGAAAACTCTCAGTAGGCATCAGCAGCACATGCAAAGAACTGGAGCACATTTCAAAGACCAGGAGCAGCATTTGAATTATTGTTGACCTTTTATTCCTACCTCTCCTGGATAAATGCTTTTGACTCTGGAGAAAAAAAAAAAAAAAAAAGTGTTTTTCTCGATTGCCAGTTAGTTGGCTACTCTGAGCCAGTAGACAGAGGAGACATAGAACTACCACAGAACACCTTGGTTTCAGAGAATGCACAGAAACAGCACAGTGAGATGGGTAGTTGGATTCAAATTTGAGTTTTTCAATTCCCCAATGTCTGTGTTATGTCTGTGTTAGTGTGTCTGATTCTATCCTCTTGCTATGTAGAGTTCAATGCATATCAATTGATTCCTATTATTTTATCTGCATTGGGTCTGATCCAAAATTGAAAGAAATTTAAGAAGATGCTGAATTTGATCCTATAGAATAAAATAGATTCTTGTGTGAATAGCATAGAGAAATGTATACAGAACTGTTATAGCTAACTGCTTTAACTTCCACTTAGCTATCTGACAAGCAATGAGAGGTGTCCCTTAGTGTTCTGTCTTGTGACTGGTGCTGTTTTGTTGCTGTGCAAGTTTGCAGGTGACACTAAGCTGAGTCATGCAGTTCATGCATCAGAAGGAAGGGATGCCATCTAAAGGATCTTGAACAAGCTAGAATAGTCGATTCATGTGAACCCAAAGAGGTTCAGCAAGTCTAAATGCAAGGTGCTGCACCTGGGTTGGGGCAATCCTAGACATGAGTACAGACTGCATGAATAACTCACTGAGAGCAGCCCTGCAGAAGACTTGAGGGTTCTGGTAGACAAAAAGCTTGACATAAGCCAGAAGTGTGTGCTTGCAGCCCAAAAGACCAACAGCATCCTGGGCTGCATCACCAGAGTGGTGGCCAGCAGGTCAAGGGAAGGGATTGTCTGCCTCTGCTCTATCTTTCTGAGGCCCCATCTGGAGCGCTGCATCAAGGTCTGAGGCCCCCAGTACATGAAGGGTGTGGATCTGTTAGAGTGGGTCCAGAGGACAGCCACGAGGATGATCAGAGGATTGGACCACCTCTCCCTTGAAGAAGGGCTGAGAGAGCGGGGGATGTTCAGCCTGGAGAAGAGAAGGCCCCGGGGAGACCTCATTGCAGCCTTTCAATACTTAAAGGGGGCTTATAAAAAAGATGGAAAGTGACTTCTTTGCATGGGCGGGCAGTGATAGGACAAAGGCCAATGGTTTAAAACTAAAAGAGGGGAGATTTAGATTAGATCTTAGGAGGAAATTCTTTACTGAGGAGCTGGTAAGACACTGGAACATTTTGCTCAGTGAACTTGTGGATGCCTCATATCTGGATGTGTTCAAATTCATGTTGGATGGGGCCCTAGGCCCTGATGTGTGGCATGGGTGACATCCCTGCTCATGGCACAGGGATAGGAACTCAATAAACTTTAAGGTCCCTTCCAACCCAAACCATTTTATGACTCTATGTAGGTAAATCCTGAGGATGCAATAAGACTGAACAAGTACTCTGCAGCCTCCACTACCACTTTGGAACATCTACATAAGCTGTGACAGAGAAGATCTACTTCATCCTTTTTAGTGTTTTAGGTGCTGTATGCCTCATTTTTCTATTTTTCTCTTCTTCAACCTAACATCCTTACTCATTTCCTTTATTAAAAATGTGAAAACAATGTTTTAAAATATGTCTATCATTTGACTAATAAGCCTGGTGATAAGTATGAATGGTTGAACAGATTAGTTTTTAGTTATGCTGGTGACTTTGCCTTTTCTCAGAGAAAAATAAGACAACTGATTCCTTTAATGTTCAATTTTAATTTCACATGTATTATGTTGTTTTATAGATATCTTAAAAGCCAGTAAATTGCTCTTACAACAGAATTATATTACAAAGAAAATTACGACATTGAAGAAGATATACTTGTATTTAGCAAAATAAGTAACATTATCAATTCTTTATGAATAGCTTACAAAACATTAAGAAAGTATATTTACAGAACTTATGTGTAACAACTTCTTTATACAAAATCTAAACGTATTTTCTTAATTACAGTTTCTTAAAAATACTTTCTTAGTTCTTGGCCTGAAATAAGAGAGAAAATAGAAGCAATTAAAATTTTTCAGTCTTCTAGAAGGACAAAAATATTATGGTGTGGGAGTCAAACTTATATTCGTGTATTAGATTTAGTCAATATATAATTACTAGTGTCTCTAAGATAGTACCTATGGTTTATGGAATAGTTGCTTATACCCTTGAACAAGCTATTTAACTTACTTCTGTGAAACTTTCTTCTTAAAAAGAAATATGTAAAATCAATAAAAATTATATTAAGATTGTAAAATAGTCTACTCTAAAACACTCAAAGAGTCCAATCTCTTTTGCTTACATATAAATAAGAAAAATTAAAGATAAGAATATAATTTGATCATAATGAATCCTCTGGATGAGGAAAAAAGACTAGATTTCAAAATGTTATAGAGAACAAATCTAAATTTTAATGAAAAATATCTTTATACAAGCTCACATTGTTAAACTCACTATAAAATATAAAATAACTAGATGAAAATTTCTCTAGAGTCATAACTAGGAGAAATCATGTTTTTTTTTTTCTCTTTAAAATTTTTCTGTGGTATAAAACTATGGACTAAATTACAGAATCACAGAATGTTTAGCTTGGCTTGGCTTGTGCATTTATTTGTGCATTTATTTCTAGAGAGATTCTTTACAGAATAATTAACTTATCATTCAAAAAAAAATCAGCAAACAAATCAAGTGACACGTTAAAAGTTTTTACTGGTTAGTTAAAAAAAAAAAAAAATCTATAGTTTGATTATCAGGTAACAAATAAAGAGGTCAGAACTTTACCTGAGGTCAGAACTTTATCAAGGACAACTTAAATCTTAACTGAGAGTTGCTGTAAGCCATTTGTATCTATAGACTAATTTGACAAAATGGAAAATCACTACAGGTATGATATTTTCCACCTAGTGTTTCCTCATCCTATGGGAGCAACAGAGCTGCAGATCAGCTGGTCTGGTTTATGCTGATTGCTTTATACACTAGAAAATATTCACAATGTCTTAATTTCATAAACTTTTAAGATCCTTCATATTAATTACAGGAAGAAAAATAAATAAATAAATAAAAATAATTCCGGACAGAGTGGCATAAAGTAATAAAGTAATAAAATCCAAAGGAAAGGATTTAGTTCATGTCACTTTTAATGCCAGCTCAGCATTAAAAGGAATAGCTAAGACTAGGATATAACAGATCCTTACAAGGTTCTTTGGCAGTGAGTATAAAAGCAGTCCCACATCTTTTTATTGCCATACAAAAGCCCAGCTCCTTGTGCAGCTGCTTTGCTGCAGGGAGCATAGGAACTTGACTCTCTTTGCCTGAATGGTTTCCCATTAGAACATCCCCTGGATGGAGCAGGGCAGTCAGCAGCCTCTGCCATCCTTCCCTGCATGGATTTCCGGTGACTTCACCACAGAATAACGCAGATTTTCTAAAACCTAATTTGGCCTGACAAACCTAAAAAGTTCTGTAGCAATGTTTCAGTTTCAGTATGGATATAAAAATTTATTCATATTTCTGAGAATAAAATGTCTGAAAAAAAAAAATCTCCTGATTTCTGGTATTTTGGAGGGGTCTTAGTCACATGCATCTGGGGTGAAATAGTCCAATTGTTCCATCTAACTTCAGAAGAAGAAATAATAATAATATTAAGAGTAATTATAAAGACAATAATAATTCTGCCCACTTGTTAATGAAAATATGGTAATATTTCCTCAATTAACATATATATATTTGTATCACAGAATCACAGAACTGTAGGGGTTAGAAGGGACGTCGAAAGATCATTGGGTCCAACCCCCTGCAAAGAAGGTTCCTTAGAGCAGGCTGCCCAGGTTGGTGTCCAGATGGGCCTTGGATATCTCCAGAGAAGGAGACTCCACAACCTCTCTAGGCAGCCTGCTCCAGTGCTCCGTCACCCTCCCCGTGAAGAAGTTCTTTCACACGTCAGTGTGGAACTTCCTGTGTTCTATCTTGCGGCCATTGCCCCTTGTCCTATCCCCACAAACCACTGAGAAGAGGTTAGCAACATCCTTCTGTCTCCCACACCTCAGGTATTTATGGACATTGATGAGATCCCCTCTCAGTCTTCTTTTCTCCAGGCTGAACAGACCCAGGTCTCTCAGCCTGTCTTCATAGGAAAGATGCTCCAGGCCCCGTATCATCTTTGTGGCCCTCCGCTGGACTCTTTCCAGGAGATCCCTGTCTTTTTTGTACTGGGGAGCCCAGAACTGGACACAGAACTCCAGGTGAGGCCTGAGCAGGGCAGAGTAGAGGGGGAGGATCACCTCCCTTGACCTGCTAGCCACCCTCCTTTTAATGCACGCCAGGATCCCATTAGTCCTCTTGGCTACCAGGGCACATTGCTGGCTCATGGTCAACCTGTAGTCCACCAGGACCCCCAGGTCCTTCTCCGCAGAGCTCCTCTCCAGCAGGTCATCCCCCACCCTGTACTGATACTTCCAGTTGTTCCTTCCCAGGTGCAGGAGTCTACACTTGCTCTTATTAAACCACATCTGGTTTCTTCCTGCCCATCTCTCCAGCCAGTCCAGGTCTCGCTGAATGGCAGCACAGCCTTCTGGTGTGTCAGCCACTCCTCCCAGAGTGGCTATATATAATATAATATAATATAATATAATATAATATAATATAATATAATATAATATATAATACATATAAACATATAAACATATATAGATAATATATAGATAAAATGTAATATAATATATAGAATATATATTATATATTCTATATATTATATATTATATAATATATAGAATATATATTATATATACTATATTATATTATATATATATTATATATATATATAATTTTATTTTTCTTCCACTACACTGTAGACAGCAACTGACTGTCAGGAGCTTAACTCATTTTGTCTGTGCCTTAGCCCCAGAAAACTCAATTTCTGAGACTGTCTTTTGGGAACAAGAGGAATGCTGCCCCATTAGAAAAAGCAGTAGCTCAATCTCCATCTCTTCTAGCCTCTCAGTGACTTGTCCTCCAGAATCTTTCACACCTAGCATCCTGGGATCCAGCTCCCATCCTGAAATTTCGGCTCTCCATTTGCGAACAGTTTCCAAGCAGGCTCTCTCTCCTCCCTCCTCTCTGGCTTTGGAAAATTATGTTTTGTCTATAGTGCCGAGAAGCTTGAGCGAGGCCTTGTTTTATTTCATATACAATCCAAGGACATTTTTCCTTGAAAATCATAAATGGTGTTTGGTTCACCCTGAGTATTTTAGATTCTGAAAATAGTTTTCTGTCAGACATGGCACACATTTGAAGATTACTTTCTCAGTTAGTCTAAATTAGTTCCATGCACTAAATGGTACACAGTGTAGCTATAAAACCAAGCTGCATTTTCAAGGTACTAATACCAGGGAAAAACAAAATAAAACAAAACAAACAAGAAAAACCTTACACCAGCTCTAAGTGCAACGTTGGACTAGGTACTATTATTGCTAAAAATAATACGCTGCTTTGTTTTATGTTGCTTTTATGCTTGAGTCCTGACCTTGACATTAAACATTGTTGGGATTCTGAGGAATTTTTTTTATTAATCCAGTCACACTGAAGTTTTCCATTTATAACTTCTACTACAAGCTTTTATTCTTTACAATACTTTACAATAATATAGTTTTATTATTTTTATTGTTGGCTCTTTATAGCAAGTGTTATTATTTCATATGATTAGTATTAGGATTTTAGAATGTCTTAAAATATAAACCATAACTAATGATGGAAAATTAGTACAAAATACCACAGTCTTTAACAACACTCTCCCTTTCAGGTCTCTATTTCTCTTGACACTAAAATATTTAACAGATTCTGAGTATTTCCTGCAGCTTGGGGAAAATTCAGGTGTTTGAATGTGTAAATTTAAAATTTGGTGAGAAAAAGGAGAGAGTAACTTAGTAAAATGTATTGCAGGTCATTCTAAGTAACAGCAATAAATGACATGCAACATTAGAAATTAGAACAATTTCATAATATCAATGGCCTTTTTATGAGTAAATTGCTCCTCTGTGAATTTGTGTACTGACCAGGAAAAAGATATGACAAAAATGATCTTTTTATGTCCTTTTAAAATGATAAAAATAAGATAATCTCCAGGTGGTCTTTTTTTCGTAAATCACTTTTAAGCTTAGTGGCTACCCTCTGTTGTGTTCTGACATCTTGACAATAAAGAAGTGCTTATAATGCTCCTGTGGGGTTTGCTCTAAAGCTTTTCCCGACTGTTAAACAGTAAATCAGTGACTGACAGGATTCCTAACCTGCCACCTCCTGCCAGGGTGACATTAAATTTACACTATATACTGTAATCTCCTTCCAGCTACCTAAATAAGGACAGGAAAAAAGTCACTCTTAGGTATCCCAGTTCCAAAGTCTTGGGTAGTTTCTTTACTAAAGTATATTAGAGGAGTGTTAGAAGACACCTCATCTCAAATTGTTGTTACACTCTCTTAAAATTACTCTGCCTTAATTAAAGATAAAAAGTGGTTTAAGATAATAAATATATAAATCATCATACACAGTATTATTCGGTTTTGTATATCTGTAGAGGAATAGACCTATACACCTGCATGTCTACACATCTGTTCCCACACTGATGTAGAAAACGTTAAGGGCTGCATAGTCCCAGGACCGACATGGCTCACAACATCTGCCTGCTGGGGGGATTACCTCTAACTTAATAGCAATGATTGTATTCTAAGCATGGCTGGTTTCCCTCACCCCAGCCAGCTGGCTTCTGATACAACTAAGGTATAAATGAAATATTTTGATGACATAATGCTTGTTATGCTGTTATGCAATTAATCAGCCTCTGGAAATCCCTGGTAGCCACACTATTCACTGGAGTGCCCTGTCCACAGCTGGAACCAAGACAAAGGTTCGATATTTGCAGTAATGGCACTGTCATGCTACAGGAGGGGTGCAGGGTAGAGTCCCAGTAGGATTTTCTGACGGCCGATCATCGATTTCATAGTATCACGGGATCACAGAGTGGTTGAGGTGGGAAGGGACCTTTGGAGATTGTCTAGTTCAAACTCCCATCTCCATTTTCTTTATTCCCCTCCATCAGATATTTATACATATTTCTTAGATCCCTCTGAGCTTTCTCTTCTCCAGGCTGAACAGTCTCAGCTGTCTCATTATCTCATCATACATGTCTCTTCATAGCCATATCTGTGGTCCTTTGGAGGACACGTTCCAATGTCAGTGTCTCTCTTGTACTGGTGAGTCCAGATCTGGACTCAGCACTCTAAATGTGTCTCACCAGCACTGATTAGTGGGGAAATATCACTTCTCTTGACCTACTGGCAATGTTCTTTCTCTTGCAGCTCAGGATGCTGTTGCTTTGCAACTTTGCAAAAATCCCATGTAGTGCCGTATGGGGTTATTCCTCCCCAAAGCGAGGACTTTGCTGAACTGCATGAGGTTCTTGTCAGAACTTCTCATAAAATAGCATTTAGTTTATGGGTCTCTGGAAAACTATGGGTCTGGGCAAAGTAATGCTCAGAGTTTTTGAGGGAAAAATGAAAGAAAATTACAAAAAGGGAAACAGGCTCTCTTCTGTGCCTTTCTGTGTTATGTTACAGAACATTCTTTGCACTACACTGGAGTAGTGACACCAACTACACAAATGATCACCTTTTGTCCATCCAGCATAGACAATTTTTAGCATGTTTTAAGACCAGCATTACTTTTTATTGCTTTTACTTAAACATACTGCCTATAGATTCCTACACCTCAACAGACTCTAACTGGCTGTACCACAACTCCACTCTGATAAATTTGTCCTCAGCCAAGTATCAAAGTTCAAAAGCCCAAAAGCCTTGAACCTCATTAGCAGCCCATATAATAGTTTTATGATATTACTAAAAAAAAAAAAAAAAGAGAGAGAAGAAGAATGAGATGAATATTGTTGTTTCACCAGCTCTGTAAATCCAGAAACAAAGTTAAGAAAATCCATTAATTTGATTGTACAAGTGAACACTAATGGAAAGAGAGTATTTTCTGCATGAGCTATCTCCAGTTTATAAGTAGCTCTTTCAAGTGACAGGCAACATAGACGTTCAGGCTTGGTTTTAAATCTGATGATCTTAATGTATTTCAACAGAATCCAATAGCAGTAAAGTTAATCTGAGAACAGGGCTTTGACTTTTTTTTCATACTATGTTCAGAAGATTGATTTACAAGGACTATTTTACAAGGAGGAAGAGCATTACACTTCTCAGACCTTTCTAGGCTAGAGATTTCCTGGGGTGAAGATGAAAGATCCATTGAGTTTTCAAGCAATTTTGTCTAAAGTCTGTCTAATCCTTTTGTTTCCCACCAGAAAAAGTGCAAAAATGATTCCACATACAAGCCCTTTTTAAAAACAATACTCAACAGCTATATTTGTTTAAATACAGGTATGAAAATACAGGTAAATACTGGGTATGAATCCAAATCTAATTCCAAACCTTTAAAGGTTACTTATTTTTTTTTTATTTCTGGAAATGTTTCAAATTCTGATAGACATCACCAATAAATTAGCATTGACCTATCCTTTGTATTTGGAATAAAAAACAATGTGTGCATGAATGCACACAGGCATGAAATTATTGCATGCAGTCTCACTTGGGACCTCAGTCAGCTTCTAAATAAGATTTGCCTTATACCTATACACATATACATGCACACATACCAAAATAAAGTATATATATATTGTACATAAATATACATATTGCATGTATTTATAGAGATAAAGACAAAGAGAGAGCAAAAGAAGGAAAAAGGCAGACAACTGGTTGAGCAAGAAAACAGAGGAAAGTCCCAGGTTTCCCAGCCTTCTAAGCCTTTACTGGGTTACTTTGGTTTAGATGAGCAATATGTTGAACTATTCATTTTCCCACCAGGACAACAGCAGGTTTCCGATGGATGTTTAAATCCTATTCTTCTTCAACAGTGGTAACATCTGTGACACAAGATCTCTGGAGGAAGTGCCTTTTGGAATTTTCTCCTTATGCTCCTGTCTGTTTTTGCAATCTGATACTATATTGCATTTTATCTTGAGCTGCTGTTCCCTCATGATTTTCTTCTTCTTTTTTTTTTTTTTTTTTTTCCTTTATCTTCCAGCTTTGTCCTTTTGTAGTCTCCTTTCTCCTTTCCCCCATAAACATACAATCCACATTTTTTTTTTTACTTTTTTTTCCCTTTTTTTTCTTTCCCCCACTGTGTTCTATATTCAAGAGCTTCAAAGGGAGCCAAGCATAGCTATCAATTATGTTCATTTCCCCATTTAAAAACAGAGGTCAGAGTCAAAACCTGAGTGGAGTTCTCCCCTGAGACAGATCTATGAACCTGGGTTATAAGACTAATGAGAATGTATGAATGTGGCCAGGACAAAAAGTCAAATCACTGAATGAAAAACAGGGATTTACAAGTTTAGAAAGTAGAGCATAGCATAATCTTTCTAGCATTTCATGTGATTTTTTACTTTTTTATTCTACTAAAATGATTTTTTCCACCCTGAAAGCAGGCAGTCAAATCAAAGCAAGATTAAATATTTTCTGATTATATTACTCTATGCAAGTTACTTATTTATTGACTTTGGATTTTTTTTCAAGCTTTACCTTAATATTAATATTATCATCATTATCAAATAACTAAACTTCATGGTATCATAACCTTGAATATACATATTTCTTCTTGTGGATTTAAATCCCAATAGTAATTTAAAATATTTTCTAGTGAGGCTTGTCCTCTAAAATTCAAATCCTAAGCAAGTGTGTTGCAACCCTAATGAAAATCTGTATCTGTCACTCTGTAAAAATTGCCTGTAATGGCACTTCAAAAACTAATAATTGAGCTTTCAGAAAACATGCAAATAAAGATCCTAAATGTAAAAATCCATAATGTTTAATGAAATCAGTTGTTCAGCACTTACATTTATGGAAATAAATTCATTTTTTAAAAAGTGCACTGGCTCTCTAGGCTACTGTGTGATGTTCCTTCTGCTGCAATCAATCACTGTAAATTCATGTCTCAGCCCTATGAACTTAATGAAATTAAGTGACAGCTTTTTTCATCTCGTGTTATATAAACTTGACAAGAAAGTTTGTTTGCTTATGTATATATCTGCAGATTATATAAATAAACTGAAAGGGAAAATACTGGGTTTGGTTAAATATCCTCTACTGAAGATGAAGGCAATAAGAGCATATGTATACTCTATTCATTAATACCTATAAAGAATTGATTTTTTTCATGATACAGATAAAAAAAAATAACAATATCATTTTAATATTTTCCTTAATCTGTTGTCACAATTCTGTACCAGTCATCTGTGTTTTTATATTTAATTCAGCTTTAACTATACTCAATTTAACTCAAATTTACTCAATTAATACAATGCAAAGGTTATGTACTTCTAAACTGTAATAATACTGCTACTTTTCTTTATAAAAATTAAAAGCTCATATAAACAAAACAATCATACAGCCATTTAAGTATATGAAGTCAAAACACTACAGCTGATAGGGGGAAATTGTTTTTTTTTCTTAGGTCATCTGTCTCCTTGTAACTTAAAATATGACATAATCCAATCTTGTCACTGCTGAGTTATCTGGTAGGAATGCTACTGAATTACTGTAAATAGCTTGCCATTCCCAGTAGACACAGTTGCAAAATTCACTCTAAAATGCAGGTTCATCCTTCTTAACCTATAAGAATGGAGTAATATGTATGGCTATTCTTACTGAGTAATAAAGCACTATTTAATCCCAATGAATCAGCATAAAAATTATATTAATAGTGAATTTTCAAAGTGCCAGAGAAAATGTAGATTTTGTTCATTTGAGTTTTGGAGATACTCAAAGAACCAAGTGCTTTATTAGGAAAAAAAATAATAATTTCTCGAGTTGGAAGGGACCCCTAAGGATCATCGAGTCCAATTCCTGGCACCACACAGGTCTACCCAAAATTTTAGACCACATGACTAAGAGCACAGTCCAAGCACTTCTTGAACTCCGACAGGTTTGGTGCCGTAACTACGTCCCTGGGGAGCCTGTTCCAGTACATGATAAGTGAAGAACCTCTTCCTGATGTCCAGCCTGAACCTTCTCTGTTGCAGCTTGACATCATTCCCTTGGGTCCTATCACTGGTGATTAAGGAGAATAGATCAGCACCTTCTCCTCCACTCCCTGTCATGAGGAAGCTGTTGACCATGATAAGGTCAGCCTCCTCTTTTACAGGCTGAACAGGCCAAGTGACCTCAGCCTCTCCTCATAGGTATGTTTTCCCCTCTAGGCCCTTCACCATCTTTGTCGCCCTCCTCTGGACACTCTCCAATAGTTTCACGTCCTTCTTGTATTGTGGTACCCAGAACTGCACACAGTACTCGAGGTCAGGCTGCACCAGCGCAGAGCAAAGCGAGACAATCACTTGACCGACTAGCAGCGCCATGCTTGATGCACCCCAAGATACATTTGGCCCTCCTGGCTGCCAGGGCACACTGCTGGCATATTCAGCTTGCTATCAAACACAACCCCCCAGATCCCTCTCTGAGGGGCTGATCTCTAGCATCTCATCACCCAGTCTGTATGTATAGCCAGGGTTGTCCCATCCCAGGTGCAGGACCTGGCGCTTGCTTTTGTTAAACTTCATGTGGTTGGTGATTGCCCAGCTCTCCAATCTGTCGAGATCTCTCTGCAAGGCCTTTTCCACCCTCAACAGAGTCAACAACTCCTCCAAGTTTGGTGTCATCAGCAAATTTGCTCAAAACACTGTCTAGACCTACATTCAACTCGTTTATAAAAACATCAAAGAGAACTGGGCCTAAAATGGAGCCTTGGGGGATCCCCAGTGGTGACCAGCCACCAGACTGATGCAGCCCATTTACCATAACCCTTTGAACCCCACCTGTCAGCCAGTTATTCACCCATCATATGATGTTTTTGTCCAGCTGTATGCAGGACATTTTGTCTAGTAGGATCCTATGGGAAACTGTGTCAAAAGCTTTACTGAAATCCAAAAAGATTACATCAGCTGGTTTCCCTTGATCAACTAGATGGGTGATTTTATCATAAAAGGAAATCAAATTTGTTAAACAGGATCTACCCCTTGTAAACCCATGTTGGCTGGAACCAATGACTGCATTGTCCCCCAGGTGCGCTTCAATAACTTGAAGGATAATCTTCTCCATAATTTTACCAGGCACTGATGTGAGGTATCAGATAAATATCCCTCATATTTAGAAAACCTGTGCAAATACAAATTGAAAATCATTGCATATATATATATATATATATGCATATATATATATACATTATGGCAGAGGGAGGCAAACTGAGGAAATAAAGATAAGAAGTAGAATTGTTGCTGAACGACAATTTGATCAGGGGGTTCAGTGTACCAGAAGCCTAGCACTTGTGAAGCTTCTTGTAAGCATTACAGGGAAGAAGGTTTTTTTTGAGGTTTTGTGGAATGATAATTTCTACAGCATTGTAGATGTTTATGGGAATATTCCCTTAAACATGCAGGACAGGCCAGGAGAAATTATAAATAAGTTTGTTCAAAAATGTTTATAGTGGACAATATGGAGTTGTAGCAAGGTTTAACTGGATGTAGGTTTCAGTCTGAACAGTAAATAAGAGATGAAAGGCTATGAGCAAGAAAAGTTGCATAAACTTGATTTCAGATGAAAAGTATAGCTATTGAAGGGATGTATAAATATTAATGATATAATCAAAGTTAAAGCTCAGGAAAATGACCCTGCATTACTAGTTTGAAGTGGACTCTAAGTGAGGATAGCCTGCCTTTGGTAGGATCAAAAGGAAAGAAATTACAATGTTAGAAGGGGAAGAGGAAACAAGACTGATTTCAACTAATGTGAGAAGTCTGCACCATGGATATTTCCACATGAGCTAGTCCTCCTGGATACAGGATTTGGGGGGGGGGGGGGGGGGGGGGGGGGGGGGACAGAGAGAGAGAAAAAAAATGAGTGATTTGGATTCTTGCTTTGGACAGAAAGAGATTGCTCTACAGTAAAGTGGCAGATTGGTGAATTGAGATTGGACTTGTATGGTTAAGATTACAAGTAATGCTTAGAAGAGTCAGACAGAAGGACCAAGAGCAGAGATACATTAAACATAAATCCACACAAAAGTGATGAATGGATAAAGAGGAGTCTTTACTGGACACAGCAACAGAGACTTATAGCAGGACAGGGTCACCATAGCAAAAGAGGTCATTGTTTCAAGAATAAATAAAAGCATGGAGATGTTGAAGACAGATGACTGCTGATGGAAGCCAGAGCAGAGAATGAGACTGGAACATTGGTTCTAGTATTTGCCATCAGAAATTTCAAATGTGATACAGCTTTTATAGAGTGCAGTGCAAAGCAGCCATACATTAACAGGTTTTTGATGAGAAATTAAATTGTCTTAGAACTAAAAAGAACAAGCAAAATAAAAGAAGAAAGACAGTGAAGGAAGAGCAAAGGGTGATTTGGACTTTTTTTTTCCAAGTATAGGAAGAAATAGAGTAAGTTTGAAATGTGAGACAAAAACAAACAAATAACAACAAACAATGACATCAAAGTAGTCACAAGGATCCCAAAGTGAGATAGGAGATGGGATGAGACTTTTGAGAACATATTGTGAAGCTAGAGGAGAACAGAATGAAACAGAAAATTTTCCTCTTCCTCAACAGTAGAGAAGGAAAAAAAAATCAAAGAATGAGAATGATACATATTTTATCTCTTTTCTCTCAAAAGAAATTGGCAAGGTCCTCTGAGGAGAGAAAAATGGGGGCAGAAGGAAGGTTGTGAAGGATGAGTTGAAGAAAATAGAAGCTGGTTTTAGATATGGAAATCAATTAACTTGGAGAAGTAGAATTATTTTAGAAAGAAAAATGTTAGTACTGACTGAAGAATTAAACTAATTTGTAAGGAAGTAAGCCTCCTCCAAGTATTTGCACCAGCAGCTTTAATTCTGAGAATATCATTGGAGGAAGTGGATGCTGACCATTTTGCAAGGCCAGGACTTTGTTAAGGCATTTAGACAGGATGCTAGGTCTTTCAGAAATTTCAGTCCATTTGGCTGCGTACTTTCCATCAAAAGCTTCCAAAGGATTCTGAATATCCAAAGGAAGTTTTTATTAGAATACAGACTAGCAGAGATCAATTTTTAAATGAAAACTCAGATATGAAAGGAAAACCAAGTTAAAATAACATATATATATATACATATATATATATTCAAAGAAGTGTCTCACTTTGCTTTGTCTCAGTAAATATTGTTCATGGTCCCCCAGTAGTTTCCTGATTCACACCCCCTGTATGTTGCACTGTCTGAATTATAAAGAAAACTATATCAATGACCTCTGGTCCTTGGTTGAATTTTTTTTTTTTTTAATTATCTTAGAAGTCAGCTGATCCTTTCTCTTGTTGCATTTTCTGTTTCCTAAGATTCTAGTAAGATGGTACCTATTTTTCTTTTTCTTTTTCTTTCCTTTCCTTGTTCTCCCTTTTTCTCACTCTGGAAACTCTCTCAACTGAGCATAATCCTCCACAGTTCTCCCTCCCCAGTGGATTCAGATTCAGAGTTTCATCTGACCCAGAGGGTAGTAGCCAAGGCAAGGAAAACCCAGTCACAAGATTTTTGGAAAAATCAGTATATTGGATTTTCTTTATAAATTCTGGAAGCAAAAAATCAGATAGCTACCTATGCCATGCATTACATTGAAGAGTGTTAAAGAAATGCTAAGTGTTGGTAGGGAAGAAAGTGAAAGATGGAACAATTTTGCTGAGACCAGAGAGCCTGGGAGGAGAAGAATTCATCAGATCTCACAAAAGATGAGAAGAAATCATTCCTTATGAGCTGAAAATCACTAAAAAACAAAACAAAATAAAAATCAATGTACAGAGCATAGCAATAGATCTTGGCGGTGGAAAACAGGTGATGGTTATACAAGAGTATATCAGTAACAAAGGAATTAGAGATGTCCTGGATGAGTACCAGTCTGATGTTCTCCTCTGTACATGAACTGCAAAACAAAACTAGCAAGTAGAGTACAGGTCAGAGAATTGTACTGTAGAATTGTAACTGTTATTATTAATGAGGAGAGCAAAGGACATAGCATTAGGAATTATGTGTAAAAGGACACACACCAAGAAAGAGCCAGCAGTGTGCCATGGCAGCCAGGAGGGCAACCATACATCAAGCACGTGCATCAAGCACGGCACCACTAGTCAACCCAGGGAAGTGATTATCCCGCTCTGCTCTGCACTGGTGTGGCCTCACCTCGAGTACTGTGTGCAGTTCTGGGCACCACAGTACAAAAAGGATGTAAAACTGTTGGAGAATGTCCAGAGGAGGGCGACAAAGATGGTGAAGGGCCTAGAGGGGAAGACATTCGAGGAACGGCTGAGATCACTTGGCCTGTTCAGCCTGGAAAAGAGGAGACTGAGGGGAGACCTCATCACAGTCTACAACTTCCTCATGAGGGGGAGTGGAGGCGCAGGTGCTGATTTATTCTCCTTAATCACCAGTGACAGGACCCATGGGAATTTTGTCAAGCTGAGGCAGAGGAAGTTTAGGCTAGACATCAGGAAGAGGTTCTTCACCACGAGGGTGGTCACACACTAGAACAGGCTTCCCAGGGATGTAGTCATTGCATGGAACCTGTCTGAATTTAAGAAGTGATTGGACTGTGCACTAAGTCACATGGTCTAAAATTTTGGGTAGACCTGTGTGGTGCCAGGAATTGGACTCGATGATCCTTATGGGTCTCTTCCAACTCGAGATATTATATGATTCTATGATTCTATGAAAGAGGGGAGAGGGAGAGGGAAAGAGCAAAAGGAGAGGATTAAAGAATTGAAAGCAAGTTGCTCAGAGAAATTGTGGATGCCCCATCCCTTCAAGTACTCAAGGTTAGATAGGATGGGGCTTTGAGCAACCTAATCTAGTGGAAGATATATATCTGTGCCTACAGTGAGGAGTTAGAACTAGACAATCTTTAAAGGTCTCTTTCAACCCAAACTATTCTTTGATCTATGATTCTGTGATCATGACTGCATCCAGTTTGGAGCTTCTCAGTCCACGAACAATTTAAGGGCCTAGCAGAGACTGCCAAGATTTTCACAGATCACCTTGAAGGGTAAGTTGAGGGAGCTATGCTTCAACAGTTGGTGAAGACAGGCTAGTGGCAATCTAACAGCAGACTACAACAGCTTGAAAGGCTGCTGCAGAGATGACAGCACTTCATGATAGTGGCAGAACACATAACAAGGCCACAAACCATGTTTGGGGATGTTCAGTCTGGGCAGAAGTAAAACTTCTTCAAGGCAGTGCAGCACTCAGACAAATTACCCAGTGAGGCATAAGGGTGAACTTTCTGTCTTTGGAATTTTCCAGGACTTGGCAAAACACCATTGACCTGACCCAGTGCTGCCTTAGTCCTGATTCAAGTGGGAAGTCTGGACAACCTCCAGATACTCCTTCCAGCCAAGACTTCTATGATTCAATGTTTCCACAATTGGAGAAAAGAGTCCCCTGTACATTAGTTTTTCTCAGCAGAGAATGCAAGAGATGGATGGCAGAGGCATTGTCAGGACTCTGTGAGAGTTGGTTTTTGAAAATGCAGTACAAAGATGGCTGCAATCTTTCTCAGGATTGTACCAGAAATAACAAAAGAAGACCAATAGGAGAAAGGTGTAAAACAGGCCATATTGTAATAGAATAGGAAGAGGTGTGGGAGAGTGTGGAAAACATGGGATACATGATTTGTGATAGATGTCACAGCGTTTGGGTGGCAGAAGAAAGAGAAAAGTCCAATTGATTCTATTTCTTGGCCATTGTTTCCTATATATTCATTGCTTGTTTCTTTCTGAACTGAAGTACAGGGTCTATCTTTTTGTCTTATATTTTTCTGCTCATTACATCATGAACATGATCCTCCATTTCTTCACTGAGGTTTTTTGACATTAATATACTAAGCATAACTGGAATTTAGTATAATAATGATAGTCAGTAATTTTATTTTCTAAGAAATTAATAAGATTTTGCTTCTTAGTTTTGAATATTTAAGGCAACTGCAGATAATGCATAACATATATTTTTCCTTCAAGGAAGAAATTCCTTGACAGGGAAATACAAAACAGTATCAGAAACTTACAAAGAATGAAAGGAAGAAAAGATGAAATAATACAGATCATATAACTACTGCACAGTAGTATATTCTAGTATAGTAGCATATTATTTTTTCTGTACGTTCTTACAAAGTCAGGATTTTTAGGGAACTAGTTTTTCTCAGTCCTCATAAGGGGATAAGAATAAAATTAACTACATGTGACTACCGATTTGAGGAAAGGCTGCAGAATCAACTGATGTATAGACAAACAATCCAAAAGTGAGATAGACTGCTTTGGTGTCTAGGATTTCAGTCTGCCTGGAAGCATGATGCACTACTCCCCAGATACCAGATTACAAATTTATTTTTGCAACAGTTCCACTGTACTGGGTTTTGGTAGTGGGGGGCTGCAGAGGTGGCTTCTGTGAGAATAGCCCAGAATCTGTCCTATGGTAGATAAGAGCCAGCTCCAGCCAGCTACTGAAGGGGCCCGCTTCTGCCCAACAGATGAGCCATGAGTGACACTAGTTGTGCTTCTGTGTAAGCAGATTTAAGAAAGAGAAAAAAACTCCTAAATAGCAACAGCTGGGAGAGAGAAGAGTGAGAAACAACCCTGCAGACACCAAGGTCAATGAAGAAGGAAGGCAGGAGCCATTCCATGAATCCCTGTGGCCTATGGAGAGAGCCCTGGTGGAGCAGGCTGTCCCCCTGCAGCCCATGGGTCCCACGTGGAGCAGATCTCAATGCTGCAGCCTGTGGAGGAGCCCCCGGTGGAGCAGGTGGATGTGGCCTGGAGGAGGCTGCGGCCCTTGGAGAGCCCCCGCAGGAGCAGGCCCTGGGCTGGAGCAGCAGCCCATGGAGAGGAGCCCATGCAGGAGCAGGGAGCCTGGGAGGAGCTGCCACCTGTGGGGGACCCTGCGCTGGAGCATTTGCTCCTGGGGGATGGACCCTGTGCTATGGACCCATGTTGGAGCAGTGCTTGAAGAGCTGCTGCCTGTGGGAAGTGCATGCAGGATCAGTTTGGGAAGGACGGCATCCCGTGGGAGAGACCCCACGTGGAGCAGGGGCAGCGTGACCGTGAAGGAGCAATGGAGACAAAGCGTTAGGGACTGACTGCAGCCCCCATTGCCCAACCATGCTCCACTCGTGGGGAGGACGTAGAAGGGAGTGAATAGGCGGGGAGGTGGTTTTAGTTTATTTTTAGCTTATCACTTTTCTAGCTTATTAGTAATAGGTAATAAAGTAGTTAATCTCCCTGTGCTGAGTCTATTTTGCCCATGATGATAATTGTTGAGTGATATCTTTGTCCTTATCTCAACCCTTGAGACCTGTTTTCTCCTCATATCCCTTTGAGAAGGTAGAGTGAGAGAGAGGTTGTGGTGGAGCTCAGCTGCCCACCTGAGTAAAACCACCACACCTACCATGTGATGATTCTGCAAAACCTCACATACAAATGTTTTTCTTTACTTTATAGGCAGCTTGTTAACATCAGTGTAACTTTTGGTTACAATAATTTACATGAATAAAGTTTGCAAGATCAATTCCAAATCACAAGGGACAGCCTCTCAAAACAACCTCCACCTCTGCTGAATACAGTAAGATTTAGGTTAGATTTAGATGTTAGAAACAATATCTACACTAGCAAACGAAACAGAGCCTAGGGCATTCTTTGACACTGAAGCTAAATGGCACATTGCTACTATTAAGCTCTCTTGCCATCAGAAACAAGTTAACAACATTCAAACTGCCTATTGGGAATGATCCCCACTCGGTGCTAATTTCCCAAGCATGCATGACAATTATTTTCTCACATGCTATTTGGAGCAGAGTGAGATTGTGGTGGAGAGTGTACCAGCAATTTAACACGATCATTTTTTCACTGTCTTTTCCTGTGCTCTGACATGAATCTACTGGCATAAATAAAAGGTCACAAGCAGCATTTAGGTTTATCCAACTTCAAACATATCACAAATGGTTTTTTTTTTTTTTCTGTTTTTCCCCCATTCTTCTTAAGCATCCCTGTAACTACATCTACAGAACCTACATTCGTCCTATCCACATTTAGCATTAAAGTTGCTATGTCGCTAAAATTCCACGCTGTACGTATGTAGAATACTGTCTCTCTATTCTGCTTCCATCCCACTGGAATCCGGAAATGAAGGATTTGTCTTTGAAAATCACCTTCACAAACAGTAGCAAGTTAGAGGTTTCTAAGAATGTACGTTCTTCTAAAAGATCACTGGAAGACATGGTTGTCACACAATCAGTTTTCATTTAAGGCCTAGAGAAACAACAATTCAGTTCTTGCTTCAGCTGGATAGAATTCAGATCTACTGGGTTCACCTACCCCAAACTACCACAATTTCTGGAAGAGAAAGGCACTGTCCATGCCACCCATTGAACTTGTACCACTATGCAGTAAGAAATACAAGATTTAATAAGCTAGTCCTACCACAAGAGGAAACCCACAGGTTAATTAATACTGGAAGTGCTGAGCTCTCTCTCCACTCCAGTAGTTAAGGTGGTGTATCTAATGGAAAACGCGTTTCATTATAAATGCTCAGCTAACCTAAATTTTGTAAGAAGGACTGGATGAAAAGCCCATTTCTTAAATAAGCATCACTGTAGTTACATTTTGAGAGAAACCAGGAAGGCTGATTTGATCAGCTCTGTTCTTGTCATCCTTCCCTGCAGAATAGCAATTTTACAAGTGTGGCAAAGACCAGTCTTATTTTCTTTCCCCCTTGGGAGAGATATGAAAAGACAGCTGAAGCAGGAGTTGCTAAACAACGCTAATTTGAAAAATCCTACAACAGCCAATTGTTTTTTTTCCCTTGGTTGACAGTGTTTTATTGGGGGCTTTTATTATTTTAATAATTTTTTAAAAGTGAATTTAGAGAGGGTTTGCAACAGGGTAATTATCTTCTACTCAATATGCAAATGTATCTCTTGCAGCGAACATAATATTTCTAATCTTACAAGATAGGAGAATTACACTGAACTCAGATTTTAATATAAAATGGTGTTATACTTTTATCCATTTCAGATTATTAATGGGGTAAATTCAGTTTCCAGTTGTATTGTTATCAAACCAAGAAACATGTTATAGCTAAAGCTCCCACTCACAAATAGTTTTAATTCATTTATACACATCTTATTCACACAATCAGTTGCCATAAAACTTTCTGTACTATAACTGTTTAATAGAATTCCACATCAGAAATGTATTTCTGTTAAATTTTAAAAAGCTGTATGTCTAGCCAAGTGTACACATATTATACAAAAATTCTATGTAATATGTTAAAGTAATCCAAATAAATGATTTGATTTATTTTAAAAGTGTGGGTTTTTTTAAAAATAATGTATTTGAACTCTAGTATCTTGGTCTTGGTATCTTTTAAATGGCATTAAAAAAATGGCAATTAAAAAATACGTTGTAGAACTAGGCTTTTTCAGAATTTATCAGTGAGCTAAAAGTGTGATTTGATTTATATATTTATTTTCACAAAGGCAAAGCTATTGTGCATGGCAGATTTCTTTTGTTTGAAATATATACATAAAATAGATATTAATAATAATGTTCAGTGAGTTTCATTCTCTTGCGTACAATAGATGGATATCCGTCATTAACTCTGAGAAGTTTCAAAATAACATAGAAATCAAGATACTACTAAAAAAGAGAATATATAAGCATAGAGTGAGAATATGGTCCAATTCCATGAGAACAAGTTCATTTATTTTTACAGATAAATAAAATACTGGATTTTTTACAGTCATTCAGAACTGTCACTTAAACATGTTCAAATTTTCAGAAGTAGCTATGTGCTAATATCAGAAGTATTTTTATACATCCATAGTCATATGGCAGGTATTGTTGCTGAGTATGCATGTCAGATGTGTTAAGAGATAAAGACAATAGGGGAAAAAGTGCCAATTACACAGAAATTAACATTTGGCAAAAATATACTGGTATAAAGTAAACTAAGTAAGGTACAAAGTAAACTGGAAGTGAGAGAAGACCCCTGATTAAATTATATAACATGGGGTCTCCCAGTAACAGGAAAAAAGGTCCTTGGTTAGTGTGTTTATGTGTGTAAGTTAGGCATGGGCAGGAACATTCTTCAGCAGTCATGTCAGCTGATATTAAATTCCCTGTGTCTACAGTGTTATACTCTCCCATCCTCCAAAATACTGTAGCTGTTTCCAAATTGCCTTTGGGAGTAGTTAGTGGGCTATCTGAACTCCCATACTGTACACAGAAGTTGTTATAGTGATACCTGCCAAAGGCATAAAGGGTGCTGGGAACAATTCTTGCTATCCAACAAAAGTAGAGAGATCCTGATGACTTCCTAGTTCAAACAAATTGGAGTTTCAGTAACAAATATGTAGATGCAGCTATTGATTCAAGTGGTCTCCTCCATCCTTCTTTTCTTAGGAAAATCTGAGACTACACTGTTGGAGAATTGACTCTCGGTATGCAATGTGTTTGGAGACTGAAAATCTGCTCCCACAGGCAGCCAGATCCAGCTCACCTAATAGGGAATCCTACAAAGTCACAATGAGGCCTCCCTTACTTAGGAATGGATGACATCATTTCCAGTTACACAGAGAGTGCTATGAAGATTTTTTCCTTAAATATTGCCTTGTGAAAATCTTGTTCTGACTTGTCAACTAGTTTATGAAATTGTGACTGATGAAGCTGGGAATGCTGTAACATAAATCTGTTATGTAGGACATGGGTCCATTGTGACCATTATGCTGTATACAGATATCCAGGTTATATGTATCATGTTTACTGCATCTCATGTGCTCCTGTATTTCTGTTGGTCTGCACAGATTCTTATCCTCTCCTCTACAATACCCATTCTGTGGAAAAAAAAAAAAAAAAAAAAAAAAAGTTTGCAGTAGAAATGGAACTGATCTTGCTGCCAAGTATGGTGGATTCTCTTTTCCCTAGGTCCTCATATAAGTTAATCAAACCTTTCCAGAACTGCACTTTTATGACTATTCAATTTGAATACACAAAAGCACATGACAGCTCTTCTATCTATTCACACCATTATGTGTCATCAAAGACAAGCTGTTATGCAATTTTATGGATGTGTTTTATCTTGGCTCAAGTTGCAGTCTGACTGTGTCTCCTGATATTATAGGCCCTATCATCTTCATTTCTGATAAAAACTTGCCATTGTGCTCTGTGACTTTCACTTCACTGTGTTCTCCTATGCCAATCCCTCCCCAGGAAAACTTCTCTTCTGCCAACAAATTTGTTCAAAATGGTTATCTTTCCTAGTGCAAATATCGTTAAGGCAGTTGGAGGATGTTTATGATTAACTGCTCCTTATCAGCCTTGATCTGAAAAATTGGAGCCACAGAATTGACAGCTGCAGCACTTTCCATATGCACAGATGACTTTGTGATATGAATACCACCCCCCCCCAAAAAAAAAAAAAATCTTATGAATGTTATGTAGATTCCCCAACTTGCAAATACAATTCTTTTTTCATACTATAGCATTTTTCTTCATTTAGACAAATCCCTTCCTCGAGGGGATATAAAATAAAATATGAATGAGAATACTTTAGAAAAGAGTTGTCGGAGTTCTCTTTATGGGTAACTTGCTCTATTTCTGTTCTAAAGATTATCTTCTTGTTTTTACAGATTGAATTATCATTGAATTATCATAGTTGATAATTAAATAGAAGAATAAGTGGAAAACAAATATATTCTGACCACAGTCTCAACTTCTTAAACAGTAAATGCAATCCTTTACCAAGTGAAGTTTGTGCAATTATTATTATATGGGTGAATTACTCTCTAATGCACAAGCCTGCTGATGTGCAAGCAGCAAGCCACAAAAGTGTCGCTTAATAGTCTGTGCAATTTTCCAGACATTCTTCAAGGGAAGATTTCTGGGATTTGGTGAAATCATGTAAAAGAAGCATTTAATTGAAAAAAGTGAGCTGAGTACTATTGACTGTATGCTCCTTTATCAATATATTCAGAAACATGGAAAGAGAGCAAGTTTGAGATGGTCAGCCTGAGTTGAGTGGCTCCAGGTATTTTCACATGGTGATAAAGCCTGGAACACAGCTGGGTAACAATGAACCCAACTTTTCTTCACATTCCTTGTCAGCTTTTCACACTAAAGTGCCCAGAATGAATAGTGTTTCCTGAGTGACAAAGTAATTGGGTATCAAATGAACGAACTGAATTGTTGCTAATAACTGAAAGGATAGCTTTTGACCTTTCTAATGGTACAATAAAAGGGAAAGACACCTCAAACTCAGCATAACTCCTCAGCATAAACTCTCAGTCAGACAGAAAAGTTAAGAATAGGCACATATCATTCATTTATACGCTTGCACTATTATTCATTAATGCCTATTTAGAGCAGAGCATTTTTGCCTAGACACTTTCCTCTGCCATCAGTGATGATAAAATCTGGAATATGTCAGAGGAAAGAACCTTTAGAAAAACAACAGAAATGAAACTTACAATGGCTTCCAAAGAGGAAATTACCTTCCATGCATATATGGCTGCATTTATGTGTGTATGAGAAAGACAGAAGTCTACAAGAGGTTAGCAATGATCAGTAAGAGGCACTCATGAGAAAGCAAGAGCGTGTGTACACAACAGAGTCCCAGAGCCTAGGGGAAAGAGAAATCCTTTGCCAGCAGTCAATCTAACAATTGACTTTGTGTATGGATACACAGTGTCTCTATGGATAAACAGGTCACAGCATTGGGTGTAATCAGAATTTAGTATCTGCAACCTTTAAAATAGCAAAATGATCCACTTGTCTCTTGTGGGATTGCGTAATGTTGTACCTATTGAACCTTCAGTCATCAGTGGAGTTCAGAAATTACAAGGCAAGGTTATTTAAGGAATTTCCTGTCATCCAGCTGAACTAAGAAATTTCCTCCCTTCCCTTCCCTTCCCTTCCCTTCCCTTCCCTTCCCTTCCCTTCCCTTCCCTTCCCTTCCCTTCCCTTCCCTTCCCTTCCCTTCCCTTCCCTTCCCTTCCCTTCCCTTCCCTTCCCTCCCATCCTCTCTCCTCCTCTCCTGTACAATTGCACTTATCAGCAATACACCATACACTGTCCTTATCAAGTTTAAGAATCATGAATCAAAGAAATAGTACATCTAACTGTGTGCGCATGCATACATGTTTGCTTGCTTGTAAAGTGTCTCATGGGGTCAAATTTTATAGTGTAAAATAAAGTTATAAGAAAATTGCTCTATTTTGTTTGGCTTTTAAATCTCCGTTACTGATTATTATACAAGGTTGAAAAAAGTTTTCACTATATGAGGGTCAAAAAAGTTCCAGAAATCTCCAGAAATATTAAAGTGTACATTGTCTTTCCTGAAATGTTTCCAAATTACTGAGATTCAATTCCTTCTCTATAAAACTTGTAATTGTTTACACAAATATAAATGAATATATAAAATAAATAAAAAGGAGATGGTGAATCAGGTACAACCAATTTTCAGAGCTATTTTCAAGATGATTATATACTATAGGTTCAACTCATTGTTGCCTTGTACTAAATCAGTTATTTTCAACAGAGCAGAGAAAATGTAAAGTATCCTTAAAAGGCTGACATTTTAATGTGATAGGCTTTTATGTCCACTTTCTACTGTCTTCACATAAGAACCCCAGTATTCCACCTTTCTCCAGATTTCTGCTTTCTGTTATTTATTGCCCAGTTTTATGCCTTTTAACCTAAACTGTCCTTCCAGGAAACATAATTTCCATTTAAAAGGCTTTATGAGACCTTTTCAGGCAGCAGAGAGATTTTTGTTCAATTTTAGGCAATTGATGCAATTTTGAGATACGGGATATGGAAGAAGAGAAACTGATGTCATATTTTGAAAATACTCTATTGCCTATATTTCAACATTTTGTTTTCTTTAAAACTGATTGTTCAAGCAGCTTTGAATGAGGTTTCCTAAATCATCTTGAGCAGACCTAATACAAAGGACTAGACATGAAATGCTGGGACCTGTTCATTAGCAAATTTGTAATACTGAGATGCTCTGCAGGGATTTAACAGATTTTTTAAACATCTTTTGTAGATATCATGTCTAAACACTCATGAAATAAGACTACTATGCTTTTCAGGATATTAAGGTGATTTTTAGATAGAGATTTCAGATTAAGTTTAGTAGAATTTCGTATGTAGACTTTGATTGCTTGCCTGTTGGTCACTACCTCAAATCATCCCAACCTACTTTTTGTGTGTGTGTGTCATGTCCATGCTTTTTTGGACTTATGCTCAACCTACACAAACTTTGAGTGCAAGTTATCCCTTAGCTCTGGAAGTTGAGACAGAACAATACAATTGTATACATTGAAAAAATCTCATTTCCTTCTTGCAATATGATGTGACCAAAGTCAGGCAAACAAACTGGTCACTGGATCATTTCTAGAAGTTCTCCAATCTCGCTTATACTGCTGGAGTACAAAAATCCTACAGTTTAAATTGCTTGTGTGTGCTGAGCAGGGTCTAAATTCCATGAGCATGACTGTCTGACTGCAAGTGTGGACAAAGTGAGAACTTTACAGGAAGTACTAGAAGTGAGGGGGAATTACAAAGGACTTTGTAAATCTTACTAAGTTTCCAGGAATATAGATTCTGTGAAAAGGTGTACTGCATGCACACTTCTGAAGTACCTAATCTAACTTCAGTGTTGTGAATAAAAAAAAAAAAAAAGGCAAAAGAAGTGATTTTTAAAAGTTGTTTTTTCTTGGAGTCAAAACAGATCTTTCCTTTATTTCCTTGTTCCTTGTTTTTGATCAGTACTTATTACAAAAGTAGCCTAAAACCTTTTATATAATAAAAATGCCAGTAAAGTAACTGGCAGAGTGTATACGTGTGTATGTCTATGATTGTATTTGTGTGTATGTGTGCAAAATATCAGCATTCCTCCTTTTGATTTTGGGAAAAGGAATTTTGAAGAGCATTTGATGCCTAATGATTTTTTTGTGTGTGCTTTATAAATATATATACTATCTACTATATATTACACATTACATCGTACATATTACATATTATATTTTTATATATTATATAATATATATAATATTCCTGATATGTGTATTATAGAATGATCTTGAACTCTGATATCATAGGTAGTCAAATTCAAAGTCCAATAAAAACTTTTGCCTTTTTCTGTCCAAATCTCATCATTATTTTTAACTTTATGCTCATTTTAATGGTTTGTAACTAATGATTGATGGAATATTTCAGTGATTAGAAAATATAGTGTTTCCAGTGTTCTGTGCTGATGACGGTCCCTCAGACTTACAGATTGTCTCATTTGTCCCAGCAGTCTCTAATCTCTCCTTCCTTTTTCCTAGGCTGTGATCTCACCTCCAAGCTACTCACAGAATCACAGAATCACAGAATTTCTAGGTTGGAAGAGACCTCAAGATCATCGAGTCCAACCTCTGACCTAACACTAACAGTCCCCACTAAACCATATCCCTAAGTTCTACATCTAAACGTCTTTTAAAGGCTTCCAGGGATGGTGACTCCACTACTTCCACTGGGCAGCCTGTTCCAATGTCTAACAACCCTTTTGGTAAATAAGTTCTTCCTAAGATCCAACCTAAAACTCCCCTGGCGCAACTTAATCCCATTCCCCCTCATCCTGTCACCGCACGTGGGAGAATAACTGTTCCCATTGCCAGTTCATTGTTGACAGCTTCTCATTAAGTACCTCAGCCTTTTGAGCACCGTATCTTGACCACCGCCAGGATATGGAGTGGCCTGGGGAAGGGATTGCACAAAGTCATGAAACAGTAGCGAACTGTATGTGGCAAGCCTGCAAATGTTCTTTCTCTGGTTTAGGAAAAAACTGAAATATTTTCAAAACATGCATGTGACAAACTAGATAACTAACATGTTCATCTATTTGAAAGCCTTAATCATATTCTCAAGAATTTGAGGATTCATATTTCAAATAGCTATGAATGCATTAATATTTGCCTGAGTGTGTGTGCATCCTGAATCAACTAATCAGGGAAGTGAACTCCCCTGATTCTGTTTAGCTGGTTGGAATATCAGCTTTGAAGCTCGGTTGCTGCTATTTACTGTTCAGACACTGGTCATGGAATGTGGGCAAATGATGGAATTTAAACCACTTTGGTTTGGAAATGAAGGATTCAAAGTGTGCTAAAAAAAGCAGAGGAAGTTAAAAGCAGAGGGTGGGGAAAAAAAAAAAAAAAATAAAAAAGAAGAGAGAAGCATATAGTAAGAGCACTGGGCAGTGGAGGAGCAGAATTTTTCAGTGACAAATGTGACAAGAAAATATTCATATAATTAGATAAAATCCTGTCTGTGGTTTCTGTGCCAGCTTTCTGCTTATGTCAGTGGGTGTTGTGGTCTCTGCAATACAGACAGTATATAGTCCTGAATTTATACCTCCTGCTACAACTAATCATATTTTGATATTGCCAGATCCAATAAATGTGAAACTCATGAGGCAGTTAGGTAACTGAACACATTGAACTGACTTAAGTTAGGAAATTTAAAATCAAATTTCCATTCTCCTTACTTGTTGCTTTCAAAGCCTGTGGAGTCAACCTGAGTTTTGATCTGTTGTTCTCTGCAGCCATGATGACCTGTGGTGCTTTTACTCAAGTGGGCAGCTGAGCTCCATCACAACTGCTCTCTCACACACACTCCTCAATGAGAAAGGGGGAGAAAAAATAATGGAAAGGTTTCAAGGGTTGAGATAGGATCAGGGTCATCACTCAGCAATTATCATCATGGGCAAAACAGACTCAGTGTAGGGAGATTAGTGTAATTTATTACCCACTAATAACAAACTAGCGCAGTGAGAAAAAATGAAAACTAAAAACTCTTTCAGCTGATCCACCCTCTTGTGGGATCCCTTCCACAGGATGCCGTCCTTCCCAAACTGATCCTGCATGCACTTCCCACAGGCAGCAGCTCTTCAAGCACTGCTCCAACATGGGTCTATAGCACGGGGTCCATCCCCCAGGAGCAAACTGCTCCAGCACAGGTCCCCCACGGGCGGCAGCTTCCCCAGACCCCCTGCTCCTGCGTGGGCTCCTCTCCATGGGCTGCAGCTCTGGCCCGGGGTCTGCGGGGGCTCTCCATGGGCCACAGCCTCCTCCAGGCCACATCCATCTGCTCCACCGGGGGCTCCTCCATGGGCTGCAGCGTGGAGATCTGCTCCATGTGGGACCCATGGGCTGCAGGGGGACAGCCTGCTCCAACAGGGGCCTCTCCACAGGCCACAGGGGAACTGCTGCTGCGTGCCTGGAACACCTCCTGCCTTCCTTCTGCACTGACCTTGGGGGATCTGCAGGGCTGGTTCTCACTCCTCTCTCCCAGATGGTGTCATGTCAAACAGCAGTTTTGGTTTGTTTGTTTTTGTTTTCCATTTGTTAAATCTGCTCTCACAGAGGTGCAAGGAACATTGCTTATTGGGTCAATTCTGGCCAGTGGTGAGTCCCTTTGGAGCCAGCTGAAACTGGCCCTTATCTATCATGGGGCAGCTTCCGGACTCTTCTCACAGACGCTGCCCCTGCCTCCCCCACCCCCCAAACCCCCACACCAAAACCATGCCACCTAAACCCAATACAGGACCAGAGGACCAGAACATGTCTTGGCCAAAACTGATATTCCTACAGGTCAATGACTTCAAAAGGGAGAAGCTTTAGCAGGCACAAGTAAAATTGTCTAATTTGCAATGAAATGTTTTAAAGTTGTTGCCTTATAATTAGGTTTGATATTTTTGGTCCAAGTGGAAACAGAATGTGATCTGATCAGACCATGGATAAACTAACTCTTTATTGTCACTAAGCACTATCATTAATATATATATATATTTTAAAGTCCAGTAAACAAACCATGACAACTCAATATAATCTTACATCTTGAAAACCGATATATTTAATTTTAGGCACGTGTTTAAATACAATAAACTTGAAATTAACTTACTTCATTATTCTAATAGCATTAGTATGAGTGTTTTAGAATGAAGAACAAACTAGTTTCTTTCCATTCTGGCTAGGTAAGGAAAATTGTATGCCTCTTTGTCTATTGGTAGATTAAATGATGAATCGGGAGTAGAAGTTTAGGTTGCATGGTAGTGCATTTTATCAGTTTGAGTTTCTTGGGAGACTGATATAAACACACAGTTATCAGGAACAAACTAACCTGGAGGTGTATTTGCATGTGTTTATTATGTTCATTTATACATTAAGCCTAAAAGAAAACAGAAAAGAGCTTGAAGACAGAAGAGGGCTAAGGTTCAGTAATAATTAAGCCCTTGATGAAAGGCACTATTAGATTTGGGGGTATAAAGTGCTGATTAGGAATACAAGAGTCAAGAAAACAAACAATGAACCTTTTACCAAGATGAAAACATTTTTGGTCCACCTTAGGGTACAGATTGTCCTATAGCTAGCTTTCCGAGTAACAAGGCATCTGAACCATATTGTTCTTAGGATATTTGCACAAGTTCTTTAAGTTCTTTAACTTCTGCAAATATCCTAAGAAGAAATGGAGAAGTGGAGAAAAGAAGAAGAAGAAATGGAGAATGTTCTGGACGGATCCCCTCAGTATAGATGTTGGAAACATTAAAATATTTACTACCTCAGTCAAGATAATTTTTAAAACAATATCCTGCAGACATTTAGAAGACAAAAAGCCAAGACTTGTTGATTTTTCTCAATTTTAATCCTTGGATACTAGGTCATTACAGTTTAATAGAAAGATTTTAGCTAGCAAATACAGCTCAGCATTTTCAAGAATTGACTTTGACTGTCGAGGCTTCCAGATTTTTTTTTTTTTCATTTAAAAAGAAGCAAAACAATATAAAATTTGTCTACAAAGTATGTTTAGAAAAAGTTTATAATATCAGATATACTATAACCTCATTCAATTATTTCAGTTTTTTAAAAATCATAGTGGACTATAATAACAGGAGAGTATTCACTTGCAAATTTGGGCACTGATACAGCTTATATTTAATTTACAACTCTTTCAAGCACTTTCATTTTTATAGGTATTAAAAATCAGCAATAAGTCAAAAGTAGCACTTTTGAAGGTATTACTTGAAATCACAGCAGAGCAATTTTGGATATTTTATGAAAAAAATTGAACATTAATGACTAAGTAAAATAGAATTAACCAGAGAAATTGTGTCTTAAGGGACTGAAAAAGTCTTTTGTAAACTACACGGGGTACAGTCACTTCCTCTGGAACAGAAAATTCTAGTCAAAGAGAAACATAAACTTGTTATATTTTTAGATCTCTTTCTGTCCTCATTGTACATACTCATTATTGGCCCAACGTAAAACCCATTTCAGTTAGTGTTATTCTTTCTGTTGATTCGAATGGGCTTTAAAGCACAGTTTCCCTGAAAATCCTAACACATCCAAAGTATAACTCCATCTGCATCTTATTTGCTGATATGATATGAAATGTATCCTCGGCTTTTTGCTTAAGTTTCTAGATTCTTGATACTTTTGCATAATAAATTTAAGCCTCTTGGCAATAAAGTTGTTTTTCTTAGTTATTTTTTCATGGTCTGCCTAGATATATTCATTGCCCTTTAGGGTTAATGGTTTGCACATTTTATATTCACCTTCATTTTAAAAGGACATTAATATTATCTATTTGCTCCAAGTGAATCCAGTAGCTTATGTTTGGTTTTCAAAAAGGTATCTATTTTAATTCTAAGACATCAGAGAATATAGAGGCTGCAATTTCCCTTGTACTATAAGTTCATAAAATCACTACACAAATACTCTTCAACCTTTTTTTTTTAAAAAAAAAAAAAAAAAAGTAAATAAATAAATAAATAAATAAAAGAATAGGGGATTATCCTGGTTTCGGCTAGAATAGAGTTGATTTTCCTCCTAGTAGCTAGTAGGGTGCTGTGTTTGGGATTAGGGATAAGAGTATGATACCATGCTGATGTTTTAGTTGTTGCAAAGCAGTGCTTACACCAAGCCAAGGACTTTTCAGCTCCTCGCTCTGTCCTGCCAGAGGGTAGGATGGGGGTGCAGCATGAGCTGTGAGGGCACAGACCCAGGACAGCTGACCCAAACTGGCCAAAGGAGTATTCCATACCATCTGACATAATGCTAAACAATATATATGGGTGGCTAGCCAGGCTGGGGGGTCCATCTGCTCAGGGATAGGCTGGGCACTGGTCAGCAGGTGGTGAGCAATTGCATTGTGCATCACTTGTTTTGTACACACTATTATTAGTACTATTATCATTATTACTATTTTCCTTCATTTTCAGTCCTAATAAACTGTCTTTATCTCAACCCAAAGGTTTTCTTTTCCTTCTGATTCTCTCCCCCATTCCAGAGAGGAAGGAGGGAGGGTGAGTGAACGGCTGTGTGGTGCTTAGCTGCCAGCTGGGTTAAACCACAACAGGAATCATGAACTGAATCAATACTCCAAAAATCAGCCTAAGAAGGAAGTGGCAGGAGTGTCTCAAAATTGTATAGTTCATATAATTCTATGTAGTGCATCTCCAGGTTTCATTCATTATCTCTCCCAGTGCTTAAAGCAATGTACCTATACAAAGACATGGAATAGAGAAATTAATAAAGTTCAGAAATAAGATCTCTGTTAAAAAAAAAAAAAAAAAAAAAAGGTTTATTGAAACTAAAAGCTAAGCTTTGACCTCTAAAATATGATTTAGTGCAAATGATAAAGTTTAGTAAATTAAAAAATTATTAATAAAATATATACATTACAAAAGAAGAAGCAAAAATAAGGGTACTACATTTCTACAGATACATTTATATGGCTTTAAAACTCAGATACAAAAAAAATAGGAAATTGTAGAATTCTGGTTGCCATCTGCCACTCCAAGAGTCCAAATAAAATCAAACATTGATTCTTCTTTTTCCTCAAAACCTGAATTCTTGCCCCTCTCATGCCATCATCCAACACCACTTTTCTCCATTGTGCTTCTTACTTTTATCTGTAAACAATGTTTCTAACATCTCTACCCTGTCAAATTCAGTTGACATTGCAATTGATATTACAACAGGCAATTGACAGTTAGACTTTTCAGTAAAAAGCTGCAGTAAAAAGTTGCTGGAAATAGACACAAATACTTGCACAACAGAACATGTTCCGGAAGCCTCCTTTCATTAGAAAAATAAAATAAAGTGAAAAAATAAAAATATATCTGAACTCTCAAATGTTCAGTTTAGACATGTCCCACCTACATTATTTTGGTGACATAAATAGTTTAACAGCATGAAATTCAGGTCCAATCATTGCAGTCATGATATTTGATTGCAATTATTTATATTTATTTAAAGGATGAGTATAGAATACATCAGCTTTTGTGTATATCAAATTTAATGAACCTTTTCAGTGAACCTGTACAGTATTTAATGAACCTGTACAGTATTTGTACATACCACATTGTTTTTCATGCAATTCCTTGCACTGATTAAGAAGATATTAGTCTTCCCTCTGTAGTCTGGTGTCTCAATCATCCGATGAGGCTTAGCATGGGTTTGCATTTTTTCCATGGATGGATTCACATGAGTTAGTGGAGATTAGGCATTTTCTTTTGTATGTCTTCTCCAGAACATAGAAAATGGAAGGTTGTTATGTGCATGTATCTAACTGTTTTTTCTCTACAGAGAACTTTTACATCACCTAAATGCTACATCTGTGACTCCTTTGAATTCCCAGTTGCTGTGCAGATCTTAAGGAGATGATCTCACTCCAAAAGCAAAGCACTTGGCCATTTATTTGGAAGAACAGTTCTTCTCACAGATAGCACCGGCAATTGAAGCTGTAAAACTTTTTAGCGTGTAATTTATAGTGGAAGCATTTTCGCTTTTTTTTTTTTTTTTCCTCTTATTAATGTTTCCTTTTAACCATGCAAAACTTTCAAAGTAAAAAATAAAAATTAAAAAATTGATAAATGAAACCAGAAGTTGATCTCCTCCCTTCACCATTATTTATTAAATATTCCTTTTTCCAATTTCAAAACAAAACCTCTTATTAAAATATAAAGAATAGAAATTCAGGAGGAAGTTCCTTAATACAATTTTTAAAGTGAAAAGAAGTAGGGAAGACAAATTTTCTTTTGGTGCTGTGCAGTAAAAATTTACTACTCTTATAAATCATGAGTTAAAATAACTCCATCCTCTCCTAATTTCTCCTGTGTATAAAATCAGTAGATCTCAACAACACCAATATTACTGACCAGTTTTAAAGAATCATGAAAATAATCAGGCAAGTGAGCTATCTGTGCAAAGTCACTTAAGAGATTAAATTAGAATATCAAAGCCAGAACTTTGGTTGTGACTGTATTACTTAATAAAATGTCAAAGGTCTATTACCTGTCCCTAAGTGTGATTGTCATGGAACAGAGTATGTCTTCATAGCTAAGCTGTCTTATCCGTCAGTCTATATGGAAAATATCTATAGATCATACAGTGTTCAAACATTATAAGTTGACTTGTAGCAGAAACTGAGCTGAGGAGCATGGCATGATATTAATCAGAATGAGTTACAGGCACAAGGCAGCTCCTGTTAATTCATTGGTATAGTCATATCCTTTGGGTCTGTACTGGGTCTAGCTGGGATGATAACTTTCCCTGCAGCAGCCCATACAGTGCTATGCTCTGCACTTGTAGCTAAAACAGCAGTGGTATCACACTGGTGTTGTGTCTGCTGCTGAGCAGTGCTGGCACAGCATCAGGACTTTCTCTAGCCCTCCTGGGGGGTGGGCAAAAAAGTGAGAAACATCACTAGGGCAGCTGACCCAAACCAACCAAAGGGATATTCCGTACCATATGATGTCACACTCAGCAATAAAAGGTGGAAAAAGGAGGAAGAGGGGAGGGGTAGGCTCTCGTTGCGAAAACGTCTGTCCTCCTCTCCGAACACTGGCTACGTGCGTTGAGGCCCTGCTTCAAGGACGTGGTCAAGCATCGCTCATTTGTGGGAAGTAGAGAGTAATTTTTTTTCCCTCTGCATTTCCACATAGCCTTTACTTGTTTTGTTATTCCCTTTCCCCCTTCCTCTTCCCCTTTTCCCTTTTCTCCCTTTAGTTGAATTGTTTAATTAATAATAATATTGTTAATAATAATAATATTGTTAATAATTGTTTAATTAATAATAATATTTCCTTGATAATATATTTTTCTCCTTATTAAAATTATCCTTATCTCAACCCGTGAGTTGTTTTTTTTTTCCCTTTACTTCTTCCCCTCCTCATCTGAGGAGGGGGAGTGAGAGAGCGGTTGTGGTGTTCAGTTGCCTAACATGGTCAAACCACCACAGGGTCCTAATACAAAGCATTATGGGTTGGGTTACCTTACCTCAAAAATAATCCTATAATGTAATATAAATAAATAGTTCATAGAGCAGAGCTCTTGTGGAGTAGTCCTCTTTGCTCTGTACCTAGAAATTACAGGTATAAAAAGTATTATCTGGAGTTTGATATTTCCCAAGTTTGAAAAAGGTTCTCTGATCCTGGCTTTTATGTTGTAAATAAGGCAGTAGAACGTAGATGGAAATTATATTTTTACTGTAAGTTTTTCACTGAAGCTTTCTTATTTGATGTGCACATTTTCACAATCAAAAACAGTAACAAGGGTATGTCTTTTTCAATCTTTTTGTTTATTTTTCAGTGAAAATGTTTTTTATAATTATTCCTGTTAAAAATAAATAAAATAATAATAAAAAACAACAATAGCAGCTGTATATGAGCTTTCTCTCTGAAAGAAGAATGCATCACTTACTGAACAGATTGTTCCTCCTTCCATTACCCACCAATATTTACACTAAGGTGATCTTGTAATAGCATTTCTTTGATGCCCATTACCCTATGACTATGACCACAGATTCAGTGACATTTGAACTTGAGGTTTGTCAATGGGCCTGTAAAGCCAATGTGATCTCCACAGTGTTTGTCCAATTAATATTATTTTTATGAGTCTTCTGTGTTGGCATGTGCTTTCATTTTGTCTTGGTGTGATGTTTAGTTTGTATTTTATCTCAGACTAACATTTTATGTGGCAGTGGGCAAAGAAAACAAAAGAGATACAGAGATTACATAAAGCATGGGAAAATGGAGGAGCAGCAATGTTGTGTCAGGTTGACAGTTGTAGTTTAACTGACTATGTTATCAGTATCAGCTGTCCATGAAACAGGTCCATGAAATAAACACTTTGTATGGTGTTATTGAAATTGGTTTAACAGAGGAAAAATTCAATAAACAATTTTTTTTTTTTAAAAAAAAAAAAGGTCCACCAGTGAAAAGTATAATTTTGCGAGGTTCAATAGGAGATATCTACATGGGAGACGATAACCTGAATAAGATTTTTATTATTATTATTGTATCAAAATAAAGAAAAATACCAGATTCAGAAATACTATCACAACATGCATGACTGTATTGAATTTGTTAGCAATTGCATAACACTAGAACAATTCTGGCAATCAGTCCCCGACAAGACACCACAGAACTTTTCTTGAAAACAAGTCATAATCACTTCCTGAATAAAATGCATTTACTCTGGCAAAATGATTTTGGACTATTTTGTTTGTCTTATTTTATGAAGGTCTAGATTATGTAGTTTTCTAAAGTGTACAGAGTTTTCCACATTTTTCAATTAAGACAGTTCAGCTTGCAAAAGTTATGAGCATGGATCATGTTTAAGAGATGGTAGTCCAAAAGGTCTTTCTCTTGTAGAGTGACAGTGTTGATGTCAATAAGAACAGGAAACTGTTAAAAAGAGGACCACCGTTTTAGAAATTAAATTCATTGGATTAAATCCATGCAATCTTGAACAGTGGATGAGACACAAGAAACCTAAAACTGAACTGCAAATCATCGGGATGAAAATGGAACATCTTTTCTTAACATCATTATTATCTGAGGTCTCTCAGATAAACAAGCTGGCAATGTGTAGGATGTGTAGAGAATATAGTGCTTAACAACAGTAGCCCATAGAAATCAGTAATATATAAAAATGTAGGGGCTGTCAAGAGCCAAAAGATATATGAGTTTAAAATATCTGAGGGGCATCCAGTTATGGAAAGATTGAAAAAGAATTTTGAAAATCAGCAGGGAGAAAAAGGGGAAAGAGGAAGCATGGGTTGAAAGACAGTGGTAGAGGCATATCAGACAGTTACCTCCATGAATGAAAAAGACAGGAACTGCTTTTGGAAGTAGTCCAGATCAACTTGGCAAAAATAAATTTGAGACAACAGCTATAATCAGTGTATTAAGTGAGTTTAGAACTGAAAGTCATGGCATTCCTAAGGTGCAGGGATAAACCTAAAAGGAAAAAGCCTAGGGGAAAGGTATTTGAATTTTAAAGGTCAAGAAACAGCAAGAAGGTCCAAATGAGCAGGTAGTACTGAACTCTGCAAGAGCAGAACTAAAGAGGGTAGATCTACATTTAAAGAGAGTATTAGGGATATAACAGGTTATAAAGACAGATTTAGATTAAAGTGGGAAGATTTCCATTAGAAATTAAAAATATATCAATTTTTAATATATATATATACATATTATATATATTAATATATATATTAAAGGCTGTTGAAGCACTAGAACTGAGCATCAAAGAAACACTATTAAAAGATCACCTTAGCATAAATATTGCTGGATAATGTGAGGAGGAACAATCTGTTCAGTAAGTGACACATTCTTCTTTATATACTTTACAAAGTAATAATTCATGTAAAGTTGCCCAGAGAGGTTGTTGATCCCTGGAAGCGTTCAAGGCCAGGTTGGATGGGGCTGTAAGCAACCTGGTCTAGCGGAAGCTGTCCCTGCCTGTGGCAGAGGGGTTGGAGCTGGATGATCTTTAAGGTCCTTTCCAACCCAACCCATAGAATCTATGATTCTATGACAAGAGGTCTCAAGAAAAATCAAATTCACTTTTTTTTGAATTAGCAGGAGCACAAAAGAATATGAACTGATTTACATGAATTATTACTCTGGAAAGTTAAAGATTCATGAAGTTAAAAAGTCCCTTTTTAACAATACTGGGGCAAATTAAGAGCTGACAGTGCAGCAACATAAGGAGGACTTAGCTGTATTTAGGACAAAGCAGAGAGCAACTGTTTTGTTACTGTAAGAGGATCTTTTCTGAGACCGGACTAACCGCTAATTTAAAACACCTGACTGGTGGTTGCCTATTATTAAATACTTGTTCTCTTCTGTGCATGTAGGTAAAACTGTCCTTTTTTCAATTGAATATCGTCAGTTCTCTAGAAATTACCCATTAAGTCCACTGGTTAAAATACCATTTAATGGAAAGAAAAATCATTTTACTGTGAATTTGTCTAATTTATTTGTATTTCCATATGTTAATTTACAGACTATATGGAATAACTATATGGAATTAGTCAAAAAGCTTTTTCTGCTGCATTGCTTGGAGGGAAATGTAGAAACACAGGGGGAAGCACTGTGGCCCTGAGAACAGCAGGAGTAGAAACAGAGTTTACATAGCAGCCTACAAGGCCCTAAGAGTGTCTCCTTGTGAACACAGCATGGCTGGTATTAAGCAGGTTGAGAGGATGTCAGCTCGAAGAAGGAGTGAGCCTAGGGACAGTCACTTAAGTTAAATGCTGGAGAAGCCATTAGCAGCAAAGCTCTTGAGTTTGTGCTGCCATGAGTAAAGGAAAGATGAGAACTAATCTTTGAATAGATACCTTACAATCAGAATTTGATTTCCCATAGACCCTTTATGCTTTGTAGGCACTGCTCTCTAGGCTTAGCCATAAATATCCTCTATTTCCCTCTGTTCACCGCCGTTCTTCTTTTGACCTCCATCCCACCACAAAATGTCATTTTCAAAATAGTTAAATATCAAACTGGCTGAGGAGTATTTAGAAGAGAAAAACTACAGTTGTTGTAGTGGGCTGGAGGTTTTGTTTACTGTCCCTCCTGACCTACCCTACCCCCCATTCCCACCCCCCAAAAAACTAAAATATGTGTCACTTAATGTTTCTAAAATAAACACACATTTTAAAAGTATGTAAAAGAAGAAGAGGTTAACATATCTGGCTGAGATCATTCTGAAATACATTTTGTAATCAGTCAAACAGAACAAAAAGATAAAACTCTGTTCATCTGCATGCACCATTATAGAAAGAAATTGGATCCTTTTACTGCACTGTTATGGGTCAGTTTCCAACTTCAAACACACACCTTCACATTTCTTGAAAATATCCAAAACAACCACAAAGCCATATGTTTAGAGATTCACAGAAATACTCAACTGGAATTAAAATGTGATCCTTATTACCTCAACTATATCAAACTGTGTTCATTGTGGTTAAATGCCATATGGAAATAAATCTGAACAGGAGTAAGTCTGTATAAGAAGGGTATTTCCATATATTGGCATATGACAAATCTCACATTAAGGGTATACTTATAACATGTTTAGCCTGTGTCCTTATCTTCTGATTACAAAATAATGAATTTAAAGTAATTCTCTGATGTAGCAAGACTGAAATTTTAGTAACCATTCATGCAAGTTACTTGTATGAGGGTGAGGTTTACAAACTGCCTTCTCTTCTCTCCATTAACTTCTCTCTGATCTGTTAGCAACAGCTATATGTGCAAAGTATAACCAGCTTAAAACACTTTTAACATTGGCTTAAATATATTTATGATAAATATAATTTCCTCCAGCAAATAGTCTGAAGGCTATATAGCATTCTGAGTATGTGCAAAATGTCATATTCTCAGGAGAAAATAAATAGGAATACAAGAACTGCTAAGCTAGTCAGATGAAAAGGGTATATAACTCAAAAAGCTGTCTCAAGTAATGTCCAGTAATCGGTGTTCTGGGAAAAGAATATGAAAATTAGCCAACCAGAAAGTGGCCATTTCCTGGTACAGCATTTTAGGTTTCATCTAGCCACAATTGTATACACTTTTGTTTGTTCAATTACAAAACTAGACATATAAATTAAAAACAATAACAAGAAATTATTATTATTATTATTTAATGGAGCATGTTTTCTGAATATAGAAATAACTAATCAGAGAAGTTTTACATTTGGTCCCTTTCAATAGAGGTGGAAATTTTTATCTTTTGAAATTCTATTTCATTTTCAAATCATTCTGACACAAACAGACACACTGACAATGAAATGGAAGAGCATTATTCACTGTGCTCTGCTTTGTGTCATTCAACTGGGAAAATGTATGCAGCCTAGCTTCAACTTTGAGAAAATCTCAAATTGGAATAGAACAGGAAAATAGGGAGAAGTGATATTTCTAACGTAAATATAAAGTCTTCCCAAGCAAATGGAAACATTACAAGATTCCTGGTAATTTCTATTTTGATTCTTCCAATTTAAATATTTTAACTACAGTAACTTAATATCATGGCAGTGAACAAAAGAACATATATCTCAAATTGTCTGGTTGTATTTCTAGCCTATTATAGAAAAGGTGTTGATCACTTGCATAAAAAATATTATTCTCAAGAGACTGGTCTTACAAAATAATATTTTCTGATAGTATGTCTTCACTGCCCTTTATAACCTTTTGATCCAAGTGAGCCATAGGCAATCAGAAGTACCTATCTATAGAGATGAAGCATTCAGTCTATTCAAAAAAAAAAAAAAGTCATACAAATTTCAGATCAAATGGAAATACACCATGAGTTTAGGCAGCTAACTGAGTGAGATGGGAAACATATTCCTCAGCCCAGGACAGGAAGAAGAAATTTAACAATTATGGTGTTTTAAAAGCTTGAGTTCTTTTCGATGTGTCCAATAATTCTTAGAGCCAAAGTCTACTTTAGACATCTGGCTCATTTGCTTTTGTAGCTTGGAAATCATCTTTTCCATGTACTGTCATACATGGTATGCACTGCTGTTAAAATAAATAAATAAATAAAAATAAACAAATAGATCTCTGATGGAAGCATCAGAGTCTTTAAAATTATGTCAGTGCTTCATGAGAACGCCAGCTCTCGAGGGTCAAATCAGAAGATAAGAAAAGACATGTTGATTCAGAAAAAAAAAGTCCAGTATTAGAAACACCCCACACTGACATACCCCTCTGGTGTATTTAACCTAATGCATTGCAAGGTACACTAACAGATTTCACAATTTAAAAAAAAAAAAAAAAAAAAAAAAAAACCCCCGGGGGGGGGGTCAGGATTGCTGAAAGATTTTCACAATGCTCAGAAACTGTTCTTAAATGTATCAAGTGATATTAGCAGTTTTACACAGATTTCATAGTTATCAGACATCAGGGGAATAATTCTCAAGTTTACATGTAAAGTTCTATTGATATTGTCAGCATCTACTTACTAATTGATCTTTATTCAATTACAGCTCGTCTTTTAGTGAAGGCACTAAATTTCTACTTAGTAATTTCAGGTTCTGGCAGACTTACAAGCAGAGGATCCTTGTTCCAAAAAAAATTGTTTTCTTGTTCTTTCAGCAGTCAATAAATTCAGAAGGTTCAGATTTTGTACCAATTTTTAGTCAACTGTTAATTATCAAAGTACCATAAAGGACAAAAAGCACTGCTTAAATTTAATGAAATTATTTTTTTACTAAAAGCAAAAAGACATGATATTCATTATCATTAATGATATTCATTAATGTAGAAATAACATTCAAATTAATATTGATAACATTTTTTTAAGAAACAGATACCTGTTAAGTAGAGGGAATTCAGTTTTATTTATCTTCAGACTGACATGTTAAAGTGGATACAAAATTATTAATTAAATAACAGGATATATTCAGAAAGTGAGAAATATAATTAGAAAAGTAAGGGTCTAAGTATATAAATAGGATAGCATGGAGCATTTAAAGATACAGTTCTAGCTACATAATGCAGACTATTGAACTGAGGTAAATCTTCCTTAAACCAAAAAACTTTACTTTTCAGTCTAATCTAATCCTGAGGCAAAGTAATCTCTTCCTACAATAATTCTTCATTTGCACACTGCAGTCCTGAGGCATTTATCTCCAGATTTTTGCCTTGAAATTCCCTGTTTTGGGTTACTTCACTATTGTATTCCTACACTCAGTGTCAATATACAGAAATAATAAAATAAGAAATATTAATTAGGGTTAGAGACCTAATTGCAGCTGATAGAGTGTAAGATTGTATGTCAACAAGCTGTTAAGTGTAATCTCAATTATTCCATGGATCTAATGTTACATAATTCTTAGGACCATTCTAATACTTCAAATTTCACTTATTACATGGAATTAATGGCTCAGATAATTTCATGAAGAACAACTGGAGTGTTTTGTAGTATGTATCTGTCAGAGATCTGATTTCCTTATTTTATTATATTGAATTTTAGTAAAACATTACAGATCAAATCATAGTAAAAGCTTAGAGAGGACAGAAACTCACCTAGATTTTTGTGATTTTTTTTTTCCTTTTGAAATACCTTGTTTTCATATGTCATTGCAGTGTACCAAATACCTAGAAGACTGACTGAGCCCAGACTTTATCCTGCTATACAGACAGCTGAAAGCCATTTTTAAAATTGTGAAATAGAGTGATGAAGGACAATTAAATGATTATGTGTTTTTTGTTTGTTTGCTTGTTTGTTTTTGTGATGCCACACTGATCACCTCATAACATGACAGTTGGCTGTAGAAAGGGACATTATGTGTTCTACCAATGACAAAAAAAAACATATTAGTTACAGTATGCTATCTTTTTATGAGGACAATACTTTTCAGTGACACTGAATGACAATCTAATATCTAAAATTTTAAAGCATTTTTTACATTTTCAATTGCATGCATTTGTCAATTAAAATTTTGTTAATCATCAAGTTCCCAGTTAGCAAAATGATTTATTATCAGCTGAATCCCTAATCATTCTCTCTCTCTCTTTTTTTTTTTTTTTTTTTTTTTTTTTTTTTAATATATGTATATATGGCTTACTAGTGTCTACTCCTGGCACATAATTTATTCACCTCAGCCAAATTAAGTGTCTCTTTCCTCCCTTTGCTTATTTGCAGACAAGGACCCCAAGTGGTTCTGATTTCAAACATCCTTTTAACATATTTCATTTTCTTTGTTGTTGTTGTTGTTGTTGTTGTTTTATTTTGTTTTTATTTATTTTATTTGTTTGGTTTTCCATCTCAGAATTTGTTCAAATCTGTCTTACTTGATGGACATTGATTCTGTCTTTAAATTACTTTTTCCACAGTTACTTGTTCATGTCCATTAAAAAGCAGCATTTCAAATCACTGAAAAATCAAGAGCTGAATCAGCTCCTGAAATACTCAACTTTGGTAACAGAATCTTACAAACTCCTATATCTTGTTTGACATTCACAGGTTTTGACAGAAAGTGAATGCACCTCAAGTAAGATGTAGGCATTATTTCCCCAGACTGTGATATGACATCTATAATCTCTGTTCCCTACTGAAGAACTCTCACTTCTGTAAAATCCTGGAGATTAACAGTAGAGCAATCAGAAGACCTGTGTTGGCAATATCCAAAAAATCACCTTGTGGTCAGTCTCCATCCATCTTCCAGCACAGCAGACCACCTCACTCACTCAGCTGTTCTTTAGATTTACCAGCATTATCCGCCCTCCTCCTCAATTGCCATCTATTCTAGCCACAGCTATTTGATTGTCTTGTATGCGCTTCTGATCTAGAACAGGATGAATGTGTGTGTAGGCAGGGAAACTGGTGACTCTTACCTGTGAGAATGATTCATCCAGGAGCTAGTTTTATAGCCCAGATCTCATGGTTCTTACAACCAGAAGACTAATCTGCCAATTTTCACCTTCACAGAAATGTTTATGCATTTCATAGCCGCCTATGTGACAGATGCTGCAATTTCCCTGGCTCCATCTGTTTCTGCTACTGAGTTTGACGCCCACTAGTGATAGGTGTCAGGTTTCTCATCAGAGAAGTCTTCCTTACCACAGTAGTATGCAGAAATGGGATGAAGTCCCATTTAACTTCTGAAAACTTTTTTACTCTGATGCACAGAGCAATTATTCCAGACATGTAACTACCTTTCCTGAAGGCAAACTTCAAAATTCATTCCTTTCCTGCAGAACTGGCAAGTGGATATTTATGCATTTTTTCTGTCTGTAGCCTTGTAGCAACTGGAACTGCATATAATACTATGTCATGTCAAGGTATTCACTGTAGATCAGATTATCTGATGAATGTGACTTTTTTTTTTTTTTTTTTTTGTAAAATATATTATTCAAAGATGCATTAGATGAACAGATCTAATTTCAAGTATGTGTTCTACAAATTTTATTCTTACCCTTTTTTGAGAACCTCACAGTCTAATGACTCCATGAGTGAAAGATCAAAGTGAATCCATGGCCCACATCCTAAACATCACATTTGAAAGTGCAGGGTTATTTACCCAAGTTAGGCAAGCAAAGGATTCCAATAAAAAAGCAGTGGATAAAACACCAAATTTTTGACAGCTTCAAGATTTTTGCAGGCCTTCTGTATGCAGAATACTATATTATTTTATTAATCATTATTATTAATATAGAACTAGATCCAGCAAAGGGCTGAGGCACCAAATACAACCTAATTGCACTTCTCTTCATCAACTGAAGTAAACTGAGTTTAAATGGGCAAGGTGTTTCAACTAGTTCTGACTAAGAGGGAGACCATCATTGAGCCTAATTATTTGAGCCTAAAACGACAAAAATACAGAAAAAAGATTTATTTATTTATTTGCTTGTTTGTTTTTCTGAAGGAGATATACCTACAAGGCAAGTCTAATGAGCATGGAAATGGAAGTGGTTTACACTCTGAATCATCAAAGCATGTTTGAGTATATTTGCAGTTTGTTCAAGAACGTTTAATCATAAAAGCAAACTATAAGCAATCTAACAAGGAATTTATTGCCACATTCCTTCTAAGAATTATTTTTTTTTTCTTATGAAACAGGCTGTTTGAAAAGAGACAGGGAATAATACAAATGTTAATGAAAAGAGGGACATCTAGAGTGTTGTGTGTTGGGAAACTGCTAATAAGAGAGACATAAAAAAGTACCTCTGAATTGTTTTCTGTTTACAAGGAAGATAATCATGTAAGAAGATAGCTACAGTCAATTTTCTCTTACCTTGAGAACATCTTATGAATGTAAATATTTAATATTCTCTTTTCTCAGATTGGTTAAAATTAGATACTCTTTGTCAATGAGAATATCTTAAAGAGATTTTTTTTTTTACTGATGCTTCCCCCACATAAAAACTACATCACAAACATTTTAATATTTAAAAAATATTGAGGCAAGTATTATAAATTCTATAAAATTTAAAGAAGGTTAAATAGTTACAAACAAGTTCCAATATTCCAAATATTCAAAAAAGCTGCTTTTAGACTGAAGTAAAATGTGACTGTGCCTGTTATCATTAAATAAATGTACTCCCAATTATTGTTAAGAAATAAATGATATCAGACCAGAACAGACATCTGCACAAATCAGCTTCAAAAAATCTTTGATAGCAAAGAACATAAATCTATACTTTATTTTCTGGTGCTCTATCCACCTAGTTTAGAATAGTTTTATTTATACCATATTTACCTACTTTGATTATGATGTCAGTTAAAACTGTATTTAGAACAAAACATACCTTAGAAAAACAAAGAAAAACAACATATTTCACTTTACTCTTTTCCTCAGAGTTGAAAATTTTATTGATTTAACATGATTGTTCTTAACAAATCTGTGTTGTCTGTTTCTTAGTACTTTATAATCTTCTAAGTGCTTACTAATAGAACAATTTTAATTCAAAAGCCTGAAATTCAGTATATGTCTTTGTAGTGAGTTTACATGGCAAGGTTTTGGTAGCAGGGGGCCATAAGGGTGGCTTCTAGGAGAAGGATCTAGAAGCTGCCCCATGTTTGGTAAGGGCCCCACTGTTGACCAGAGCTGAGCCAGTAAGTGATGTTGTTTTGCACCTCTGTGAGAGCACATTTAAGACAGGAAAATAATAATAATAATAATAATAAAATGCTGCTCGCTGCTTTACACATCAGCTGGGAGAGTGAGAGGAGTGAGGAAGAGCCTTGCAGGAGCCAAGGTCAGTGAAGAAGGAGGTGGAGAGGTGCTCCAGGCGCCGGAGCAGAAGTCCCCTGCGGCCTGTGGTGAGGACCATGATGAAGCAGGCTGTCCCCCTGCAGCCCATGGAGTACAACGGTGGAGCAGGGTTTCACGCTGCAACCCATGGAGGAGAGACCACAGTGGAGCAGGTGGACCTGCATCGATGGAGACTGCGGCCTGTGGAAGACCCCTGCTGGAGCAGATTCTGGGCCAGACCTGCAGCCCGTGGAGAGGAGCCCACGGTGACCTGGCAGGTGACCTGGCAGGAACTGCTGCCCTTGGGGGTCAGTTGGAGCAGTTTGCTCCCGAGGGATGGACCCCGTGGTACAGACCTATATGTGGAGCAGTTCTTGAAGAGCTGCTACCTGTGGGAAGCCCACGCTGGATCAGTTCGGCAAGGACTGCATCCTGTGCACAGGGGACGAGAGTGACCAAGAAGGAGAGGTGTAGAAGAAGTGCTATAGATTGACCATACCCCCATTCCCCCGTTCCTCTGCGCTGCTCGTGTGGAGGAGGTGGAAGAGGGCGGATAGGGGGGAAAGTGCTTTTAGTTTCTTTCCTTTGTTTCTCACTTCTCTAGCTCATTAGTAAGAGGCAATGAATCTTACTATCTCCATATGCTGAGTCTGTTTTTCCCGTCACAATAATTACTGTCCTTATCTCAACGCTTGAGCCCTTTTCATCATATTTTCTCCATGTTGCTCTTTGAGGAGGGGGAGTGAGAGAGCAGCTGTGGTGGAGCTCGACCACCCACCTGAGTAAAACCACCACAATCTTTTGTCTTAATACATGAAGTTATGCTACATAACTTTTTTTTTTTGTTTCATTTCATTTTTCTTCATTTCCCAAAGATGACCATTAACTAGTTTGAAATTAGTTCAGCCAATTTCCTAAAGGCAAAGTCAATTTGAACCCTATCTTATCTAAGACTTTTTTTTTTCTCTATTATATATTTTTTTCTATTATAACTTGAATTTTCACCCTTATACAATTGGTGCAATTCGTTGTTCTTATGCTAAAGTTAAACATTGTAAGATTAAAAAAAAAAAAAAAAAAAGTACAAAAGACAATGACACTTCCTATGTTCTCAATGTTTTTTTTTTCTCAATCCTAATGTACTGACTCTAAACTTTCTTACCTTCCTTCAAATTTCTTTCAAATTGTAACTTCCAATTTCCAAATTAATATCCATTTTTCATATGAGTGAAAAAAATAAAATAAAATAAAATTTAATAAAATAAAATAAAATGATGAGTAGATAAACTCATGACACATCTCATCCTAAATTTGGTCTCCAATATAGGAAGGATAAATTGTCCTTTGGAAGTACTCATTGCTGTTGCTAGTCACAAACTGTGCTCATCACACCCACAACATGGTGCTGAACTTCAGCAAATGTGAGGGATACATATCCAATGTTTTATTTCTGTGTTAGCAGTGTAACTTTCATGAAATTATCTTAAAATTCCTTACAAATATTAGTTAACTTAGGTCACAATATCTCTGTGAAAGAATGAAATAAAGACTAAGGAACCCATCTGTTCTCTGTCATAAAACAATGCTACTCAGCATTTTAAGATAAGAAATATTTTGCACTTAACTCAATATATGGACAGAATGGAGAATTATGAGAGATACTCAGATAATGACTTGAAATAAAATTAGGAAGGCCTAAAATAAAATGTAATTATAATTCAACCTTCAACTACTCTATTCTGAAAAATGTAATCTGTCATTTCTAATGCAAAACCACTTTGGGGATTTTGTTTTTCTGCTGCTTTTTAAACTATGCAGTTTTAGCACTGTACAAGCACTTACTGTCTTAAACTATATATATATAAATCCAATGCCTGTAATTTCATAGTTATTCATTCCATATCACTAAGGCAGTTAGAAATTAACTGTTTTGGTGAACCTGTCTTCTTAGTTCATGCATATATGGGAGATATGTTTACTATACCACCGCCATAAATTTTTGCCACATCTGGATGATATTATGGAACTTTTATGCCTCAGACATCACATTTTGATTTTCAGAAACAAAGAGAAAAGCAAAAGATTATTTGTCTGAACATTATACATATAACTTAGTGATATATGTAACTTATATAATATAAATATATAACTATAATATAAATATATAACTATAAATATTTAAATATTAACTAGAGATATAATTATATTTAGAACTATATATATATAACCATTAAATATACATATATAAAGAACCATTTCTGAATACTTAGTGTTAAAGACACTTGTGACACACTATGCCCTAAATAGGTAAAATATAAAGTGTTGCATAATGCAAAACAATGCTTCCCAACTTAGGACAATGTATTTGCGGCTGAGCATTATGAGACTATATGAGAACCTAATTGTTGGTAGCTGTCTTATCTAAGTTTTTATTAAAATATGCCAGGGGAGCAGGTGGCAAGGGAGATTAAGCATCTGATATTGTTAAGAGCACAACTCTGGCTGTAGAATGTTTTAGAAAAGCAGCTTATTATGAATGGAAAGTCAGTATAAGCCAAATCCAGAGCAAAACCACTGCAATTTGTATTCTCTTCAGGAAGATGGTGAGATTAAGGAAAATCTTGATGTAATCTCTTCAATTTCACCCTCAGGTGAAATGGATAGAATGCTTCATATTGTCAACAAGGTGTTGGTGTCTTCCACAGTGTACAGTAGAGTTCTATCTTTTATTTTATTTTATTATTATTATTATTATCTGTACAAGGAGATCTTTTGGAATTTATCCTGGCTTCCCCCTTTGCCTGTGTACCGTGGTTTCCACTGCTGTCATTTCACTCATGCGGATATCAGAAAGTAGACATCCAACAGGCACTGACATTCCCTGTATGTATTCATTTGTGCATTAGCAAAAAACATTGGTGTGTGTCCTGAACTACCATAGCTAAGTGCACTAGAACTCATGAGTAAAAACTTTCCATCTCTGTAAAATAAGATGATTAAAAAATTATGTTTCTGATGAGTTCCACAAAGCTCAATTAATGTTTGTAAGGTAGTTTGAGATACTGTATGTTAAACAAAGATTAATATATATTTTTTCACTAATCGTTATTATCTCAATGATTTTTTGTTTTATATTTTATGTATGGTAATATTATTTTATAGTCCAGGCATAAAATATATATATAAAAAAAAGAGATCAAATATAATAAACTTTTAAAAATATAAAACCTTGTGGGTGTTCAGAACATCAAATGATGGTAGAATTTAGACCCTACAGCTTGAAGCAGATAAACATATTTACAGATTTTTAGAAGGAGTCTTCATATTGCAGAAAATATTTTTTTTAATAAAAGAAAGAAAGAAAGAAAGAAAATAGATATAAAACCCAAACAAATAGAGTTAACTGTTCTGCATGCTGCAATGGTGTATCTGAAATGGTATGTGTCTGTCCACCCACTGTTGTACAGGCACTCAAGATACTAGTCATGAAACTATTTTTACCAGCATGAGATTGGTCTTTTAACCACCCACATCTGTCTTTTAGGTTCTCACCTGTCAACGATGTAATTCACACCTTTGCTTATGGCCCTGACCTAAAGCCAAGAATAATATGAAACTTGCAACCTTTTTTTTTATTATTATTATTTTTTTTTAATTTAATTATTATTTCCTTATTTCTCCTTAGGATATATTGGCTTCTGTATTTTTCCAAGAATGTTTAAATGAAATTATTTATGAAACAACTTTCTTAAGAAAACCAATATTTCTGAGAAAAAGAAAAAGAGATTATATTTAAAATATTCCTCTGGAAGTAAAATGAGTAAGTTTTATATTGATTTGCAGATGGAAAGAAAACTGCTACTGCTATTATTACTATTATTATTATAGCTGTTTACAGCATGGTTCTTGCTTTACATGGATTCTACATAGGTACTCTTCAAGAATGAAAGTAGCTGTTCAGCTCCGAAGTGTCCATCTACCTTTCAGTGCATAGTAACTATCAGGATCCTTTATTTATGATTTTATTTATTTATTTATTTATATTTATTATTTTTTATTTATTATTATTTTTTATTATTATTTATTATGTTATTATTTATTTATTTATTTATTATTATATTTATTTATTTAAATGAATCCTGAATTCATTTGCGGTCCAACTGATCCATTTTCAGAGTCTTTAAGAAAGCTTTCATGCTCTATATGTTCAGATATCCTTTCCATAGCTGTTCACCTATTTTACAAGTAGCTTGAATCCATTAGCACAGGGATGGGAAATTTTAGCAACATTTACGCAAAGGTATCATTAATTCCCTCAATGTCTCAAGGGAAAAAGTTGTCTTGGAAGGAAGGCTACTTGATTACCATACCCAAAATGATCCCTTGACGTTTATCTTGGCCTTTCTCCAACACTGATATTGACATATTACAGTATCATAAAGAACACTGTGGTTATCCAGTCTGGCTTTAAATTACGAGTCTACCATTAATTGTTCTTTAAACTATGACAGTAGCTAGTTACCATAGTCTGAGAAATGTTACGGGTCAATCAGGCTAAATCAGTACATTAAATATGATTCTCAGACCATATATAAGGTGTCAAAAAAATAATTACATTGTGTACTGCAATATACAAGAAATCCTACACTTCACTAGAAAAGATTGGTAACTTCTGGACAACAGTTTTTTGTTTGATTGGTTGTTGTTGTTGTTGTTTAAAGTCTTATAGAATTCAGAGTTAGGTAACGTCTACCATAAAAACAAATTAGTTCACTAATCAGTTATTTCATTTATTCTATTACTATCACTGTTAAGAAGACTGTCTTGTTTCTAGTGTAACTGCATGTAGTTTAAACTTCCAGCCACAGGCAAAAAGCCCTACTGAGTTGTAATTACGTTAAATGTAGCTATCAATCAGCTGTGAGTATGTTCATATATCTCAAAGGAGTTAATTCAGGTGTTCCAGATGAACACGTACCATTATCATTTTTGCGAAGTATGTGGGTAGTTTGTGTAGGACTGTAACATTTATCTCATTCATTTCTCTTACTATAAAACATTTTTAGCAGACTCCAAATTCTTTCTAGTTACTATAAAGATACAGATTGTGACTCTTACAAAGTGTTTGAGAAAAGCACATTGTAGAAGAAGTTGCTCTCTGGATTCGTAGTCTGCACTGTAGGCTCATAGCCTTCACAGTGGGTGGAGGCTCTATTGCTCATTTAAATACATGCATAACAAGCATTAAATATCTTTTCCCTCCTATCCAATGTGTGCTAGTTCTAAGATAAATTCAAGCTTTTAGGACCACCTTTCACATTGCACAAGATGTCTCATTACTACCCTTAGCCTGCAGTCAAGTGACATTCATGAGAAGCAATTCTTTTACTACTTAGAGAGGAAACAACTTAGTTGCTATCTTGCAATTGTCAGACACATCGTAGCTTTAAGAGTGGACAGCAATATGTCACAATAAAAAAAAATATATATTTCTGATAATATCTATGCAACTATTGAGGAGCTACATGCACCAATAGCAGCACAAGCACTTTGTCAATCACTGCATACAGTCATCCACAAATCTTGATGGTTCCATGTCAAAAATGCTCCTTCAGAAAGGACGTGTAAAGATTTGCTGTCACCATAAAAACACTTTTGCATGAATTACAAGCTATATGCTTGCTTACCAGTCATTCACTGCTGTCAGGTGATTTGAAGAGCCTGTCCTTTAAGACTGACATATGAAATAGAAGTACAGAAGGGAATAGTCCTAGAGAGAGTGTACAAATAACATAAATGTCACATACTCTGTTCATCAGGGCTTGTGATGTGGTTCCCTACATGCTTATGGCAGAGATGATGTAGTGCATGTGAAATGCAATGTATCAGTTTCAGTTCCTCTTACGTCTGATATTTTGGGCTTTTAATAGTAAGATGCACATACAGGATTCCATCTGAAAAAAAAAAAAAAATAGAAAAAAAAAACACCTTTTTCAACTACACAGTAATCCATTTCTAACACTGATAATGACAAGAGACTGAAATTATATGTTACAACTACCTCAAAGGAGGTTATAGTGAGATGGGGATCAGTCTCATCTCCCAGTCAACAAGTGACAAAACAAGAGGAAAAGGCTTCAAGTTGCACTAGGAGAAGTTTAGGCTAGATATTAGAAAAATAATAATAATAATAATAAAAATTTCCACTGAAAGGGCTGTGAAGCATTGGAACAGACTGCACAGGGAGTTGTTTGGGTTACCATCACTGGAGTCATTTAAAAGATGTGTGGTGCTTAGGGACATTTGATAGACTTGGCAGGACTAGGTTCACAGTTGGACTTGATGATCTTAGAGTTCTTTTCCAACCTAAATCATGGAATCATAGAATCATTAAGGTTGGAAAAGACCTCCAAGATAATTTGTTCTGACCATCCCCCAACCGCCAATATTACCTTCTAAACCATCTCCCTAAGTACCACATCCAACTTTTCTTTCAACACTCCCAGGGACAGTGACTCCACCACAACCCTGGGCAACCTGTTTCAATCCCTAACCATGCTGTCTAAGAAATTTCTCATAATTTACAACCTGAACCTCCCCTGGTGCAACTTGAGGTCTTTCAGGTATTTGTAGAGAGCAATAGGGTCTCCACTGAGCCTCCTCGTCTCCAGACTAAACAACCCGATTTCCCTCAGCCATAACTCATAAGACTGGTGTTCCAGACCCTTCACCAAATTTATAGATTTACATGGGGTTGTTATGACCAAAGTTAAGAGCCTGGCATTTAACTGTGTTGAACCTTATCACGTTGGCCTCTGCCCATCAATCCAACCTGTCCAGGTCCCTCTACAGGGCCTTCCTACCCTCTGGCAGATCGACACTACCCCCAACTTGGTGTCATCTTCAGAATTCCTGAGGGTGCACTCAATTCCCTCATCCAAATCAAAAATAAAGAGATTAAAGAGGACCCCAACACCGACCCCTGAGAAACACCACTTGTGGTGGTTTTACTTGGGTGAGCAGCTGAGCTCCACCACAGCCACTCTCTCACTCCCCCTCCTCAAAGGGAAAGAGGAAGAAAATACAACACAAAGGGCTCAAGGGTTGAGATAAGGATGAGGAGATCACTCAACAACTATCATGACAGCAAAACAGGTGCAGAGTAGGGAGATAGTAAAATTTATTGCCTATTACTTACAAGCTAGAGAAGTGAGAAACAAAGGAAAGAAACCAAAAACACCTTCCTCCCCATCCACCCTCTTCTACCTCCTCCCCACAAGCGGTGCAGGGGAATGGGGGGAACGGGGGCTGCGGTCAGTCTATAGCACTTTGTCTCTGCCACTCCTTCTTGGACACTCTCTTCCCCTGCTCCAATGTGGAGTCCCTCCCACAGTATGCTGTCCTTCCCAAACAGATCCTGCATGGGCTTCCCACAGGCAGCAGCTCTTCAAGAACTGCTCCAAATATGGGTTCGTACCATGGGGGCCATCCATCAGAAGCACACTGCTCCAACCTGGATCCCCCACAGGGGGGATCACCTGATCGTGCATGGGCTCCTCTCCACAGACTGCAGCTCTGGCCCAGAATCTGCTCCAGCAGGGGTCCTCCACTGGACCCCTCCTTCAGTGCAGGTCTATCTGCTCCACCTTGGTCTCTTCCACAGACTGCAGTGTGGAAACCTGCTCCACCATGGTACTCCATGGGCTGCAAGGGACAGCCTGCTTCACCATGGCCCTCACCACAGGACGCAGGGGAACTTCTGCTCTAGCACCTGGAGCATCTCCTCCCCCTTTTTCTTCACTGACCATGGTGTCTGCAGGGCTATTTCTCACTCCTCTCTCTCTCCCAGCTGCTGTTGAGCAGCAGGTATTTTGCTTTGTTTTTCCCAATCTTAAATATGCTCTCACAGAGGTGTAAACAACATTGCTTATTGACTCAGCTCTGGCCAGTGGTTGGGCCCCTATCTAACATGGGGCAGCATCTGGATTCTTCTCAATGAAGCCACCCAAATGCCCCACCTGCTACCAAAACCTTGCCATGTAAACCCACTACACCACTCATGACTGATAGCCATCCAAATTTAACTCCATTCAACACTACTCTCTGGGCCTGGCCATCCAGCCATTTTTTAATGCAGCAAAGAGTGTACCTATCCAAGCCATGGACTGCCAGCTTCTCCAGGAGAATAGTGTGGGAGACCGTGTCAAAGGCCTTGCTTAAGTCTAGGTAGACTGCATCAACAGCCTTTCTCTCATCCACCCAGGCAAGTTACATGGACATAGAAGGAGATGCTATTGGTCAGGCGGGACTTGCCTTTCATGAACCCATGCTGGCTGGGTCTGATCCCCTGGTGGTCTTGCACATGTTGTGTGATTGCTCTCAAGATGATCTGTTCCAGAACCTTCCCTGGCACCAAGGTCAGGCTGACAGACCTGTTGTTCCCTGGGTCCTCCTTATGAACCTTCTTGTAGATGGTTATCACATTAGCAAGACTCCAGTCATCTGGGACCTGTCCAGTTGACCATGACTGCTGATAGATGATGGAAAGGGGCTCAGTAATCATGTCCATCAGTTCTCTCAGCACCCTCTATGTTTTTATTTTTTCAAAATCCATACCTCACCTAGCACATGATATTATTCGTGTCTAAGAACAACACAAGTAAACTGCATTTAAAACCTCACAAAAAATACATCCAGGCTGTATTTTAAACATGCCCACTTACTGCATAAATGGAAGCCCTAATAATATACAATTATCTAGATATATATAATTACTTATTTTGATCCCCTACAAGCCTATTAATTACCTCTCAGCTTTCAAATGTTTTGCAGCTTCCCACAACACCTTGCAGTTTATCTATAGTACATTGCAGCATGAATGAATGTCTCCTTTGGCACCTTCCTCATCTTCACTCTGCAGCTCCCAGCCTGCTGCTACTAAAAGTTCTGCTCAAGTTCTGCTCAAAAATGCTTCATGGTCTGCCTTCACCACGGACACAGCCTAGGTCTCAGTTCATTGAACTTTGTCTCCAATATCATCTACTCTTACCTAGTCAGTAAGGATCCTCCTAAGGTCAAAGACACATATAATTTATTTGATAAAGACAATGATATTAAGTCAGCCTGGATCACCTACTGCCAATGCCACTTGAAACAATAGAGACTGAATGAGAAGGCTAAGACTACAAGTATATCAGTTAAAAAAATAATAATAATAAAAATAAAATAAATAAAAATAAAAATAAATAAAAAAGAATGTGGACTGCTTTCTGGCCTGATCCCAACTGGTATGTCACAGTTTGAGTCCCCCAGTCAATTACATACAATCTTGTGCCTGCTGAACAAGGGTGGAACAGGGTGGTTACACCCAAACTGCAACTGGAATGGTACCTGGCTTAGGCTGTTTCCCACACAGTGTTTGGATATTGTATGGAAAGCAATAGTTAGGTTGAGAAAAAGGAGGTGTCACGATATGTGCTTACAGCTGGACACTGTGGATGACTGCATGCCAGAGGTAAGACCCACATTCTGGTCTTCTGTGGTTTACCAGTATAGGGGTAATTAAAGTACATAGAAGTATCTAACCTTTGCAGAACTAAAAGGGAGACGAATACGTATTTTTGTCATTGAATATATTCTGTCTTCTTTGTCTCAGAGTATTAAGAGTTACTGTAAGAGAAATATTTTTTAATGAACAAAATAAATAAATTTGAAACCTCATTACTCACCATACTAAATATATCCCTTACAAAGCATTTATCCAAAAGTTATATATCTGGATGTTGTTTACACCAGAAGAGCCTTTTTGAGGGTAATCTTGCCAGTTACCAAGATAGGCACTGGTGGTATGGTAACTCTTTAATATAGACGTAGCTTTACTGACAAATAACACTAAACATAATGTCCTATATGCATTACAAAATTTTAAAAGTTACTCTCATAGATGACTAAATAAGCTATTTGATTCTGCCTAAGGATTCTTACTAGAAAAATAAGTGCTAAGATAGATTTGTATGCAATGGGCAATTGACATACACCAAAGGTTATCATTATTTACATATTGTAATAATAATTTTTTTAAAAAGATTATTTTTTCTCACACACACCTACTGTTTGATTTTTTTTCCTTCCTCTTGAAATACTTATAGATCCATTTTCTGAACAACTATTATGAAAATGATATTGTCTGATTAACAGCTGTGTAGCTTCCCAATAACCTAAGAGTTCCTTCTGTAATCACAGAAATAGTCTTTCTGAGTGCAATAGGGCTATTTGCATGAATAGACTTTCAGTCTAAGTCCCTAAATTTGTATTTATAGTATCTTAAAGTATAATAAAATTAAATTACAAATGAGTCACTGATTAAGTGTCCTTTCAAGTGCTATAAAATTTTACATTGAACTGGATCTCCCTACAGTTGCTGAGATAAATAAGTGTTCAGAAAGATAACACTAGAGGGTTTGGTAGGCATGTAGATTGTAGGATATGCTTTATTGCAGTTTTTGATAGAAAATGTCTTTCAGGGTTACATACCATCTGAAAATATATCTGGGGACATTAACCTCAGTCTAGCCTTCAGGCATTGCAACTATGGCTTTGGAAATGGAGTCTGGAAGGATTTGAGGGGATGAATTTTCTGGCACAAAATAGGGGACAGTTGGCCAAGCCACCAGCCCCACAGAAGCAACATGTTCTTGTCAGGACACCTTATTACAGCTAATTACAAAGAAATCTGGTAAGAAAGGAAAACTCAAAGGAGATTTGGAAGCTGTTGTGAAAATGTCCCAACAGAAAAACATGGGGTAGGCAGTGAGGACCTTGATGCTGCTGCTGGAAGTGCTGCTGTCAGTAACACCTTTGGTTAAAGCACAGATACTCTTTAGTTTCATCTTTCTGTCCTACCATCTTTCTCCCTCCAAATTTATCTGTATTTCCTGCTCTGAAAATAGTCTCCCATCCTGTTTACATGTGGGACACGGCATGTCTCTCATTTCATTTATTCCACTCCAAAATACCTTTCTTTCCCTTCTCCCCTAATAGTAGGTATGAAGAGATTGTTTTTCCCCACCTCCCAACCCCCCTTATCACCAAATTTTTTTTCTCTGGCCCCCAGCTGAAGCAGGCTCTAGGGAGAAAATATGTTTGAAGAAATGGTGTGTTTCATTCTCCTTACCCCCTGCCTTCTCCTGCTGGCTGATCATCTGTCCCGCACCCCTTAAACAGTTCCCAGCTGAGAAAACACATACCAGTTGTTTATTTTATTTTATTTTATTTTATTTTATTTTATTTTATTTTATTTTATTTTATTTTATTTTATTATT
>CM021733.1:78288516-78323661 GCA_011075105.1 Heteronetta atricapilla
TGTTTATTTTATTTTATTTTATTTTATTTTATTTTATTTTATTTTATTTTATTTTATTTTATTTTATTTTATTATTTTATTTTATTATTTTATTTTATTTTATTTTATTTATTTTATTTTATTTTATTTTATTTTATTTTATTTTATTTTATTTTAATATATTTAACCCAAAGCTGTAGATCACTTATTTTTGTAACATTAAACTGTGGATTTGATTGGAACTAGCGTTCAAAACACAACATGTTATATACAAACAAATGGGAAAAATGCAATTTGCTTTTGATCTCAGTTTATCCATAAGAACATTTTTTAAATTATTTTCTAATGAATTATGAAAATAATTAATTAGAAAAGTGATTAATATTAATCTCATATTGGGTGGGGAAGAATGTTTCAAATGCCTAATGATAAGAAAAAATCTGCACAATACAGAAAAAATATGCAATTCATGCACAGAAAATATGCATGGATCAAGCTGATCCCATTTTGTTTATTGTTTTACAGCTATAAGAATATAATTAAAGCTAAGTTGAAATCTTTAACTGGGATTTCTGGTTGGAATGAGGGGCACAAGGCACACACAAAGTTATGAAGCTCTTCCATAAGAATGTGACTCAAGGCCTGTCATTGTCATTTCAGAGCCTGACAGCAGTTTTTGTGGTGTTTAGATCATGCTGCAAGAGTAGAAATATTATATTTTCTTGGTTCACTTCAGGTTGTTGTAGCAGATCACTCCTTTGATTATACTAATGCTGCTAGACATGCATATATATATAAACACCATATCTCAGAAAGGACTGTGCAAGTAAACATTACTTGCTGAAAAAGTTTCACTGCCTTCAAAAATTACTTCTGTTATAGCAGAGCCCTGAGGTGTGAAGGGACTGTTCCCTAAGGCTAGCAGGAGTTAGCACTTTGTTGTTTTTTAGCAGGAAAATGTAGGCAGGGAATATTCAAAAATGATTTTTTCTGTGGCTGATAAGTGCTTTGCACTCCCCAAATTCAAGCAACATTAGAGTGAAAGCCGCTCAACACCTCACCTTAAGCTTTACCTTCAAACTTACTTCACTCCATCTTGGTATTGACATGAACACAAGTAGATTAAACTTGTCTGGCTGAAGCAGCTGTTTCCTGCTATTATTCAACTCGCCTCTTGCTAAGGTGGCAAGTCTCTTGGCTGGGAAGGTTGGTCATGCTATTTCTTGACCAGAACAGCCACCAATATAGTAAGGCAAATGGCCATCTGTAAAATGATGCCACTCAGGAGTCACCTCGTGCAGACACAGCTGTCCTAACCATGAGGACAGCATCCTCAGATAAAAGGGTAAGGCAGAGTGCTCCAAACCACTTCAGCCACCTAAGTTTAATCATCCTGTATTTATGAGCCAACATCCTTGATCACCCTGAATATCTTTTAGACTTGTTGCTCTTATAACTTCTTTTATGCACTGAGCCATTGTCTGTACCCTGCTCTGAAACCCCTTGCACATGTAATTTCTCTGTGTTTCCAGTTTCAGGCTTAGCAGACCACAAAATTTACTCTACGTTAGTTTGCACCTCATGCTAGACAGCAACTTGGCCATAGAAAGGAACAGTCAGTGTTTTATTCACCATTAAACACAGACACCTCTTAAACTGTTCACAGTGCATTTTTATTATTAAAAAAAAAAAAAAAAAAAAAAGACTATTGGCATAGAGCCATTTTACATAAATATTTCTTGGTCAAGATCTAATAATGTAAAACATCCTGAATAACACTAAAAGAATCACATAACAAGATTTGTACATCAGATCACATAAAACAGAGAAATTTGAGGTTGATTAGTTGGAAATTATTGTATTATATGAACTGAATGTTGCTGAAATCTATACAAATTCTAACATGAATATATAAGCAAAAGTTCTGATATCGATTCCAGATTAGTCTGGTTTCTTGGTGTAGAGAGGCTTATGCTACCATATTGTCTGTCCTACAAATAACTTTTAAAGTCACTTACAGATTTCATCCAACCTTATAAATAACATATTTTTTCCAAGTTTGTATGAAATTGGAATCTGGATAAAGAAAAGAACTCCAAATTACTATCTCTCTTGAGGGAAAAGCAAAAGCAAAAACTATTTATCCCTTTTCCTCCCTTGAGAGGAATCAGACATTAGGCCATTCGGTATCCGTACATTTGCAAGCATCATCACAAACATAACATCAAACAAGTAGTAAAAACTACCTAACTGAAGGGAAGAAAGAGGCAAATATTGTTTGTGACAAGAAGAAAGGAAAAATTCACAGGATGAAATTCACAGGAAAAAAGGCTTTGCTGCTTCCACTATCTGTTGAATAACTTTTCCCTTCAAAATCCAAACCTTTTGTTGCTGTTGTTGTTAAAGCCCATCAGCACCTCTCCCTTTTTTAATAAGGAAGAGAAGTTTACATTTACATGCTAGCAAACAGCCACTGTGAAATAAAATGTACATTAGAATCTTTTCTTCTTTCCTTCCTTCCTTCCTTCCTTCCTTCCTTCCTTCCTTCCTTCCTTCCTTCCTTCCTTCCTTTTTTCATTTCCTTTCTTTTGCTTTCTTTCTTTCTACCCCTGAATCTTGCTACAAGTTGAGGGAAGATTTTAACATATGAAACAGCACAGTATTAGCATTGCAAACCAGAATGTGGTTCAGAATGTAGTTCGTGGATATACTGAAACAGGATTTGAAGTTTGTTGAATTTATCATGATTTGTTTGATTAAAATGGAAGGTTAACCAACTTCAAATGCAGAATATTTTTCTTGTGAAAATTAAGAACAGAGAAGCTTTTTTAGTGTTTCAACAACAAAACAAGTTTGGGACAGTTCCACAAATCACTCTCTGCAGTGATAATAGCAATCCCCTCCTCTTCACTGGCATAGGTACCTAATTACTTTCTATATTTTATCCAGATAATATTGGGCATTTATTAGTTTTCATATGTCTCTAGGAATAGCTGATCTCCTTGATCTCCAGTGCCAGTAAAAGACCTCAACAAAGAAGGCAGTGAAATTGACTGAAAAGTGGGAATTGAGTTATCAGTCACGAAATGGCCTGATTTTCCACAATTACTATGATTCAAGGCAAAACTAATACTGGAAGCTGTACTGGAGAAGAGAACCAAGCATGTCCTAGATGTACATAGACACAGACAGTTAGAGAAGCTAAGTGAAGTAATTAACAGAATAGTAGCATATGAATTTAAACACATCAGTGTGCCACAAAACCATTCTGTGCAAACCTTTAGACTGTATCTACAGTATTAAATTCAGTCATGCCTGGGATTGTTTCCAGATGCTCGAACACAATTGTCTGTATGAGTAAATGCTTAAATGTTCCTTGGCACTATTTTGATTCATGCCAACTACCCCAGTCCAGACCATTCCCAGAGATGGTTCATGAGCTTGTACAGGCTAGCTCCTTTCCAATAAACAGTTTACATGAAACACCCTGTTCTGGCGGTAAGAATGTTCTTTAGCAGAGATGTGGGCAGCATAATGCCAGTTGGCCTCTGTGCCTAAAAATGTTCTCATGCACACTTAATTCACTGATATAGATACAGCATTAGTGTGCACTACAAATAATGTTGTGTGTATTAGTAGTTACACCACCTTGACGAGTGAGTAGTTGGTGCCAGATAGAAATCATTGTGCATATTGTTAGTGGGAATCAGTAAAAGGCAGATGCTATTATTATGCCTGATTCTTGCTCTCTGACTTTTCTGTGCATACAGGTCATAAATTGTGATGTCAGTGTACACAATTTAAAGCATACATTCCAATGCAATTTCTTGTATTTCAAGAGAAAAGTAGTAATCAAGGATTTCTCACAGTAGTTTGTTAATGAAAACTCAAATATTCATTTAAAAATGATCTTTTCACTAGTAATCAGTAAACACAAAAAAATAAAGCTCATCCAATAAATTAGTCGGTACAAATTATTCTCTGGTTATTAATGATTCAACATCAGGTTGGCAGATGATATTAAGCTGGGTCTCCCAGGAATTTATTCTGGCGTCAGTATCATTCAATATTTTCATTAATGACTTGGAGGCTAAAGTTGGGAATATGTTAATTGCATTTGTAGATAAATACAGTGCTGAAAGTAATCAAACTATCCTGATGATACAACACGGATGTAAATTGCAGAGCCTGTGTCTGCCTCATGAGTATAAGGTATGGCAGAAGGCTAATAACCATGACCAGGGATTCTGGGTATGATTGTCCTATCAATAATAATAATAATAATAATAAATCTGTAATGATGATAAATGGGATATAATTTCTGAAAATGAATACAGAATCCGATAAGATTACATGAAGTATTCCTGATAGAAATAAAAAGTAAATGTGTACATATAGAATATTAGAAGCAGTAACTTCACTGTTAAAGAGAAGGTTCTAGGTATTTTAGCAGATGATGAATTAAATGAGTCAAAAACATGATATATTTCAAATGCAGTAAATGCTATCTGGGTTGTATTATTAGGAGTGTCATGTTAAACACTCTAGGCAATTTTGTTGTATTGCTTAGCAGTACATCAGTGCACTTTGGAGTACTATTTTCAGTTCCAGTTACTTCTCAAAAAAGTTCAGGAAAAAAAATAAAAAAAATAAAAATAAAAAGGGAGGTTGGGGTGAGGTGGGAAGATTAGAGCAGTTTTCTCAAGCAACAATTTAATCAAGTTTGGAAGAAAGTCTCAAATGAAGGAGTTTGAAAATCAGTAAAATATGCAGATTTACTAAATGTTAAGTTAAAGAAAATTGATTCTGTAAATACTACATGGCTCAACTACTTTTGCATATTAACCAGAATTAAACATAACATTATAGGATAAATTTAAGGATTAAGACAGAAATCTGCCCAGAAATGTTTTGTAAATATTTGACTTTCAAATTCACAATAAAAACAACCACCAGTAGAGTAAATGAAAACACAAATCAGTGTCAGAAAATAGGCACATTATGTGCAGTTAACGGGAAAATCATTCCTTTACTATAGGACTTGGGAACCTGGCCGCTATTAGCCAGATATGTGTGTCCGTGGAAGAAGCCACAGACATTCCCAGCAGAAGGACTAGAATTGGTATTACCCAATAATCTCATCACTATTGGAAGTGTCCCCTGAGGAAGTGCATTAACAGGTACAAGATTAATGAAAAAGGATTCAAATAATGTGTTTGTATATTATCTTTCTACAGGGTTATGTGGCCCACTGCAATTAACAATCTTTTTACCTTGCTATATAGAACAAAGAGCTCTGGAAAAAATAATCAAACAGTGTGTTGCAATGTAAAACAATGTAAGTAAACTCACCATATTTTCTCTTGCATCTGCTTTAAACATTATTTCACTAAGACTGAAATTTATCTCAGATCTTTTTTTAGTTGTCTACCAATTAGTTAATTAGTTATCTATTCTTAGTTGTTTGGATCCCACTCTAGTCAACAAACCAAAAAACACTCTCAGAGGACCTTCTCTTTCTCATTTTCCCCTCTCTTTTTTTTTTTTTTTTTTTTTTTTTTTTTTTTCCTCTCTTTCATTTCTTCCTTCTTTATTACTTTTATCTGTCTTTCTGTGTTCTGATCTGGGAGAGGTTTCTGCTAACCGCGTGTTGAATTGACTCCAGAGGGATCTGATGAACATCGTAGCTGGGTACAGTTGCTGAGTGAGAAGTGAAGAAAAATGTCTACATTGGAGCCTTTCACCTGTCAGTGGTTTGAAGCTGTCAGGAATCTATTGATAGCTACCTGACAGAAACTAATTATATACCATTGTCTTAAGAAACCACAGACTGATAAGTTCCTGATTTTCTTTAAACGTTTCTCGAATACATGACCAATGATACTCTGTCTTCTTTTACCAGAAGAGCCCATTCACTGTTTGTATGTTTGTTTGTTGTTGTTTTTCCTAATAGCATTCTCTCTAGACTGGAAACTAGCTATCATAGACAGCTCACTAAGCGGCACATGGGGAAGTCAGAATAGATGTTTTCCTTTAATGTTAAAAACTTTTACTTACATTTCCCAACACAATAAGCTGTAATAAAGTAATGATTCTGTGAGGAAGAAAAGGACAGCTTCTCTGAAGAACAAGTTATACTTTTGCATTTATTATCAAATGAGTAATATTTTCTTTATATTCATTACACAAAAAAAAAAAAAAGTGGAAAAGTCTGATTTACTAAGTGAATAAATATGTATTTGAAAAATCCTTATGATCTCTTAGAATTTTTATTATTCTAATTTATTGCAATCAGAAATGTAATTCATTGCTTACAGTATTTAGAGGTCAGAATATTGGAGAAGAAAGGAAAAACAAGTTGACAGAAACATTGATGTATTCAGAATACAAGGGTAACCTTGCATGTCACAAATTTACAGAAATGATTACTTGGTTATACTGTATCATTTGATATCTTGTTTGCCATAAACTAAAGAAATAATAAAATAAAAAAATAAAATTCTATGAAAATTATGTGATGAATTGATGTAGTAATTTAGTTCTTCAGTGCTATGTGACCACTTATTTGGAGAAAAATGTTAAAATTCACAAGGGAAAAGAAGTCCTTATATTTTCCTTTTTATTGTTTTTGGGGTGTGTTTTTTTTTTTAAGTTAGAAACTGAAGATTAATCAGAAATATAAGTATGCTTAATAGCTGATAAATTCAGATGCTTAACAATTTTCATAAGCAATCTGAATAGAGAGAATTACTCACATGGTTTAGGAACAAAACTTACACATTTTCTCTTACAAGTTTAAGAGAGAAACCAAGTCCTTGACTGATTATATGTTGAGATTTCTTAACCAGCATCTACTGGAAGCAACTGATTCTGAAAGCTAACCTTATTGTATGTATCCCATATGCTACAAAAATAAATTATTGGATATATCACAGAAAGATCCAATTTATCAAGCTGTAGATGCATTATTACATTTAATCACAGTACTCATACACAAATGTTTGCAAGATCAACACTCAATTAAGTATTTTAAACTACAAGAACAAAAGCCACATGATTTTCAGATACTAATTACTTTTCCATTTACAACTGTGGAAGTCATATGCAATATTTTCTCAATTAATGTGGATAGGTCATTACACTGGAAAAAGTATTTGAAATATCTTTCTCTTGTTAAAAGAAATATGAAGGAATTCAACCTTTGGAATTTCACTAAGCTTAATATATAAGTGACATGGGTAAATCACTCCTGACATTTTACAGATGAAAGGATTTGCCAGGATGTGAATTGCAACTATAAATTTTCTATGTAAGAATACGATACTAGACAGTGTTAGGTTCAGTTTTCCAAGCCATGATTTGTTGACAGTAATGGCCCTGATAATTAGCAGCAAGTTTTTATAATATTTAAGCAGCAAACTTCAAGGGTCACTGCTTTTAAATCAAACCCAGGGTTATTTGGTTTACCTTGTGTTGTGAAATCAGAAGGCCAACACCTCATAAATCCTCTCATATTCTTAACTGGTCTTGACAGGACTCTGTTGCTGCATTACATGACTTCTGATTTATTTTGTATAGGAAATGCAGTACTTACTCTGGAAGTATTGCAGTACTGGAAATTCTCAGAGGGTGGCTTTATTGTATTAATGGAGCAATACAAATAGAGTTTAAATTGTCTATTGCCCCATAACTTGGAAAAGAGGAGCCTGAAAGTGTACTAAATGTTATACATATATATATTTATACTAATCCAGAAAAAAAAAAAAAAAAAAAAAAAAAGCTTATTTTATTTTATGATTACAGTCTGACATCTAGATCCTCCTTTATTAAAGCTACCCTTACAGCAGATCAGAACCAAGTCAGGCAATAAAAACTTTTCATTAATGTTCGCTATTCCAGGAACTGCTTCTCTCCTACACAGCCTTCTCACAGGGGCTCATCCATGTTAACATCAGAGACAAAGACACTTCTGAAGAGAAATTTAACCTCTCTCTGATAAATATCTATTCCAAAATAAAATAAATCTCCATCTTCTCAAAACAAACAAACAAACAAACAAACAAAAAAGACCAATTGACCCATTTGTGGACCTTCCATGCCCTGGAACCTCCTCATCACTTTCCTGCTGGCCCTACCTGTTCCTTGTACCAAGAAAAAGATGCTGCATAAGGAAAGAAGGACAATTGGAGATTCTAATTCTGTCACCTTGTCCTGTCACATCTTCACAAATCATATTCACAGGCAATATTCATCCACTTCTTTGATGACTCTTTCAAAAAGTATTGAGTGTTGTCAGAGGACTCCTTTTGGTGTCTTCTGGTGTTTCTCCATCCTTATGTTTATGTCCTTTTTTGTCACACTCTGTACTTTTCTCATTTTTCTCACTTATTCTACCAGCTCCAGAGGTTTTCTTTTTCTTATGTTTGGGAACAGAAAACAGAATGTGGGCTTTGGGGAAGACCTTTTTTGGTTAGTCATGAGCTTATTCATAAAAAGAGCCAATAGGAGACTTGATTCTTCAACTGCTAATTTATGCTAAGGGAAGAAGAGATGTATGAACTTTCTTCTGGTGGTCTTTCTTCTTTCCTCTCTTCTCCCTAAATTGTTTCTTCTACCAACTGCATTCCGGCAGTCATCAAGTTTTGGGATTTTCAGACTTGACATCTGTGTTAGCATGTTTAAAACTCTCAGCTGACCTCTTCTTCATTAATTTGTCTCAGTCCCTTTTTGATCAACCTTACACTTTCAGTTTTATAACTGTATATAACAAAAAGTTATGCAATGTAGCAATATGTTGTGGGGAAAATAAACAATCTTACTTCTCTTTGTTATCTGAAAATGAACTGTCCCTAACTGTTACATTGTAAGACTTTGAGAATAATAGTTTCTTATTTAATTCTGCTATATCATGCTTGATTTCAAGGCCTCCTTTAAATATATTTCTTTATATAACATACTCAGTTCTTGTAATTTGTCTTTTAAATGAGAAGTTTAAAACTATTTAATTTATTGCATATAGTAGTGACAGCTCAGGTTTACCCCCCTCCCCCCCCAGGTGTATAAATTAACATGATATTCATTTTGGAGTTTCATTATTTATTTGTTGCAACACATGAAGTGTCCTGTTTATTTTATTACCATATATGAATAATTATATCTTTCTCATTCTAGCCTTTTCCCAAATCATCTCAATCACTATTAGTTGCTTGATTAATGTGAAGAGAGATGACCTTTCATATAATCACAGTCTCCTGGTAGTGGTGGGCTAACTCTCCCCAACTCTCTCATATAATTATGGCAAAATTATAAACAAAATAATTACAAACATTATAAACAAAATAATTCAGTGTCAGTGACCTATTCTAATTTACCTTTCAAGATATTCTTACCAAAAATCTTCTTTAGCTTCTTTTTGGTATTTGTCTTCTTCCTTTCACTTCTTTAGATTCTTACTCCATACCTGATTTGTCTCAGTTTACTCATGACCATATTTTGCCACATTTGCTCATAGTGAGTCCTCATATTGGGTAAAATGTTACTTCTCAGTCCTACTAATATAATTCATTAGAGCATTCATGTCAGCATTCAAAAAGGGATTTGGTCCCCTTGTGTTGTAAGTTCTTGGACTCAAAGAAAATATTCTGTTTTTCTTATTTTATCAGCTTTCAGAACTGTAATAAATAATATATAGTGTATTTAAAACAAAAACAAACAAACAAACAAAAATAATACTGAATGATGCTATCAGTACAAATAAAGACTACTAGTATCATTAGTTTGTATTGTAATGGTGTAAGGAAAGAAACTTAAAATGAAACCATGATTTCTTTCTCTCACAAGTCAAAAATTCATGAAGCAATACTGCATCCCCTGAAAGAGTTTAGGAATGGCTGCATTCCTTGGGGGCATTGCAACTTCATACCACTTTCTTCCTCTGAGCTGTGCCTAAATGGAATAATTGAACCTATAATTTGCAGTTACACTAGCGGGAATACAATTATAAAGATTCTCACTCCTAAAATACGTCTTTTTTTCATTTGATTTAGGCACTTAGGAGTCTAATTCCTATCGACTTTCAAATGTGATTTGGACTCTTGTGCCAGATTTGTAAAGGTATTTAGGTTTCTAATTCCTGTAATCAATGGAAGATAGTAGCCTTTAAAAATCTGGCCCCGAGGTGCATAATTTCTATTGACTTTCCTAAGTGTTTAAGCCACTTTCAAACTTCTGAGTCACGCAGGTGTTTTTGAAAAGTCACTAAATAGTGTCTATCAGAACCTCCCCCCCCAGTCACTGAGTTAGTAGTAACTGCAGCTACAGTGTGAATACTCTTAGCCTTTTATGGAGGGAGCTGAAACTGCCTGCAGTTAAAGAGATGGCACCGAACTAAGTGATTCATTGATTGGATTCAATTACTATATAAGGCACAACTCCCAAACTTATCTTGCTTGCATACCATGGTTGCCACTATTGCTGCTAGTGGCATTCATGTAAGCAGCAGCTTTTACCCTTGTCTACACAGGAAACAGAACTGTACTTTTAAAGTACCAGTTACATAGCCCTTTGCTCTAGTGAATTTAGGCCTTTGATAGCAGTTTTTTCTATGCAAAATGTTAATTATTAGTTTGCCTGAAAGCTCAGTAAAAAATGTTAATAATAAAATAAAAAAGCTAAATCTTTCTGGAACATTATAGAGATCCAGGTGAAAAATAAATAAATAAAGGACATTTGCTAATCAAATTGATTACATCTTGCAGCTAACAGAAGTACAAAGCACAGGCCCTATGTGTGTGTCCATGTGTGTGAAAGTGTAGGCAGAACACTTGTTTTCCACAAACTGTGGACCATATGCTAGTTTCAGTGCATGCACTTCTATTGATGTCAAATGGATTTTCTGATTCATATCTGAAGATATCTGTGGTTCTTTATATGCAAATGAGAATTGATTCTGTCCATCTTTTATATAAATTATGCCCAGATTGAGTTGGTATGCTTTGAAGCCATATGTGTCTTCAGGCATTGATTTACAGGCATATATTCCACAGCAATATGTTGGTAAGGTTCTGCACAGAGAGGTAGTGCGGATGAAAGTTAGGCTATCAGTCTTAATAGACTTAAACTGGGCCTACACTAAATATTTTATAATAACTGTGACTCTGAAAACTGAACAAAAAAAAAAAAATGTTTCAGACACATATTTCCTTTTCTCTAATGAACAAGAACAAACAAACAAACAACAAAATTGCATGCACCAGAAAACAGCTGTGATTTTTATAATGAAATTTTGCAGGCAATTAGCCTGGAATGTAAAATAATCAGCTTAAGTAATTTAAATTGGAAAAAAAATGTAGTGGTTTTAAAGCAACTATTGCACATCTTCAGAAACCACTTGCCATTGGGATGTTTACTTGGCATTGAGTACTGCAGATTCATAATATGCAATTTGTACTATTTTTGCAATACAGTCTGTCCATGTTCAAAGGGGTCATTACATTAATGCTGCAAAGCATCAAAAAGTAGTGATTGTTTTCCATATACATATAACATAAACAATACTGATGGAATCAGTAAGCTTGCTCTGTAACTGCAGTAAGAGCTGCAGAACTCCTGTAGCTATTTTGAATTTTTACGCATACACATTCATACATGTGATAATGACCCTTGGGAACAGCATGAAAATTATAGCTCTGTGTTATAGAAAATATCAACATTGAGATGCCTGCAGACGGAGTGCATTTTAACAGAACATCCCTGTATCTTTTTTTTTTTTTTTTTTCCCATGAAAAAAAAGAGAAAAAATAAACAATTAAAAATTATTCCCAAATCATGTTAACATGTATGCCACATACACAAACACAGAGAGTAAAAATACATAAATTATTTTAATGGGTGTTTTTCATAGTTTGATATTCTGATTAAATTAGGGCTGCCACATGTTCAGATTTTTTTCCTGACATCTTCCTTTTCATCCTAGAAATGGTGTCCAGGTGGAATTTCAGTATTGGACTATTTTTTTTAATTTTTTTTTTTTTTTTTTTTTTTGAGAATTTCAGATGCCTGGCAGCTCTGTTGGAGGAGCAGCCGATACATATTGGCTACATATGCGCAGGTCAATGTATTTGATTTACTGTGCACATTCAGGCCATCTGTACAGCTCAAGTGTAGCAAGGCCATTGCTTCCTGGAAACACATATATGTATTTCTCATGGGAAATCCTATGGAGAAAGAAGGTAAGCCTACAAATTACTTAGGCTGAAAGAATGCCTCTGTTTACATGAAGTTAGAGAACTTCAGAATGAAGGACTCAGACCCAGGCCTGGCTCTGGACTATTGCCATACCTTTTTCACTGTTTTCACCAAATAAAGTTCAAATTGTCATCTCCTGCAGTGCTGCCTCTGCAGTCCTACAGAGGTACTTAAGATGTAGAACATAGTGCAGGGCCAAAAAAAATTGATATGTGTAAAGCAGCAGATAGCCTTTTGAAACCATCACATCACAAGGGCACAGCTTGAATAGAACCATATATCAGGCATGGTTAAGGGCATACCCTTAACTGGTAATTCACTGTTTTGCTGCTTCAATGTACTAAGGCATTGTGGCAAAGACTGAATACAGTATACTACTATTCAAGACCACTTTAGTACTCAGTCAGATCAGTGTGAGACAATTCTTTATTAACATCTTTTGTCTAAAGAAATCTAAGTCACGTTACATATAAAGCTAGGAATCTATTCACCATTGACATCCCATCCCAAATGTAGGTTGAACTTTAACATTCCTGACTGTAGTGGGTTAAGTTAACACCAGCTTAACACAACTTTTTAAACTTAGTGATTTAATAATGCATGGGGTCTTCAGCTCCAAAATTAGTAACAGATGGTGAGGCGGGATTTATTCCCAGTCCTGAGGAGCACTTTGCTGCACTTTCCTTGCTTCAAAAGTGATTGAGAATGCAGGCCAGAAACATAGGTGTGCAGATTGCTTCTCGTGGGGAAAGACTGGTTTCTGCAAAATACCCTTAACCATTGCTGTGCCTTACTATTTTCTAATGCATAAATCTAAGCTCACTAAAGTTAGGGATGATAAGTCAAGAGACAAACTCAAAGAAAATTATATACTTTAATGTTTTAGCTACTTCTGTTTCAGATGCACGCATTCTCAGTGCAGCCATAGCACTCTGAGAAATGTTTCAGAATATTGCTGTGAATAAATAATTTTTTATTAATTATCTGGCTGTGCCTTACATTAAATTAGGGGGTAGTTTTTTTAGTTTTTCTTTTTGTAGAATTTCCCCAAAATACTTCATGGCACCAGACAGGAAAATTTTTACAACCCAAGAAAATACTTTAAAATAATGTGTGTTTGAAGAAAGCAAAACAAAACAAAACAAAACAACAAAAAAGAAACATATATACATACATAAAATTGAATCTTATATATAGATTTGACTATCATATCTTCTAAGAAAAGTCTGATAAAATGCTACATGATATCCTACTTATCCTACTAGTTATTATCCTTCCACAGAATTAGTCCTTTTTCTTCTGTTCACTATTGAATCATAGGTACTTTCCAGTCCCAGAAACCTGTCATTATTTGTTCCTTCCTGTTATGTGCAAGATGTCATTTTCATTTTGTTTTTCACCTAATGACACAAATATGTTTTAATCTCCCCACTCAATAAAAAAAAATAAAACTAAAAATAAAATAATAAAATTAAATTATTATTTAAAAAGAAAGAAAAAAGAAAGAAAAATCAATGTTTCTTTCCTCTGGTTTTAAGTTAAGTGACCACTCTTTTTATATAAACTTTCCTAAGTTTTTCTCTAATTTAAACTCTCAATTTTCCATTTTTCCACAGTGTGGATCTACACACTGTTTTCTCAATGACCCTCTTTTTATCTTCTTTCTCCTTAAGTTATCTAATCACACTAATCATACACACTGATTTTATTCTGTCTCTGCTATGGCAAGTCACTGTCCTACTTCGCTCAGAACTGTCTTCTGTACAATTCAAAATATTGTTTCAACTCTCTGATGCCTTCTTGAAGACAAGAAGTCTTGAAGATATCTTCAAGTCATCAGCTCATACTCCATATGGCTGAAATAGGATCTTGTCCTTCTCCTTAAGGATTTCCTCCATTATTTCATTTCTGTTGAAGAATGCAACCAGATTCCTATCTGACAATCACATCTATCACTCAGCTGTCATAGAAACTTGTATTAACAATTAATGCTGAGCAAACATTAATTGTTAATTAATAGATATTTTCAGACCAATTTAGACTTTTATTTAAATAATTGTTTCCAGACTGTCTCTAAATATTTTGAAATATCTCTAAGTTGCAGTCTTTTCTAACCTTTCTATCAATTTCAGTTCTTTCTTGTCATCTGGCATTTCCGTTAATGCCACATCCTTCTCCCAGGCCCTAAGATAGGTATCCTTTCTCTATCAGTTCACTCAAAATGGTTCTGTAAAGATCAGTTTGACAGCGTTGACTATCTCACTTTGTGTCTTCCCCTTGGGTTTCCTGTCTTTCTTGCACTGAACTCTACCTACCTGCTTACACATTCAAGGAAGGGTCTTCATGGTTTATATCAGGCATTTTCATTTTGTTAAGTGCCGCTACTTAATTTTTAGTTACTTTCTCTATGTTTTTTTCTCTTTTTTTTTTGTCCAACACTTGGAAAGATATCCTTGTGAACATCTGCAAACCTAATTCAATATGTTCCTTTAAATGTTAAAATTCCCCTGTTCCCCAATGCTTTCAAAACACTTCCCAACTGTCTGGCTGCTAGTGCTGAGCCAGTACTGACCAATATACCTTATTGTTTCCTTATTTTCCAATTGTAAAAATCAGAGTTTAAACAATTTCTCTAATGGTGAATTCAGTTGTTAAAAGAGGTTAAAATTTCACAAAATTATATAGTCACTGTTAGGTGGAAGTGGCATAAAAGTGGGAAAAAATATTTTTTTTCAAATAACAGAAATTTTAATAAAGCTCAAAACCTATGTGAAGATCATGTTTATTAAATAAAAAGACTGTAACAATGAGAATTTTCCCAGATAAGTTGTTCTCTGGGAAAGAATTGGAATCTTTGATTCCAGGGATGCCTCATTCTCCTCATCAGGGAAGCATTTAAGGCCAGGTCAAGCACAGCTTTGAGCAAACTGGTCTAATGGAAGATGTCCTTGCAGGGTCGTTGGAATTAGATGATCTTTAAGGTCTCTTCCAACTCAAACCATTTTATAATTCTATGATCCTATGGAAAAAAAATAAATAAATCAATGAACCTAAAGTAATAGTACAAAAAAGGGGCCTGGATATTGAATAAAATGGTCTGAGATAGTATGTCCCATCTGTAACCTCACTTCCAGAGCTTCAAAATGAAATTCTCTTCCTCTTGAATGGATTTAATAGTGAATCTGAAGAAAAAATATAAATAAATAAATAATAATAAATATTAAAAAATATTTTATTGTTGTCTTTTGTTATTGTTATTATGATTGTCATCAAGTCTTTTCCATTAAGAACTTGTGATCAGGGTGTCCACACTAAGGACACATGATCAGTAACTGATATGGTTACAGAGACTGTTACTAGACAAAACAACAAAATAGATATTCGTCCTCTTGCATCCATGCAATGTATTTCTGTATTTTCCTCATATTCTTATTGCACCACTTTCTTTACAAAATCTCTTCCTTTTGCTTTCCAATCTGGAAAGCAATTGTAATGGCAGCAGAAGTGGTAGAGCCCAGACACTTCAGCCTAGCCCAGGCAAGAGCAATGATTAACATGTTATATGTCCCTCAGGTCCATGTCACAAAACATGCCTGAGTAGTTAACAAACATCTGGAGCAGAAGCTACAATGTTGTTAAACTGACTGACCATCTTGAAAACATCTTGTGAAGACAGATCTCTGAAATATCTATTACACCTACCTTTTATTGTCCCATCCCTATTTCCTTTTATGTCTTAAAAACTAAAAAATAAAAAAATAATAATTAATTAAAAATTCACCACTGGAGGCAACACTGTGTTTTCTATGAGAGAATGAGGCTATGTACCATTTGCTGAAGGTACTCACCCCAGAGAGCAATCCATGGCCTGAAAGCAAAGTCATGCAGAATGCCTTAGGTCTACACAGCACAAAGCTAGCTTCCTCTAGAGTAGGCCAGTCTTGTTCATATAGCATAAAAGCCTGAATTTCCCATGGGTCTTCTTTGGCCTACCTCAAAACAAACAGTGAAAAAGCCATTATTTTATTTTTGTGTGTATGTATGTGTGGTTTGGGGGGTTGTTTTGTTTTTTCTTTTTGGTGTTTATCTTTCCAGTTCAAAGCGCATTCTTGCACTGGTGATTTTTTAATACAAATCAAGACTGAGTTAGGCCTTTCCTAAACATTAAGTGCTTGTTAGTAATTGGATTATGTTAACACACTTGATTCTATGAGCCATTCATTCCTTTAAAATGAAATCAATGACTCTAGTGGGTATTATTTGCCATTCCTTGGTTCTAGACTATAGACTATAGTCTTTGAGGCACTGATTTTCACTTGTGATTGTGCAGTGCCTAACAAGGGAGGTCCTGCTCCACGGTAACAATATTGTTACAAATAGCAACTAATGCTAGCATCTGGGCTTATTTATTCCTCTACAGGATTAATGTTATTGGCATCATGGGAACAGCTTCCTATACAATCAGACCCTCTATGTTTTGTTCTTTACGAACAGCTCCAAACTTCACCACAGAGAGCCAATACCTTCTTTGCTGAAAGAAAGATCCCCTCATCTCCCCGCAGCAGGTACAGACATATATGCAAAGCTAAAGCTACAAAAGAACAAGTTGAATAACTCTCTTGAGTGAAGCAGCCTCAGGTTAAGGAACAGGTGTTTCCAGGAATTAGGAATTTGGGAATGGAGGAAGAGGTGAGCTCATTTCCATGAAGAGAGCTTGCCTCCAGGCAGTCCTGTAACTCACTGTTGAAGGCTTTCTCAGGGACTAGACATCTGTCTACATCTGACCTATACACTGAATAAGTCAGTCTGCCACACAGTCATGCCTGTAGCCATTTAGGGGTTGCTATAAAACTCAAAATATACCACTGCATCTGATTCATCATTACTCCTTTTCCAGAACAAAGACAAAACTTATATTTCCAGACCACACTGAACCCTCAAAATAGAAAAGACCATCATAATTTTATATATTGTCAGAGGTGACAGTGATCTATTAATAATTCCTTGAATATTATTATGTTGTTATGGTTTTTGTATAACGTTATTGTATGTGTTGGGCATAATGTTAGATGGTTTCTATAGTTAATTGAATGATAAATTTCAGAGATTAATTAACATTTAATATATTCTAGAACAAATACTTCCTTTAGGGCATTTGGTATAAATTTATTCTAAGTAAAGTTATCTTTTATTTTCTCTTTTAATATTCACTCTTTAAGTGTCCTAGAAAAATTCTTCTTCCTCAGTTATGGAGCTTTATTTTTTTATGCCTCTTCTGGAATTGTTGCCCACTGGATATGAAATTAGCTATTCACTGACCCACATAGAGAAAAGGAGCTGCTAGATGAGGAGACACCCTAGCTGGGATTCACTTCACTTAACCTTGGCCTACTTGCATGACGACTTGTTTTAGACAATCATCTAAATTTCTGTTATCATCAGCAGAGAGATTCACAGATCAACGTATGCTCAGATAGGTCTTAAACTTGCTTTTCTGTCCTGGCACAAATGCTAAATTACTCAATTCTACTGTCTCTTTTTTCCTTTTTTTTATTTTTTTATTTTTTTTTTATTTTTTTTCCCCCAGCAAATACTATTTGTTAACTTATTCCAAGTTCAAATATTTTCAGTGCCGTAAGGTTTTACTTTTTTGTTCAAAAAAATGATCCACTAAAATACTTTCACCTAGCTCTGAAAATAAGTCTGCTAAATATAGCTGAAAGAGGACCAAAATATGTTATATCTTGGAGACATTCCACTCTCCTTGTGAAAGTGTAGAGATTAGATTGTATTTGTCTTCCCCTCCCTTCAGCAAAAAAATATTTACCCTTAGTTTTACACAAACTGTTATCATCTTAGTCGTTAGTCTAGTCATTAGTCGTTAGTCGTTAGTCTTAGTCGTTAGTCTTAGTCATCTCTTTCCTACCTTTTGAACCACAGGAGCTTTTAAACTCTTTTGATTCTCTTGTTTCTTTTCTTGTCTATGAAAGAGCTTGAATTATTCCATATGGTTTCTTCCTTAGGTAAAAAACATGCTGGTTGTATATTTGATAGATGGACTAAAATGCACAATAGTGCTAATAGAAAGCACAATATGAACTGCAATCCATTTGATCATCCTCAGCAGTAGACTGTGCTCTGATCCTTGCTCAGTGACCATTAGCTCAGTGATCCCAAATTTGGAATACCTCCTATACTCTAGGTCTCAGTCCTAATGTTCTCATAATCCTTCCATAATCCATCACAGCTAATTATATTAACTTTCTCAATTCCATGCTTCACTATTTCTATAACAGAAGTCAAGATTTCCAAAGGGCAGTCTCTTATTTAAGGTTGAATGTACTAAATATTTTCGTTTTATTGTTGCATCCCACTTAGCTTATCCATTTAATGGAATAGTCATATCACAATCAGCAGATAACAAGAAGACTATTTTTTCTTCCGCTTCTTCTTTGTCTTCTTTTGTAAAACTCAGTTTAACAATGTTTTCCCTTTCACAGCTGAGAACGCTGTGCAATGACATGGCTGAAGTTAAAACTAGTTGAAAGGGAGTGCAAGCTTTTGTTGGGATCTAGCTGTAAGTCACAGCTTAGTGGAAGGCAAAAGTGTTCCTACTTTTACCACAAATACTTTACAAGGCAAGGAACTTTAAAGAGGAATGACAGCAAAAACTATTGGAAGATTAATGAGGATCCCTGCAGCCTGGTCTTTTATGGATCACCAGCTTTTCTTTCATCAGCTATATTTACTCAGCAAGTAAATCTACTGCTAAAAAATATGAAAAGCTCTTCCACAAGCCTGCTTAAAGGTAAGAGACCCTAAACAAAAGAGTTAACAACATTCTACCAACAAAGAAAGCCCTGAAGGAGGGGAGGGGGGACAAGCCCTTAGGGAAACCTTCGTTTTGCTTGTCAATTAGTCAGTTTGCTATTCACTGCCATGAAGCTCCTGAACTATCCTTTCTCACAAGTGGAAAGAAAGCAACACAGGGTGGTTAATCATATGACTGCATTGATCTTTTATTAAGCAATATGCTGAACCTCTTGGATTGTTATTAAAACTAAAATGCTTTTATAAAATACAGCATGTAAACCTAGCCTGTTGGAGCAAAGTGTCTCCTGGCACTGTCACATACTAATGAGGGCAGTAGAGCCTAGCAAACATTACATTTATCAGGGGAAACAAATTTGTGTGTATTATATATTTTTAATCATTTGTCTCAGTCCTGATGCTAACTCATAATAAATTACATTTGTAACTTATTACAGCAAATGCAATTTGTAATGATTCAAAATAGTCCATGGAAATAGCATTCTATTGACAGAATTTTCTCATGCATTTTGTTATATTCTTGATGATATGTGGTGATTCACGGTCTATTAAAAATGATCATTCAGAACAGACCACTCCTATTTCAGGCCAAAAGATATTTCCTGTTCTCTGCTTATCTGTAGTGATGCTCCCCACCATGAGGAAAGCTTTCTAATCACTGAGGATCATAACTAGCAGCTAAGTTAAACTGGTACCAAAATTTTAGCAGAAAGCTATTTATTTTGCTACATCTTTGCTCAGAAACTAAAGAGGACCAGGTCATGGCTTCAAGCAGGGAGCCATGATCAATTATGTTCTGTATCATACACACTTAATTGCCAGCAGAGGCTCTGGGATGGTGTTGGCCAGGGCCAGAATTTACTCAGGCTATGGAGGGATGAAGCAGTCAGGACTGTTTGCAGAAGCTGGTGAGGCCATCCTGTTTCAGGAGAGAAAGACAAAGCTATGTTTTACCACAATTTCAGGAGTAAAGAACAGGCCTCACACTATTTAATTTATTAGTACACATGTAACTTTTGAATTTTTGCCATACCTGAAACTGGTGATCTTGCCTACTGTTTTAAATCACCTTTATGTCCATCTAATAATTATTTCTGTAGCACTTTCACTTTAATAATGCTTTAATATATAATTTGTGTTAGTTAGGATTTTTTTTTGAATCAAAAATTATTTATAACAATTAATAAATAAACAACAAAACAGTTTCTACTTGAAATGTTTCTCTTAAAGAAAAAAAAAAAAACTCATATCTCTGACAAAAAAAAAAAAAGAAAAAAAAAACACCATCAAAATATTGTTTATTTATTTATTTATTTATTTTCAGAAAATATGAGAAAACTGGGAATGTGGAAGTTGTTTTGAAATATACATATATATTTTTTTTTTAAATTATTTTTCTACGCAGCACAAACTAAAGCTTGATCTTTGTGCACAACTGCCAAACAGGTGCCTTGGGAGACAGAAAGTCCTACAGAGTACCAGCTTCTCTATGAATACACCATCATGATATACAAAAGCTGAATTGGTGTTCAGGTCCCATGGTCTGGTACAGAGGACCTGCTATGGTATTAGCAGAAAATGAGTCAAAGTGAGGTAATCAAGCCAGCAGAGTTTATACCATAACATTTTCAATTACATTACATGGCTGATGAGAAAAGCTGTGGCAACTTGAATGTTTTTTGTTCAAAACATACACAGAAGGCACAGTCAGAGAATCTTCAGTATTTTCTTCAAAGACACATCAGAGCTTTTCTTTCTTTCTTTTACTCTTTGTGCTACCTTTAGCCTGCACTGTACATAATGGCATACTGATACATACAAGTGTGTATATGAGAGAAGAGTGGTAAATCAAGAAAAGCAGCCTGCTAGTTATGCATCAAAACCAGCTGAAATCAGACATTCTCACAAGCTGATATCATACTTTCCTACCATCCCAAGCTACCCTATAGGGCTGTCCTCATTACAGTTTTGCTCCTAACTTTAGTCCTATTCATATGCAGGAAATTCTTTAACAGATGTTCATTGATGTTTTTAGTTTGAGGCAGCATGCTTGAGAAACGATACAGGCACAAATTCAAACCAACACAACTCAGCAGCAACTTATACAGTCAGGCTAGGGACAACACAGTCAATTGTGGTCGTCTGCTAAATCTCCACTGTCTCCTAATTTTCTCTGAATGTCTATAAGAAAGAAGCAATATCTCCAGCAATTCTATAGGCACTCTTATGTTTCCATCCCCAAAGACTTACTATCACACACACCAAGTACTTGGCCAGACCTGACAATTCACATGCAACTACTGCTTAATAATATACAGCTTCAATCAAGCTAAGCTCATAAAATAAATAAATAAATGAAATGAAATGCAGCACATTTAAACGAGCTCAGCAGTGAAAAAATGAATTAAATGACCTTTTTAATAATATCTGCAGATGAGGCATCAAGCGGCTGCAATGCTGAGAAGGAATATTTTTCAGTAATACCTCTTAATTTTTGTCATTTAAGCTATTGGTTAACAATAGTCTGCAAACATTTAGATATGTTTTGACTAATGAATCACTGATTTCTTTTGTTAGAGTTTGGGTGGATCAATAATTTTCAGGCCAGAAGTGATGTGTGTGAACCTCAGCCAAGTTATGATGTTATTTCTATCAGTCAATATTGTCAGTAACTTGTTAGTCACCTAAGTTCCACAGAAGTGATTCTACTTTATGACAGGAACAGTAGAAATAAGAGAATAAAGGGAAACAATTCTGTCTTTGGGAATACTTACATGTATTAAAATGTAAAGAAACTTTGAAACCAGTAAGGATCTGCATAACTAATCTTTGAATTTTTCACTTATCAGATCTTCCAGTCTCAGAAATCATCAGCACATATTTACCTGTGAATGTTTATGAAAAAAGAGAAATGTATTATTTGGCCACTGTTCTTCTGATGTTCTTCTTGTGTCTGTTCACCAGACACAGAGAAGATCCACTGGACGCTGCAGTCAGGTCTGTACTCTTACTCTAGCTTTTACAGCTTTATTTTTTTTTTTTTGTCTGGTGAGTTTATTAACTTAAAAAAACTATCATTGTTTAAATGTCACAAGAAGAAGAGGATAATTTCTGGAAAACAAATAAACAAACAAACAACAACAAAAAAAAAAAAACACAACAAAACCCACAAACTATCAAATATTTATTGTTTTGTTCACTGACTCACTTCACCTTATTACCATTCCAGTTGTTTTCATCCATTTTCACTTTAGTTTTTGTATTCTCAGATTCATCATATTTTAATTTCTACTGTCCTCAGCATGGCCAATGTTGTATAAAGACAATTAAATAACAAATGAGAAAAAAATAACAACATAATTACTCTCCAGCTAGAGAAAAGGTGAAATAAATATTAAGTAACTTATTCCCGAGTGAAATAGAAAGTTTTAATTTCTTTTTCTCCACAATACCTTCAGCATCAGCTGTCCAACTGAATCAAGTTACCAGCTGAGACTTTAGCTCTAACAAATACTGTTTCCTAAATAAGGCAAAACACAAGCTCAATCCTTTTGTTATTCACATCTCCTGTCTTCTACAAAACAATAGGTTTGTAACTTTAAGAGCAACAGTAATTATGTCATCAATAATAATTCTATTGAATGCATCTCATCTTCAATTTTTAATACCTGGAAGTTGTTCACCACAGAAGTTGTTTCTTTAGAGGGCACATTCTAACAACCTGACACGTTTCTGAGTAAGCAGAAATTGATTTTGATTTTAGATAACTCAGAGTTTGGTCCGAAACTCTGCCTTCTAGTTTACATTTTATTCTCCCTCCTTTTGCAAATTTTATTTTTAATATTTTGTTTTGCACGAACATTCTCTTCCTCGCTCTCTCTGTCTCTCTCTCTCTGTGTCTCTCTCTCTGTGTCTCTTTTCCCTACCTATTCAAATCTAGTTTCTCAGTATAATAGTTTGAATTCTGGTTCTCAAGATCTTATCTATCATAAGCCAGTGAAGCTTTCCAAACAACAGGAAGCAAGGGGTATGTTTAGTGGAAGCATGTGCCATATTGTTGTACTCATAAATCACACAGGGAAGATAAAAAGGCCAGTTTCTTATTTGGTCACTGAAAAGACTGTCTGGTTCATTTGCAGTGTTTGGTAGGTTCATTTGCAGGTTCTTTTGGTATATGCCTCTATCCTTCTTCTGAGTTTGTGGGGCCTCAAAGTCTATGTCTGTATTAGTAAATAAAACAGCACTAGAGAATTTTGTAAAACTGATTATTTTACTAGAGCAAAATCTGGCCAGGACCAGCTAGCACTTTCCTGAACAACTTGTGGGCATGAGGAGATGCCCATGGATAGCCTGGATGCGGCTGCCTAATTTGATGATTCAGACAGCTGAGGGGTTGGATACAGAATCTTCTCTACTGAATAATTAGTACCAGACAACAGTCACAAACACAACTTACAAAAACACACTTGGACAGTGGCAAAGAAAACTATAATACAGCTGGAATCTCCTTACAGTGTTTTATGTAGTCCAGCTACATGAGTAGGGAAATTCTGGTTCAAATCAGTAGCAGAGAACTATTGTATATCATCTAACATCCTTGAGTAGTAAGTAAGCAAATCCCAAAACACAGTTCTGATCTTCCTTGAAATGTACTTAAGGAATTCTCTGTCAAAGTGCAAAAGCCTAATAGAACATCTAGCTTCCTGAGACATAAGACTGAAGGTGCACAACATTCTGAGCTTTATGCTTGTTGGACTTTCTAGCAACACTTATTTTGCACCACACATAAAAGCTTCAACTTTCAAAGGGGACAAAGGGGATAAAGATTAAAAATAATATCAATAATACTTTTTTTTTTTTTTTTAAATGTTAATTTAATCAAACTATTGAGAATTGATAACTTTAGTTCAGATAATCAGTTCTGTAGAAATAGTAGAGGCTCTGCTGCCAACTCTTATGCAATTCCTGTAGCAGAACATGTTCTGGGCTGACATAAATTCAGGTGAGGTGGAAAACAGGTGTCAAAACCCTGATAAGTAATGAAATTGGAAGAAATGATCCATAGGAGTTAGAAAGGTGAGCAGAGAATTTCAGCAACCCCACTACAAGCTGAACTAACGCTAAAATACATGATCCTTTCAGGGATGGAATAAAAAACAACGTTGTGAGTTAGGCCCTCTTTATGATGTTGAATCTTAATTCTTGTGATCTTTTTAAAGCTGTACAGTGAAACAAAAAGTCATCCTGAACTTCTCAATTCTGGTTCCTTTGCAGCCTTCCAGCTCAAAAAGGCGACATGGCTTTTCTTACAGTTTTGTGAGGAAAAAGTGATTCCAGGATGAACACATATGAACCCAGGCTTAATTTTTATAGCCTATTTATAAAACTTTGAAATATATGTTTGTAATGGAAATACTGACATACCCTTAGCAATAGTGCTGCTATAATAAGATTTGCCATTTATGATTAATTGAGGACAGTCTTAAAACATCTTTTCTAAATACATTGTCTTTCTATGTGCTTTATTTTCCATAGAGCTATATCATAAAAAATAAGTCCCCCAAGTTTGCCAAGTTCCAGAAATATTCTGCATATTTACCCTTAATAATAATACAAGTTTTCGACATGTAATAATTTCCTGTGTTTTACTTCAATCAAAATGTTTTTACTGAAAAACCACAAATGCAGGTTTGAGGAACCTGCAGTATTGTATTGTATGTATTTCCAATTGCTATATTATTTTTAAATCTACAGAATACAACTGGATTTAAAATAGATGTGCCTAATTACATGATTAAAACAAGAATACAAAGCAAAAATAATCATTAGCTGAAGACTATTTACAAAAAAAAAAAAAAATCATTCTAAATGTTTCAGTGAGTGCATTAATACAATTTTGTGAATGTAGTTCTCTTACTCTAGTGTAATTGAATTTGCTTGTTAATCTGTTTCCAAAAGGTGTTTAGAGATACAGCTGTACAAGCAAATAGAATCTTTCAAAAATGAATATTGATGAAGATCTAGATCTCCTTATTCCCAAAGGAATGTTTAAATTTTACCCTAAATCTTTAAAAAGATTTTTTATCTTGCTTGTTGCGTATATTAGTGATGTAGGCTGCTTATTAATCAATGTTTAACAATGTAATTACAGCTGGTTTTAGTCTTACCAGATAACACAGATTAATAAATGACCTACAACTAGTGAAGTGTGTAGAAAGGGTAATGAATTCCTTCCATCAGCACATTAATTTACTAGTAATAAACAAAGAGTATGATGAATTAGAAGAATTTGTAGTGTTTCTGAATATTGCAACAAAATTTCCAGATGAAAGCATTTAATCATGCAGTTTTCATTCATTTATTTCACTTTGTGTGCCTTACTGTGCTGGGATTTGCTTTTCCAAACTGCATTAAGCAGTCCATTGAAAGTTGGGTTTTCAGAGTTTTGTATTCATATACATTGATTCAGCTCATATTTCTACATACCGATTTTGCCTGTCACTGAAGGTGGTGTAAGTTTGATATGAACTAATTAAATTATTTCCATATAGTAAAACAACTTAATACAACTGTTTCTAAACTATCCTTAACAGTGTGGAATTCCTTTTGAAAACAACATGAAATTGCAGGTAGAAAGCAACAGTTAGAGATGTAACCTGATTAATGTGACCTAACTGTCAGTTAAGTGGGATTATCAAGCGCATCTGCATGCTAGGGAGACATAGCAGCTAAAGCCATAAGCAAAATGTCACTTTAAAATAGTCATGTCATTTTAGCCTCCTTATGAACCCTTCTGGTTCTCCATCATTTGGATGCAGATAGACACCTTTAGAAATCAAAGTCGAATTTGAAAAGTAATGTTAAAAACCTCTTTTCTGAGAATTGGCTAATTCCCTATGAATGGCAAAACTGAAGGTGAGAAAATAAGGCAATGGATAAAACAGATAGCACAACATACCCAATGGCAACATCATAAATTATGTCAGACAGTAACAAAACCATTAGGTGACTGTCATAGTATCCACAGAGATAACCTTATACATCCCTCTGCACAGCACAGCAGCCTACTCCTTTTGTGGCTTACCCCTGCTACTCCACTTCCTTGAGCTGGCTTCCTCAGTTCAGCAGATGGGAGGTCAGGGGAAAGACAAGCTGCACTCCTCCTCTTCTATCACACCTCCCATTTCTCCATCACAGTCTTGAAACAGAGCTGTGAGCATTTGGAGTCATGTAGACCTGCCTTGTCCTTAGGTAAGAGAGGGTGCTTTATAGGGACAGGCAGCACTGCATCTCAACAAGGATGGGAAGAAGGCAGTTCTGACATCCCTAGTCCCACTCTAGGTTACCATCTCAACTGCATGGCAGATGTCCTTGGGAACAAGTCCCAGCCTCCTCACAAAATCAGACTGGTGAGAAAGTGAGAAGCTGATGAGAGAAGAGGTGGAGAGAGGCCCTCCATGCCCACAAGATCCTACAGAAATCTTGTTAAAAAAAAAAAAAAAAGTTATTAACAAAATACTTATAATTATATATATATATATATATATATATATATATAATTGTTATTGTTATTTTTAATACCTATAATGTGAAAGATTGAAGTAGTGTCATTCATCATGAGGTAGAAATTTTAACAGGTGCATAGCGTCTTCACGTCAGTTAAGGCTTGAGCTCACACTGCTTAGCAATGTGAAGCATCTGCAGATTAATATTAGAAGAACCCAGAATCTACCTTTGACCAACATCCAGACCTACTGCATAACTACATTTAAATTCTGCACTGACTTCTGTGAGAATTACATACATGGAGGAATTGCAAGAGTGACTCTCAAAGTGACACAGTGACAGAAGCATATCCGGGGGAATCTGAGGGCTTGTCTAAAGGGAATCTGTAAGCAGAAATTACTGGGACTGTACAAGCTATGTCTAAAAATATGCTTAGATTTCAGTAAGTTAGAATTTGCTGTAATGAATTATGTAACTGGCGTGAATTCTTGCCAAAAAGCCCCAACTAGCTTAATGTTGTTGCAATTATGTCAATTCACAGGGGATAAGAAACTGGCCCTCTGTACGCAGTATTACGTGCATGAAACTATATTATCTCTACATTCCATTTATCTAAGCCTATTGAATTTATGAGGAAATTATGTATGTAGACACATACATATGCATATTTTACAAATAAATGTACTGAAAAATCTCAGTCTGAACAGATACAGTTGCAGTACTTGTTTTGAAATAAAAGGATCTTAAACTAATCTTCTAGTGAATCCAAATTCAGATGAAGCTCTTGCCAGCTGACAGCAGTTACTCACAGGTACAGTAGAGGCAGTGCAGACTTAAAGCTATGTGCTGATTTCAGCTGGAAGGAATGTGACAAACTATGCTATTTTGCTGAGCCTGATTAAGTACCTAATATCCAGCTTAATTATGATACAGCTGGTTATATGGAAGGAACATTATATGGCAGGACAAAGGGGCTGGAATGGTCTTAAAGCCCTAAAGTCACTGTTTCTGTCTGAGAGAAGAAATCCCATGCATAGATGTATTAAAAGACAACCTTCAATGCAAACTGTAGCAAGGGCCAAAGCTGGGGGCAAGCTGGGGGAAGGAGTAGGTTGATACAGGGCTGGAGAAGGCAAAGACTGAAACACATGCTACATCCCACCAGGCAGTCTTAGGAGTGTGCCGTCATTTATCCAGGCCCCCAGAGCACTTTTGGATACACTGAGGGCATTTTCAGCTCACAAAATCAGAAAGACAGGAAGGTGACTTAATGCTTTCTCAGGCTCCCATGCCCTTTGACTGTAAATTGTAAGAGGCTCACTATGGGGTGTTTTATACCGCAACATTCATTGACAACTCTGCCCTTTTTGGGAAAAACAAAACTCCCACTATCTGTATGGGATGATTAGGAAGATATATATGTTAACACTGAAGAAGTAAAATGTAGTTTTTTTATTTTTTTAATTTTTATTATTATTTTTTTCTCCCAGAATCTAGAATTTAGGAAGCTTATTCTGCTGTTATGTCCTTGGCAGATGACTTGATCTGGAAGGCTACTTAAGACTATTTTTTTTTTTCTTTCTTTCTTAACACTGGAAGTTCAATTAGGTAAGTTGATTTGTTACTGTGGGGCCTCCTACTATGGTAACATGGTAGTTATAGAATTTTCCCTGGTAATTTGTGTACTAATAAAGTATGTGGAAAACAAAATAAAATCCTATTACCTCACAGACGACATAAATCTGAATGTTATGTTTTTAAGTTTCAGTCTGCCAGCTTTACTAATTCATTTCATTTGATTTCGTGTAATGTTATTTGAATACTTAGTTATATTAGTAAATGAGATAAAGAACAAATTAAAAAGAAAAGGTAAATAGAATATGTGTTAATTCATATATTGGAGTTTGGTTTTATTTTAAAGTTTTATATTATTATTTAAAAGGGTAAAAATAAAATTTAAAATAAAATGATGTAAAATAATTTGTTGAGTCTCTCCAAAGATGACTGTTAAGATGACTGTTAAGACCTAAATAATTAAAGAGTGTGAGGTAGACATCTGTCAATAATTACATTCTGGCTATCGAAGTGCATTAACAAGTAAGGGGTTGATTTCAACAGAAAAGAAAGAAAAGTATAGGATGTTCCAAGATATGTACTAGAAGTAGTGAAGTTTAATATATTTATTACCTGCTGTAGAAGTGGTAGACAGTGATATGGCAAAAGATTATTCAGGTTAGTCAGGATTACGAAAGGTTATGCAGCAGATCAGAAACCCTACCTCTAAGAAACTGGGCAATGCAATTATAGATGAGTTATTGTAGACAGCTGCCACGTTTTTCACAAGAAAGAAGAAGAGATTTTTTTTAAAAAATAAACAAACAAAGGTTTTGAATACTACTCAGTTATAAATACTGATGGACTTTATTGCAACCACTTAAGAGAAAGACCGAGATGTCACTGGCAACACTCAGTGACACACTGGCAACACACAGCTCAGTGACAACCAGTAATTGTGCCCTCACTGGGGGGAGAGAAACCAAAAACCCACAACCAGACAAAACCAAACTAAGTAATAAAGAAAAAAGAAAACCCCAAAACTACACAAACAAACAAACAAAATCAAAGTTATATATATATATGAATAAAACCCCCCATCCCCCAGTTAACCCTGATTTCTGCTTACCATTCAAATCACCTCCTCAAAAAAAGATGTACAAAATGATAAATAAAGGATTTCTTGAAATGAAGTGTGTTCTGTCTGAAGGAGCTTTAAAGATGCTTAATGCTTACCTTAGAGTGTCACTCTCATTCAGCTTGAGTAGCACCTAACTCTCACCTAGATCAATGCAACCACTTACAGGAGGAACACATTATCTAGATGGGGGCTTTAGACAGGAGACAAACAAGAGATGACTGTAAGTGTATGTAAAATAATAAAAACAAACAAACAAAACTCTTAGCAGTGATTGTTTGGGGTCAAATTCTCTGTTTTGTGATGAACATTACCATGGGGACAGAGATAGGTAATTTGGTTGCATGAGGGACAGAAGTGTTCCAGAGGCAGTTTTGCAATACTATGATTTATTTCTCAGTCTGCATTTCCTGATGCAGGCAGGTGTTAGCTTGTCCTTTAGAATCAAATATAGCAAAACCTTTTTTTTTTTTTTTTTTTTTTTTCTCCATTATGCAGTTACATAGCTTAATTTTCCAGAGGATTTGCATCAACCCTGCATTTGTATTACATGATTACTAGTCTAGATAAACCAGAGTTGACTGTCTAAAGACAGTTGGTTAAACACTTCTATTAACCTTTGTCACACTACAGCAAATATTAAAGAAATCACATCCTGAAACTACAGTTAGCAAATTCAGGCCAAAAGTAAATGTGTTTTGAATAAAGCATTACTTACCTGTGAAACTCACTATCACATGAACTTCCACATTTGCAGGAGATAAAGCATGTAAGGTCTTGGGATTTGTCACATCCTCTAAGCATAACTACCTTTAGCTAAAACAAACTACTACAAATCAGTATGTATGTTAACTGTCAGGAATCTGGCTTAACTGCAGTGGATTATGAGTGATGGATTTGGGGTGAGGATAAACATACAGACCAGGATAGAAATGGCAGTATATGGGCATAGAAACTTGACAGCATATGAGACGTGAACAACTGCAGAAATTGATCTGAAGAGGGCTGTACTAACGAAGGAAGCAATCCTGAAATTATTCCTCTTTAAGGAATAACTTCTCCTATGCACATTGGCAGCTTTCCTGTCAGCAGTGAAGCTCCACATCACTGCATCTCCCAGATCTAGAGGTGAAAGTATTGGAACTCTTGCCATTGCAATCTGTATCTTTCAGAACTAAATAAGGGTTATTACATCTGTTCTTTTATCCTCCCTCTCCTAACTCATAACACAGAGAGAGATTGAGAGTACAGGCTTTTATTTTCCTTTTTTTTTTTTTTTTTTTTTTTTCTTTTTTTTTCCCTCTCCATTTTTGCTCTTTCACAGAACCATAAGGAGATTGAAACTTACTGCAATAGAAGGTAATATCTGGAAACAGGAAATCTACCAGGTCTGATTTTTCACCTCAGCTGGGCTGAGAGAAGAGACTAGGACTGTCACACATGGAAGTGATCAGATGTCACTTGCACTGAGGAAGAACAGGAAGATACTGGCTCCACTGGAGCATATATTGCTAGAGTTTACCTACTACACACAATTCATTAACTACAATTAGAACTAGCTACTCTTATGATTAGGTTTTTCTATATGCAATTTTTAATATGACACATCTAGAAAACTGAAACTTTGAAACTTAAAGAATATTGAAACCAAAAATGTGCTTATGTATATGGTTATTTAATGTAGCACCTGGACATAAAGGCATTCCTTTAATTCACAGGCAAGGAATAGAAATTGTCTTTTTACGATAACTCCAGATGCTATTGTGGGATGATGGCTACAGCTTGCCCTGCTCGGGCTTCCCAGGGGAAGTTCCACAGAACAGTGAGATATCAAACAGATTCTGAAGTGTGATCAACAGAGTATGTGCTCCAAAGGCCCTTGGTTCCTCAGTAAATCAGTTTGCAAATTCAGATTTATCAGGAGAAACAGTCTTACAGGATCCAGAAGCAGGATACTCTTGGACCCTGTACAACTCTGCTACTGTGCCTCGGGAAAGGCAGGGGTATTTCATGTATTTAACATGGATTTAATTTGTATTGTCCTGTAGAATGTATTTTATTTCCATTAAATGACAAGATGACAGACCATCTTACCTCCATTTCTAGACAGGGGTTTTCAAGTGTACTGAAAATATATAGATTTGAAAAACAGAACCTAAATATCTATTTAGCAGACTGTATAACCTTAAATCCCCAAGATAAAGTTTGTCAGTGAATTGCTACTACCATTTTGGTGTATTTGAAGACTTCCAAGTGTGAAGGTTTATAGCAATATTTTTGATTTTTGTTAACTAAAAGGGTTAAAATGATAAATTTACTGAAATCTCAGCTAAAAAATTGACTTTTTATATGAGCATGCCTTTCAAATCAGACAGTTCCAAGGAAATTACAATTTCCTTATGAACTAGTAGCATTTACTTAATGTATTGACTTCATTACTATAATAGAGCTGTTCTGACTCATAAACCTGTGAGAAAATCTGAAATTGCCACCATGAGGAAAATCCACCTCTAGACCAGATTTGAAATGTAAGTGCCATTACATACAGAAGACTAAATGCAAAATTTCATATAATACTTTATGCACATATTACTTAAAAAACAAATGTCACAAGCCCACTGCATTTTTGTAGTAAAAGTCCTATAAAAACATCTACAAAAACTGTACAAAAATGTGTACTGAATAGAAAATCTTGTGCACAGATAAAGGATTGTTTAGATTATGACTATAACAAAATTTGAGGTTTAAAAAAATCTTTTTTTTTTTTATTACATAAGTCTAATTTCCACTTTCACCACTGTGAAACACAGTTCAAATGTTTTTGCTTAGAACCGACTTTAAATCATTCTTGTGTAGACAGACTCAAGATTCAATATCACTTTCACAACCTATGTCTACGGCAAACCTCCAACACCTTTCTGAAGCTATTCAGAATCTGCTTCAGCTTTGTACAAAGTAGCTAAGAAATAAAGTTTTAATCTTGCAGAAAGGGAATTTGTGAAACAGAATTTATAGCTTCATTCAAGCCACAATACTTTCCTTGCATACGCTTGTGCAGACTTAGAATTTGGCCCATATTTCTTGTATCACAATTTTGGGTTGAGTTATGTCCTGAAGAAAGAGTTAACCAGTTCTACATGGACGTTAGGCTGGTATCAAGCTAGTGTCAGTATAGGGAAACTAATATCAACCTACTGTCAAAAGAGACATTCTAAATACACACATTTAAATGAAATGCAGAACCTGGCCTACAGCTTTTCAGCAAGTGAAAAAATAAAACAAACAAACAAAAACAGGACAAAACAAAGCCAAAAGGCCACATTGCTATCTTTGATTTTGTTGTTCCAGTTAAGCACTTACTTTGATTGTGTTGGAATTGTAACACATTGAGTTGAATAAAAATTCCAGATGCCTTCTTTTTTTTCTTTCTTTTTTTTTTTTTTTTTTTCTCTCATCTCAGAGATGTTGGTGCCAAAACTGAAGGCTATGGTCCATTTAGCTTGAGTATTTTGGTTTAGTTGTAATATTTTTCTTTTCTGTTTTTGTTCACAAATATCCAACACTTAGCTGGATGAGATGCAACAGAGGCGGTACCATCCTAAAGAATACAATGAAGTGTTAGAAAACATGAGCTAGATGCAGAGGAAAAAGAAAAAATAGACGTACTAAAAAGAATTTCAAGTTCTGAGTCAACTCCACAAGAATTTCATGTGTAGGAAGCAAAATTAAAAAAAGAAAAAAGAAAAAAGAAAAAAAAAAAAAAAAAGAAAAAATAATGTAATATGACTGCTCAATGCATTTGTTTTGTGTAAGTGTGAATACATCCACAGCCATTTTTAGGAAGAAGTATGTATAGCATGCCATTTTTAGCTGAAGTTATGATTATCAGGAAGACAGAGCATTTCAAATGAGTAGATCGGGAAGAGAAATACACATTTTTTATTTTTTTTTAACCTGAGATTTAATTTCTTTATAGACTCATACATTCTTTGTATGGTTAATATGTTTATATAATTTTAAATATCCTTACTTGAGTACACACCCTCTACATATATTAGATTATACAATACTGTAATATTTCTGTATAAATGCAGATAAAGTTGAAAATAAGTGGCTGGCCTAAATTACATGCAGGGCATGAGTATGTCATTACCACTCATGCTTTTCTCCTGTCATCTTGTTCATTTAGTGACTTCCTGTGTTTTTATGAACAGACAAAGTCCCAATACGAACCACTTTCAGAAAAAAAGATAACATTCTGTAGGCTGAAAATTGTCTTTTGGCATAGTCGTCTAGTATTCAAATGCCTCCACTTTATGCTACGAAACTGTAGAGGACTAACTAGGTTAAGGATTTCCTAGATTTGCTGTAATCACTGTTACAGCATATATCACATGAAAATAAGTTCTATCTATGAAAACTTCCAAAGAAGACACAAAATACCTGTATGGAAATATTTAAAACAAAACAGTCTTTTAAAAGAATACATGCAAATTCACTGTTCTGTACAGCTCCCTTTTCCGGGTATACGATGAGAGTGAGAATGAGAGATGAGCGAGGATGAGGGAATCAAGAGTGCCTATACTCATCGTGGCATCCAGTGTATCAAAAGACCATTCTGATTGTAACGCACAGAAGTGCCACACTCTACATAGTGAGCACTAATAATTCGGCAAATAAAAAGAATACAGTGCATTTTTAAGGCTACCTCTACACCACTCTCAGAAGTAATGAGGAGATCACGAGGAAAATGCTTAAAGCCCGGAGTGTATGGTGGCTGCTTACCTGGCAATGCTGAGCACATGTTTAAAAATGAATTAAATAATAATAATATTAATAATAATAAAATTTCTTTGTCTGCCGAAAGATCCCGTAAAGAACCCCTCACAATTTAAATTTGCACCCCTGCTTTGTTTTCTGTACCACCATCCCCACTTAGTCGAGGACTTTTTCCGATTCTCGCACCAGCTGGCCACCGCACCGCGACTGCACCCCCCGCGCTTCGCTGTCTTCGCCTGCCTCCAAGACGAGCACCAGTTCCCGGGTCTTCCCGGCATATCCATCCTCTGAAGGGGCACGGCTCTGCGCTTCCAACGGAGCCGTGCCAACCCGGTCCCGCGCCGTGCTGTGCCGTGCCTTACTCCCAGGTAAAGGCGGCGGCCGGGCAGGGCAGGGCGGCAGCAGGAGGGGAGCGGAAGGCCATTTGGGGGCAGCGCTCGGGCCAAGTCCTGCCGACGGGATGGGGCGGCCGCAGCGCACCCGGCTCCGCAGCTCGGCCGGGGCTGCGGGAAGTTTTCGGGGCGCCTTCTCCGCTCCCTATCCGAAGGGGCGAAGTTGGGCTGGGGAAAAGGGGAAACCGGTTTAAGGGACGGGGGCGCAATGGGTCCTCGGGAAAAGCAGCTCCGGCGCGCACGGTGAGCGCTGACAAAAGGCATTTGGCAAGTTTCTTTGACCCTCTTTTCTTTCTTTCTTTTTTTCTTTTTTTTTTTTTTTTTTCCTTCTTCCTCCTATTTAAAGCGTCTCATTGTTAACAGACTACGCTCGCTTCAGGTTACACCCGACAGGAGGAAGAAAAAAAAAAATCAAACAACAACAAAAAAGAAACACCAGTCCTTTCCCCGCCCGCCCCACCTAACAGTTAAGACCGTTCAGCAGCTATTAATATTTGGGGGAAAACCACGGGGAAAAGAGGAAAAAAAAAGGAAACGACACGGCAGGGCAGTGCTAGCAGCCCTCATGGTGCTGAAGTTGACTTCGGGCACAGAATCATCCCAGGTGCCACACCGCCGCCCCCAATCAAGTTTCCCTCTGGGCAGCGGCAGCACCCAGGAGCGCGACCGGCTCCGGGACGGGACGGGACGGGACGGGACGGGACGGGACGGGACGGGACG